>JAZDUH010000359.1:6065000-6395000 GCA_036419115.1 Scarus forsteni | reverse complement strand
TGGTAAACTCAAGTTTAAATTTGAAACATGTGTTTTATCATGTAGCTTGGCTTCTACTTTGATCTGTGCCGTTTTTAACATTACCCAAAGTGTATCTACAACAACTGTCCAAACACTGAGGCCGTATTGATTCTGTAGAATCCGTATCGATACACGTATCACCACGCACAGGCCTAGTTTGTAGTAAAAGAGTTTAAATGCTTGTAGTTCACAAATATAAATATGGAGACCTTGGGATGTTGAACAGCTAAAGTCAATCATCAAAAATGTGACAGAATTCCACCAACAAAGCTTCAACAGTTATTGTCCTCAGTTCCCAAAACATTACTGAGCATTATTAGAAGGAAAATGTGATGCAATACAGTGGTAAACATGCTCCTGTCACAGCTTTTTTGGAACCTTTTGCAGGCATTTAATTCAAAATGAGTAAACAAAGCGAAGTTTATCAACTTGAATATTAAAGATTTTGTCTCTGTGGTGCATAACACTGAATAAAGGTCAAACAGGATTTGCAAACTTTTGTATTCTGTTTTATTTTTGCTTCTTACGACATCCCAACTTCACTAGAACTGGGGCTTGTTCACATTTACTGAAACAGCAGGGGGAGCCATCATTTGGGTGAAGCATCATGCTGTGGCTGCTTAAGTTGGGCATCGAACCTTTAGCCCTCAGGATAAATGACAGACTGTTCCACCGGTCCATAAGTGCGCCTTGGATCAGGGTTACATCCATCCACGAGGCTCAGCAGTTTCACGCCTTCAGTTGGATGGTGCAACATTAATTCAGATTGTGAATAAACTTCATTTTAAGGAGTTTCATATCCCTGTGGATGTGTAGGAAGACTCCCTCTCTCTCTCCTCATTTCCTGCAGGGTGTCGTTCCTCCCCCCTCTCTCTCTCTCTCTCTCTGTAAACACACCCATCTCCTCGCAGAGAGCACCGGGAGCGCAGGAGAAGGACGAACACAGAGGAGCAGAGCCTCAGCGCAGGACAGACGCCTCCTAACGTCCCTCCGTGCCTCCGTTCATCTCTGTTACGCTGTTAAACTCGCTTTACTTTGTTTGTTTGGAGTTTTCAGACGGCTCGGCGTGCGTCCTCATCACAGCACAGAGCGTCCTCGTCCTGACCGTGGGGGATTTCTCGGGAATAAACGCGGAGTTGCTCGCACTCCCCGGGCGCAGGCTTGCATCGTGGCTCTTCCAGAAGTGGCATGTTCGAGGGATACTGCGGGCTCTATTGAACTCCTGCTTTCACCCAAAGAGGTAAAAATCACTCAGAATGCAACATTTAGGCTCTTTTAATTTGGAAACATTTCTTACTTCAACCATGCCCAATCATCCAAGGATGGAAAAATCAGCCAAACGCATCAGACAGCAGCACAAATGACGAATGATTATCGACCGAGCCATTTCGTTGAATAAATCTGCTCTTATTTTCCAGTTTCCTGTCAAAATGTGAATCATTTTGCCTTTAATTTCGCAGAAAATGCCTCAGATTGCCCTCGGTGCTTTGTGCGTCCTGTCGCTGCGTTCTCATACATGCTCTGGATGTTTCACATTTTTTAAAAGGCACTTCAGGTGTCACGTTTTCTTCTCGGTGATTTAAGATGATTGGCAGTTATATTTAAAATCAGGGCTGTAGTATGAACTAAATTCAACTTTATTTATTGTGCACAAATCATACACATGTACAGCGTGCGCTTACTTCCATAAATTAATATTTCTTTAGGGTGCCATATTGACGTGAATATCTCAACACCTCTGGAGGAATAAGCGTTTTTTCTTGCATTATTTTTAGTGATAGTGTAATTGATAGGGGATGCATGCTGATATTGACATATTGCTAGTACTGGAAGATAATAGACTGATTATTGACACTAATATCTTTAACAAAAAAGACAATTTGCAGATGATTAATGTCTCATACAAATTGGCAAAACCATCATACTGCACCTTTAGATCTTTTCTATTCTCTTCTAACTTTAAGTTTTAACATTGCTGGAAGTCTTTGTTGGCATTAGATTCAAATGAAGCAAATTGTTACCTTAAAACAAGAATCCTTGTCTTGCAGTCCTTTAACTTTGAATGACTACATTGTGATTGTTTTGCCACAGCTGAAACAAGACAGTCATGAATTAGTGATGCACAATACTGTTTTTTTTGCTTTCTGATATGCTTATAATTAAAACTTATATAGGCAGATATTGATGGATAGAAATACCTGAAATACTTTTTGGATTACACCGATGATGTATGCAAAATGTATTTTTTGAGACGTTTGATTTTTGCGAATGTCTGATATGTTGTAAACTTGTAACAGCACGACCAACATTTCTTGTCAAGCCTCCACTTTACCAATATTGACCAGGTCCCTACATTTGTGTAAGAAAAACAAACAAGAAGCAAGAAAAACCTTTTATTCTTTCATCATTCTGCCAGTCGTTGGGATATAAATGGTCAAAATGTACAGCCAGAATCACGTCTTTAAATATTGGTGAACATTTTCGTGTCTGCCTGTTTTAACAGTGACAGTAGAATCAGGCTTATTTTCCATTTTATGAGCTACACACACTGATTTACTCGTCTGTTTACATATCAGCAGGAATTTATTTAGCTCTTGAAGCTTGATCTGCTGATACTAAAATACTAATGATATCCTTCATCTCTGTTGTGATTAGTTATGACTGTGCTGCATGCTGTGTTGCTGATTGTTGCTCATATTAGCAATTTTAGATATTAGAAAAGGTATATTTTATTCTTGTGTTACTTGATTTTTAAATGCTTCAGAATACTAAAGTGTTCATAGTGATTGAATGTCATGTAGATGTGAAGTTGTCTTGTAATCTTGCTCCATTGCTGTGTATTTTTTACCAGAATGAAGCATCCTCTTGGCTTGTGCTGGTTTTATTTAAATCCCTTATAAGTGTTTTTGTTATTACTCCCACCCCAAGGGTTGAAACCTTCATACAGTGTGGTTTGGGAGATCCAGATAGGCTCAGATTTTAATACCTCAACCGATGAAGTTATGAACATGATAACATAAATAATCATGAATGGATTGTGATGACATTTTCAGGGAATATTGGTCATTGCACAAAGGATATTAGATTCTGGTGGTGATCTGAATCTGTATATGGATCCAGTGTATGATGAAGTATTTGTTAACATTGTGAGAAAGGGCAGTTCCCAACATTTTTGATAAGAAATCATTTTCTGGGAATGTTGGTCATGGCAAAAGAAATGATAACGTTTTGGCAGATTCATGAGTTTTCAAGAATATGTTAACATTCCCGGGCAGAGCGGCTTTTTTTGTTCGGTTTTTGACAATAACTCACCAGCAATGTTGACTGGTGGCACATCACATGATCAGGCATCAGCAACATGAACTATTGGAGAAGACAGCAGATGATGAAATGGATAGACTAGAGCTATAACCTGAAAGAGAGCGAGACTTCTGTGTGCTCATGTTAACATTGTTGTCTTCGTACATGCAAACAGGATCTTAAATGAAAGGTTTGTGACAGAGGTGCTGTTGCACATATCTTGTTGGAGCATTCAACCTGCTCCTGCTGTTAAAAACTGTTAAATGTCTGTAAACAGCAGCAATTATGATCTATTCTGTTTTATAAAGGACAGCAGAATTGGACAGTTGAAGTTGACTCAGCTTGAATCACACAAAAGTTGAGTTTAAAGAGTTTTTAGTCATGCAACCCTTATTTCCAAGTAGTTTGAGGTGTAGAAACCATTTGCCATTAAAAAATGGTCAACAGGCAGTCAGCATGAACAACAATGTTGAGGGAGTAATTATGGCAGACAGGAGACAGATATATATATTATTTTACCTCTATTCATACACTTTTTTCCCACTTTTGGACCATTTTTACCTTTTTTTTTTTAACCCGTTTCTACAACTTGATGCCTATTTTGCCCCCATTCATCTTTTTTTGGCCACTGCCAGAACCCTTTTCTAGAATTTCTACATGGTTTTTGAAATTTAATTTCAAATTTAATTCCCAATTTTGCTGCCATAATCAATTTTCCTAAGCCACTTTTGGATTTTTTTCCTAAGCCACTTTTGCCATTGAAAAGGATCGTCAACAGGCAGTCAGCATGAACAACAATGTTGAGGGAGTAATTATGGCAGACAGGAGACAGATGTGGTCTGAAGTGGTACTTGATTTTGCACAAAATGATGCCAAAAGCTCAGCATGCATTATCCGTCAGTGAGTAATTTAAATAATTAAAACACCGACATCATCCTGAGGCATTTTGTTGACATGGCACAGCATTAAAGTGGATTATAGATAAAATAACTGATTAAAATTGGATCCATTGGCAGAATTTATTAGAGCATTTATGTGAATTTTTACAGGAATCTGTGTTTACAAGGACCATGAACAATGTCCAGGTCTTGATTAAATTCAGGATCTTGTATTAACATGCACACATATACATCTGGTTATTAGATTTTCCTTTTTTCTAATTATAGATTCTTATTTGTGCAGGTGCATATGACACTTGTGATCTGTTGCAGAAAGCTGTCAGAAACAACGATAAGTGCATACTTGAAACAGCACACTGTTTTTATTGGAGTTCTCCAGGGAGCAAAACCTGGTTTTAGCAGAAACAGCAGTGTCCTGGAACAAAGATACCTAAAAACCCCCAATCATAACCAGGATACATTTCCTTTTGCTATCCCTAGTATGATTGCTCTGAACATTTTTTGTTATGTTTAATGTGATGATCACAATAAAGGATTGAATTCAGTTGATACTCACAGCTTTTATCAGTTTGCACTTGAAAACATTTAGAATATGGAGAGGATTTGGGTTGCAGGGCCAGTGTTGGAGAATAATGTCGTGTTCTGGTGTGATCCATTTACATCAGAACTGAAAGGAGATGAACGTGACTTGCATCAAATCCCACCTAGAAGAGTGCTGATTACAAGCTTGTAAAGACAGGGGAGCCTAGAAGTGAGAAGGGTGTTTTCCCAGTGACGTTATCCCAATTCTGATCTCAGCTGGAATTCATCATTAGCATCTTCCTTGTTGATAATTGTGCCTGAGCAGAACTTTCAATGCTCGAGTGAAGTGGTTATATAGGAACCAAAACCACCATAAGAGCGTATCCCTGTAGAGAGCACTGTTTCTACAGGGTGCTGTTTGTTCAATCTGCTTGTTTACATCTGGATAGTACAGCTTCACCAGTCGACATTCACAGTGGAATAACAATTAAGACAGTGTTTCACTTACACTGGTGATCTATGAAAAGCTTAGCATGAGTTCAACAGACTGATAACTCTGGCATGACAGCAAGGGATCATTTATCACATGCATCCCCAGAAGATACATATGCTTGTCTTTATATCATGCTTGGTGTTTTTCAAAGAAGTGAAGGTATCAGCAAAAACTGTTGGCTATATTATATTCATGTAGCAGCAAAATGTGCTAATATACCTCAACATTTCACCTCCTGAAGCAAGCATCTTTTGTGGCATTTTAAGAAGAGCTGTGTATCTGATCTTATTGCCAAAGATTAGTTCGATAATATCTTTATATCTGAAAAAAAACAATGTTGTGCATCTCAAACACTAATCCACCACGAGTACAACACAAACCAGCATTTGAGGAAGTGACAGAGCAGGAAAAACCAACCCTCGAACAGAACCAGACTCGTGTGGAACAAGCTCACATGGTTGAGTGTGGAAAGCTATAATTGAGATTTAGATGGATGCAGACATGCTGATCGATAGCAGCAGGGTTGTCTCCTTGTTTGCATCTTGATTCATTCTTCTCCTCGAAACAGCAGATGTACATTTAAATGAAGAAGAAGAAGTGTTGGTGGTGTTTACTTTTGAAGTCGCTCCCTCCCATCCCTCTTCCTGCTGGAGTCTCTGGTTGACTGTGAACACCTGGCAATGATTTAAAACAGACTGAGAGGCAGCCCAGGCTTCAGATACAGAGCAGTGTGTGTGTGTGCGTGCATGCCTTTCTTCTGTGTGTGCTTTCTGAGTGTGGCATGTATGTGCTTTCCAGGTCTGGAGCTGAGAGTTTCAGAGAGGGGACGAGGATGACCACTTTTCAAAAACACCAAACATGGATGCTCATGAGGGGCTTGGTGACTGATGAAAAATGTTATCAGAATACTCTTTAGCCATATGTTGGTACGAGGGGTGTATCCTTACATTGACAAAGATTACAAAGTGTTTGCACAAAACCAGAAACATAAAGCTTTGATGTAATTGTGGTAAAAAGCAAATGATGTTGATACATGTTTGTTACCAAGTCCAAGACTATGAAAAGCCATATGGGCATTAAAAACTCAACTAGTGCACAAGAAGATTTGTCCAATTAAGCAAAAAGTGTTAGTAGTACTACAAGTAGATTGAAAAAGTGTTCACTAGTATGGTAAGTAGACTATTTTGTGTCTACTAATACTACTAATAGACTTAAAATGTTCACTCGTACAGCTTGTGGGCCTTATATGCTATCAAGGGGGCGGGGAAAAGCACATTCAGGCTTCCTATTGGCTTTTGAAAATATTACAACCAATAAGAATGCTGGATTTGTTTATAATCCCTCCTACTTCATTTGCATTAGGTCTACTATTTCTACTGTTGAATCTTTTGGCTTTAGTAGTACTACAAGTAGACTAAAAACAGTCCACTGCAGGTGAGATACTTTGAGTTTACTAGTTAGACTAGTAAACAAAAATTTTGTCTTACTAGTAAAGGTTTTTGGCGCATTAGTTCATGAGTATATCTTATTAGTAAAGCAAAATAGCCTATGAGTAGACAACTTTGTGTTACTATTGGTACTAGTAGTAGGGCTGGGCAATATGGCCTAGAAATAAAACGATTTTAATCGATTTTTCCCTCCCTAAAAGAAACAAAACTCCCAGTGACATAAAAATGAAACAAATCAAGTTTTGCCTTTATGTTCTCTAAATGTTTTTCTCTTAAAGTCAAAGTCTGGGTCAAAAAGGTTGATTATGTAGTATAAACGTAGGCAGGTTTGTCTACATAAACACTAAAAGGCTGAGGTATTTTTACAGTATTAGCATGAAACTCTCTGATCAATATTTAATCTACTTAAATAACAATTACAAGCCTATAAAAATGCTTGTGCAAACCCTACAAGGCCGACCATCAATTTTTTTCAAAAATTGCAACTACTTACAATTGGACTAAGGCAAGAAAAAAAATCTCAATTTTTAATTTTTTAAATCATCTGCTGAAAATAATTCGAATTAATCAATTTTACAGATTTTTTTTACCAGCTCTAGTTGATGTCACCTATATCATTTTTATACCCAAATGGCTTTTTATACTAGACACCCAATAATTTGTATATTTTTATTCTTTTGTACTAAAATCCTGGAGAATGAGCTAGTAACTCAATAACAAGTAAATAAAGTAACATAAATGTGTTATTGATCATAGAGATTCTTACATACAAAGATGGAAAGCACAAGGACCACGAAAAACAAACTTACATTAAAGGGATAGTCAGTATTTTTAAAGGTTGTATCAGGTAGTTGTCATCAGTCAGTGAAGTGGTAGCACTGTGCCTTTAAGAAGAAGCCACTATGAGGAACACTGATGTTGACAGAGTACAGTCATTTTTAGGGCTGAACAATTAATTGCGAATTAGATTAAATCACATTATGGCTTGTTGCAATTTTCAAATCACAGAAGGTTCAATATTTTTAGCCCAAAATGTGTTGAACATTTTGGCATTGTGATGTAGTTTTTTGCAATTTCATGCCTATTTTTTTACCTCTATTCATACACTTATTTCCCACTTTTGGACCATTTTACCTTTTTTAACCCTGTTTTTACAACTTTATGCCTATTTTGCCCCAATTCATCTTTTTTTTGGCCACTGTCAGAACCATTTTTGGAATTTTTAAATGGTTTTTGAAATTTAATTTCAAATGTAATTCCCAATTTTGCTGCCATAATCAATTTTCCTAAGCCACTTTTGGATTTTTTTTTTTTGCCAATTTTCCCAATTTTTTTTGCAATTTCATACCTATTTTGCTTCTGTTCTTCACTTCTCCACTTTTTCTCAAATCTTTTATCCTTAGATTAATTTAATGTCATATTGGTTGTACTATAAAAAGATCTACTGCTTATGTTTGTTAAGAATACATAAGATGAGGAACATTAAAACAATTGCAGAGTAAATCGCAATATTGGGGAAAAAAATCACAATTGGATTATTTTCTCAAATCTTTCAGCCCTAGTTATTTTGTGTAATTGTGTGAACTTTACATAAAAATGAGCCAGGTCAGTTATGATCGAGCAAAAAATGAATTTTTCCTCCAGGAAGTCTTTTTGTTTGGCACTATTTACTGTAACTATGCAGCGAATCACTGTGTTCTTCCGCCTGTGAGCTTTGACTCTGCCCGCTGATTCTGAAGAATTTCTTTCTTTGTTTACTCCGGTTCATAAAGGTAACCCTGTGTATCCACAGCAGAAGGATCATTGTCACTTGAGTCAAAATCCCTCATATTTAGTTCAGTTTTGTTCACCTACAGAGAAACAGTAGATTTGCAGAATCAATGTCTACCCTGCAAAAAAAAAAAAAAACATCCCCACTCGCTCCGTTGTAAAGTCGAGCTACAGATAAACACACTTAAAGGTATAAAAACCTGTAAAAAAGGCTATGTATAATACTGTCGCAAGTTTTAAATACTGCTTTTTGATCAGTTCACATGGCAGCACATTTTCTAAACTTTTCTGCAGAAGACAAAGAGATTTTGTTTAAAACAAAATTTGATCTCAGAACTCCAACATCATGATCCTTCTACTTCAGAAAAGCCAGAAATATGTATTTTTTTTTTTCACAAAATGCATTATGTATTAATTGGGTTATGATCCAATTTACAGAGAAAAACAGAACAAAACTTTTAATTTCTCTTGAAGTCAGGATTAAGGTTGTGCAATGACGTTGGAGAGACCGGTTGTACCAGATTTTAAAACAACTACACAGTTCTGGTTTTGATACCACTGATAAAAATGTGGAAGTGCTGGACACTTAACTTGTCATGAATTCCTTATCATAATAAACTAAAATAAACATCTGCACGGTGTATTAAGTTACTTACAAGAGGAGCAACACCAGATGAAACCATGTTTCCTGCATATTTGTGCTATTTTAATGTCTATAGAGAGATAGTATGTTTTGAACTAATCTGATTTTAACTAAACTTTAAGATCTGAAAAGTTCACGGAATAAGTTCTCTGCTTGTTTTTGAATGTAACTAAATTTCTGTTTGGTTTGACTCAACATTTATGTATCATTAATGTTTGCTTGAATGCATTTTTTCTTCCTGCTTTTCATTCTATCTTCTACAAAAGTCCCTGATATGAAAACAAATCTGACTCTAGTTCTAATAAGCTGAAAAATGCCCACCATGAAGTTGGCTGTTTAAATCGCTCTAACATCTGTTGTCTTCCTGGCAGCCCCGAACCCAAAGATAACGTTTACTGATGGAAGATTTAAAGTCTCACGTCCTGTAAGCCCTAACATCCATTTATATCACATGCCAACAAATCGATTATTTCAGCTTGGAGCAGTTGTCTTAAAGAAGCAGAAAGTTGTTGAAACGTGAGACGGTAAAGTCAGTGGGACAGTTGTCAGGAATTTCACGGCGGCTTGTTTCCCTTAGGACGTCCACAGCCAAAAAAACACACAGAGTCTGTAATGTGATTTGAGCGGTTATTCTGGATTTAGTAATCTGATTTCTGCAATAATCTGAGTTTACATGCGTGATGGGATACATGTGTGAATAAAAGCTCTAAAGGGAGGAGAGCTGGAGAGTGTCCTGCACAGATGTTTATGAACAAAGGACAGAGTCTCATTTAAATTACAAATATATGTGGATGGGGTTTTGAGGACCTGCAGGCCAAGTAAGTAATCCAGGCTTTATCCTTCAGTATGCAAATACAGGAGCAGAAGTATCTGGAATTCTGCTCTTCTCTTTAGAAGTGGTATCTTTACAGGTGGAGAAGTCTGCTAATACAAAAATCTATGATACTCCAGGACTTTTTGGTACCATGTGCTGTTAAGGGATCAGTCCTGTTGAAAGTACCCAAGCTTTTAAAAGAAGGAAACTATAGATTTATAGGGGTGTCCGGACCTGATATTGATATTGATATTAGATATCGGTTCAGTATCAGCAAAAAAAACAACCAAAAAAAAACAAAAAACAAATATAGGGGAAGGGTAAGGGCAAAGGGCAAGGACCCTATTGTTCCTGCTTTGTTTCTTTCTTCTTTTTCTTCATTATTATTACGCTTCGGGTCATTAGACCTTAATTTGACCCCTAAACATGCTCAAAAACTCACCAAATCTGGCACACACCTCCGGTATGCCAAAAAATTTGATAAAATGAAAAAAATAACCCCCAACATGCCAAAATGTGCTCTGTAGCGCCACCTATGGACAAACACCACTTAAATGGCTGTAACGTCCACTAGGAATGTAGTAGAGAGATGAAATCAATGTCAAAGTGTTCGTCTCATCAAGACCCACAAATCTCGTGCTGACACCCCTGACCTATCACAAACAGGAAGTTGGCAATTTGCCCTTCAAAGTAAAATTTCAGGGAAAAAATATAGGATTACGTTGGTCTGCATCTAAATTATCCAATATAAGCACTTTGATACAGGCAGTCAATTCTTACCCTGCTTATGATTAAGTTAAAACACTGTGATTATTTTGCAATTTAAAAATATATGTTTTTGTTTTTACTGGAATTCATGAGGTTACTTTTCAGGGTCTTCTAATTTTTTTTTATTTTATGTAATTGTACTATAGTCTTATGTTTAAGGTTACAGTTTGTTGAACCCATTGGTTAATAACAAATCGGTCAGTTTTTCTCATACCTACTATTGCTGACTACTGTTCTCTGTTTGAGTAATCTCACTTGATCAAGCCTTTTCTTACAGTCCATACTTCAAAATCAGTAATAAAAGTCTGTTTGATTCCTGCTGATATCGTATCGGATCGATATTGGTATCGGCAGATACTCAAGGCTGCAATATCGGTATCATGTCAGAGGTGAAAAAGTTGTATCAGGACACTCCTATAGATTTAAAGAGATATTTTTCTAATGCAGGGCTGCTGCAGGAGAGCAGCTGTTGTCAGTTGAAGTTTACAGGCTCACAGACACTGATGTCTCCCGAGCCAATTTGGTGTCTCCTAGAGATATAAAAGTTTACTTTACAACTCTGGCAACAGACGGAACAGAAGAAGTGACACCATCCAAACTAAATAAACAAATCAATCGAAGTTGGAAGTGGAGTGGAAATATCATTACATAGTGTTGATATTTGTTTTTCATTTGATAAAGAAATGCGGTCAAAATCTGATAAAGCTGCAACTGAAGCTGTTAGCATCTATGCTAATCTCTACAAATGCAGTCACCTCCTGCCGTCGTCTTGCTTGTCCCTCTCACCTCTTCCTGCTCTAAAAGATTCTGACAGGGCCATCCTCCAATCAGGCAGATCCAGCTACTGCAAGGTTGGCCAACATTCCCTGAAAATGTCATCAAAATATGTTTAACTTTTTAGCTATCTTACTCACAGACAAAAAAAGCAAAAATACAACTGCTTTGCTTCTAAGCATACTCCACAGTTTCCATGCCAGGCTTTTACCTACAAGCTGAGAGGCATAAAGGGGAAGACAAAAGCTTAAAGAAAGATGAGGGTACTAGGGCTTCCACTTTACTCAAAAATCATATATGAACTGTTTTTCGAGTCTACATGCTAATATTAAAAAATACTTAAAGGGACAATGTGTAGCGTTTTGAATAACTTATGAGCTAAAAACAATGTCCACAGTCATAAATATGTCTTCACATGTGTTAAAATTGCCTCTGCCAACAATCTGACTTGTCCTCTTGAGAGAATAATTTCTGATCTGTATTTACATGGAATGGGTAAGTCCTATGAAGGCTTCCATGTCCTGCCAGTCTATAAAAACTATGAACAGCCAGTTTCACCACATTTGAATTTTACAATCTTATCTATTTGGTCTACTGGACTATGATGGTTGTAGGGTTGCAGATTTGGGGCCTGCAGATTTGTCGTAGATGAGGAGTCGGCCAGCTGCTTTGCACATAATTGACACACAGCTCGGCCTTTATGTTGCCAATGGCTGTGTGGAGCCTACAGTGCTTCCAGGTGGTGCTCCCCTAATGTTTTGGTGTTGCTATCGTCAGCTCTGAGTGGTTTTGCCCATCCTTTAGTTTCTCAGAATGTACTTTTGTTGTTGTGTACAGAGTTATCATTAGTGTGTGGATGACTGGGTTATGCTGGGAGCGCCCTCTGTTGGATTGGATGGTTAAGCGCTCCAGGTGTGCTGCAGAACTGTATATTTTTATCCCGAAGGTTGAATGGATATTTGAATATCAAGTAAAACAGAGATAGAAGGGTTTGATCATGAGGTTGTTGGTGACTCAGTGCAATTAATTTGGACAGCACTTTTTGATTTAGTTTTTGTTATAGTCTTTTATCTTAAATATCTTTTACGTTAAGTCATAATTCAGTTATCTTAACTGTTTTCATTTAAGTCAAGTTGTAGTTATTTTGTTTTGTTGTTTGTTTATTTTTAGTTCATGAAATTTTACATTTTAGAAGATGAAATCTACTGTACATTGAGCTGACTAAAATATGAAGCGTAGAGTGTACATTTTTTATGTTTCCTTGAATTTCCAAAGTAAAGATATACACTTGGATAAAATGAAACATCTAATAACCCTTTATTGGATGCTGGTAAAGTTTGAATGTATAAATGAACAGAAAAAAAGAACTTTTGTGTAAAATGCAATCACCTTTATTTAGGCTACCTGGCAGAGCATCTTAGTTACAATACCAGAGCTGACAACAAACAGTGAACCTGCTCTACACGAATATATCAATTCATAAAGAGAGCAGCTCTGATTGGATCGCTCCACAACTTATCCCACCACCACCAAGCTAAGGCAGCTGTGATTGGATGCCCTCTTAACTCATCCAACCTTTTCACACAACCAAAGTAGCTGTGATTGGACATATTCCTAACTTGTCTCTACTTTCTACATGACCAAATTAGGTCTGATTGGATTAAGTCTCTGTCAAACATTTAAGTCTAGTTTTTATTTGTTTATGGAAATGTTGGTGAATTTAGTTTTAGTTTTGTCCATATGCACTTGCTTTATTAGTTACTGTCTAGTTTTCATAGGGGAAAAAGGTTGTTGACGAAACTATGACAACAATAATTAGTCAACAAAATTAACAATGACTCGGCGAGCATATTGTAGCACCACCCACTGCAGTGGAGCTGGACGCACCTCCATCTATCTAATCCTCACAATCTCTTAGGGTGCATGTTTAAGAGCAGCATGTCTTATCTTTAGACCTGAAATACTCAACATCATATTTGTGAATGTGATAATTATTAATCTATGCAAAACAGCTCATAATTTAGAGACAACTCGACAAATTAAAGCAGCTCCGAGTATGAAACAGCTCCAGTATCAGTGACTGTGTATCTGTGTGCGTGTGTGGGAGGGAGGGGGGAGGGAGGTGACACCTGCAGGTGAGAGATTCTCATTTTAGCTCAGCCAGAGGCCAGAAGGTGACGGTTTGCCAGTTTGTTGTCAGGGCAGGAATGCAATAAATCCTGTTGAACCAACACACAGTTTGGTTTCTTACTCAGTCAGGATGGGATAATCCTCTGTCTTTGGGTAATTAGAAAAAGCATCAGAAAATGTATTTTTTCCACGTTAAAGCACATTTAATAGAAAGTCTTAGGAAGGCTTTATGCAGAAGAATGTCAGTCTTAAAGTTCGAAGAAAACATTTACCATTTTTATATCCTCAGAGATGTATTTGAGGGTGTTTTCACACCAACCATATTTAGTACGCACCAAAGTTTTGGCCCAGGGTTTGGTACGTTAGTGTCAATGTGAATGCAACCACTGCACTTTGGTGTGCACCAAATCAGCCGGTCCAAGACCTCCATGAAGGGGTGGTCTCGATCTGCTCCATCTCCCTACATTTGGTGCGGTTTCACTGGTGTGAAACAAAGTGGTCCAAACCGATCTACTTTTGATACATTACTTCCTGTTAATCCCGCGGTTTCATCTTTTGCTTACTCAATTTGTCGATTTGTTTATTCTGGTTGAGGATTACGATGATTTACGAGGGTCCAGAAGGTTGCTGATGCCGCCTCAAACACGATAAAAAAAAAACTTTTGAAGGAAAATGTAGAAGAGAGCGAAACGTAAATATTGGTTGTTTGGTGTAGGAAATGGTTGCCATGGTAGCCTTTTCTCCGTTCTCCTCCGTAGCAGGTTTGGTAACCAGTTACGTGCATATCGCCCCCTGCTGTTTCAAACTGAATAAATACACAAGTGGGCCTGGGCACGGTTTGATATTGCAAGTGTGAATGCGAGCCAGCAGGGAGGGGGAGGGGGGCGAACCGCGCCGCAGTACGGTTCGAAACAAGGGGGCCTAATGTGAAAACGCCCTAAAAGGCTTTTCTTGGTTCTTTCGGGCCTGTCACAGATGAGTGATGCAGTTTTACATTGAAACAGATTTTTGTCTGATGAGTCACAGAGTTGAATAAAAGGCCTCAGCTGTGTTTACACCTTTGTCAGGCTGATCTTGAATTTCCCTATGCTGTTGTAACATTTATCTCCTTTAAGCCCTTAAATCTTCTTATATTTGCTCCCCCTGAGCTGTCTTCACATTCATCCTCCTTAGAATCATAGAAAATATTGGTCGTGCTGCCCCTTAAATCTTCTTCAGTTATCCTCCACAGTATAATCATCCCACAGTTTTTAGATGTGAGAGGGGCTTCAGAGGGCAGTATAAGCTTGAGGGACTCTTCTCACCACAAAGCCTTTCTGGCCTCTCATGTGTGGGCTCAGGGTTCACACCTTGCATCTATTCATGAGCAGCATTCAGAGGATTTTGAAGCAGATGATGCAACTCAAAGAAAAAGGAAACCATCCACTGGTTAGCGTTGGTGTTGCAGAGGAATCATTAATGACCCCGTGGAGTGTTTGAACTCTTTTTGTCTTGAGCAGGTGGTGCACTAAAAATCTATTTAACCACCTGTAGGTTTGCTCGACATTTCCTCTCCGACAGGAAACCTGTACTTATCCTCAATTCAGTGAGCTTTATGGGTTTGTGATCAGCTTTAAAGGTGGTCAAATAGTGTTGACACACTCTTATTTTCTTAGTGGTGAAATAAAAGGCTTGTGAAGCTTGGCAGTAAGTCAATAATTAACCTGTTTTTGTATTCAGGGTTTGCAGAAGAGCATCATAAAATTGCCAAAGATGCAAAAAAATTCAGCATTTTTCTTTCTATAAGTGGTGGAAAATATGACGTAAGATTGATATCAGTGTTATTTAATGTTCTTTTGGAGTATCAGAATATCGAATCATATCAGCCTCTGGCGTTTCCATCCTAGCATTAAATCATAGAAACAGATGCTGGACGGGGTACGATTAGCATCATATTTTGACCTTTTCTGTCTTTAGTCTCTTAATGACTGCCCATAATGAGAGCATGGCCTTCATGATTTGCAGGGTAGAACTCAAGGCCCTTTTACACGACAGAAAACATCTGGAAATACAAAGTTTTTGTTGTGTTTGCCCCTTTTGTTTACATAAGATAGGTGCCCAAGAGTAGCCTTGCAGAGCAGACAGACCTGCCTGATTCTGAAATCATGCATCTCGGTCTTGCCAGCCTTCACTGTCCGATGGTTTCACTCGGCTAAATGCTTAACAGCCCAATCAGGGAAGAGAGGCAGGAGCAGCGGGAGCTCCGGGCGTGAAGACAACAGGAAGTGACTTAATAGGAAGTGAAGTCACATCCTGTTGCACAAATAATGGAGGCTACTGTCAGTTAGCCTCATGATTACTCATTTATACTTGGCGAAATATGCTCTCCTCATAAGTTAACTGAGTAGGGATTGTCTTTGACGAGGTTCATGCCCCATATAAATGTTAAATGATACATCTGTGTGGCATAATGTGAAACGATAGTCTCAAGGTAGTTAAGCTATCGGCTAGCAGCCGTTACCCGCTACGGCTAAGGGCCATTTACTGTTGTTTGCCCTTGTCAGCCATTAGTCATAGCAGCTAACGGCTAACTGATAGCCGCTAGGTTTAGCTACTACATAAGCTACGTCATAGCAGTGTTGCTTGATTTGGATTGGTCCGTGATGAGTGTTTTGAGCCATCCAATCACAAGCTGCTGTTGTATTTGAAGGTCCTGCCCCTGAAAAAATTCTCGCAGGGCTCCTCTCAAGATGGATTAGTGAAATATTTTCAATATGGAACTGTCCATCTGGCATGTCAGGTTAGCTCAAGAGTGCCTAAACCAGCAAACTTTTGAAACCGGGATTCAGGGCCAAACTTTTTGAAAATGTTTTTGTTGTTGTCTCCATGCAAACAGGAATGCGCAGTACTCTTTCAGATAAAGGTAGCACATGCACAAAGGAACAACAGCAGCAACAACAACCTTGCTAACTGTGCAAGGTTTGTTATCAGTCCTCCAACAAAATGTGGATTTGCTGCATCAATGCTCTGACCAGTGGGGATGCATTTGTTATATTCGCAAAGGACACTATAAATTTACATCGCATGCTACTACATTTTCAGCCATTCTTGTGGATCCGTGTGAATGCAGAATGTTTATGAAAATGCAAAGAAAAAATCTTTCAGTATCTGGTGACAATGTTTTCATGTAAATGGGCCCAAAGAGGAAGGCATGATAAGGGAACTGACAAGCAAAAATACTAATTACATTGGCTTCTGAGCTATTGGTTATGATTCTTAGCTGGCATTGGGCTTCAGTTCCTATGATTATTAATGTGCAGCATCAATTTATAAACCCACTCATGACTTTTGGCAGATTTGGGGCATAATTTAGAAAGTAATCACTCTTGGGTCAAACCCTAAAAATGAGGCAGTCAGCCTTGCTCCTTGGATCAGAATGAATTTCTTTAGACCTTGTAGAGAACTTGAAGTGTCAGTAAGTCTGGTGAGCATATCTGACAGCCATGTATGAACAAGGTCACACTGGGACTCGGTGGAAATAGAGAGCATGATGCACTTGACACGTCTGTAAATTGCTTGGAATGAAAGCGGGCTGCGAGCGAGGACGAGACAAGGACAGTGGAGACAGCGCTGTGACTTTCTGGAGAGAGGGGAGAGAGCCGACTAAATTCTGTGCATTTCTCTGAGGCTTAAAAGACTCCCGCTGTCTCTTTCTTTCCTCTCCTCTTAAAGAGCTCTGCGAAGGCTCTCTTGCATGTAAATTGTGGTATCTCTAAAAGAAGGGGATTAGCTCTGCTTGGAATTGAAATGGAAAAGCCTCCCAGTCTCTGCGAGGAAGACAAGTGTTATCTACTTGACCTTCCTAACTCCCAGAAGTATGCTGTTTTGCAACTTGTAATCACTGGATCTCTTGCTAAATGTCTCTCTTTATCTCGGAGGGAGGACTGAAATACTCGCTGAAAGATGCACATCATTCATTACATTATGATCAGAGTGCAGAAGGTAATATTTCAGTGTCGACTTCACAGTGTTAGTTCAGCTGAGGATACAGTTTAATAAGACCGATGAGGCCCCCTTTGATACTCCTGCAGTCTGCTTGTTATGTCTTATCTCACAGACAAAAGCAAGGGTTGGGAAATATGTCAGCTTAAGATATACTGACAGAGTTTAAAACTAATGATAGGACAAGGAATTATTCTTTATAGCAACATAGTTTGTTTTGCTTCATATGACACAGTGGGGAATGTATTTCCATTATAAATGAAAACGCTGCATTGACACATTTGGTGTTATGAACTCCTGCACCAGGAGAAAACTATTTTGGTCTGTCAGTTATGGTTATTATGTGAACAAATATTGAACTTAAAGATGCTTTTTTAGATGTATACCTGATTGAAATACACACTTTAAGATGAGTTTTATAGCATCAAATTAGGTTATCTATAAATGCTATTTCTTAGCTTCACAGTCGGGTCGGACAGGGCTGGACTGGCCTGGATACTCAACTTCGGGAACAAGACAACTAGAGCAAATTTATATTATTCAGACACGTCTACATATCGTAAGTAGCGATATACAGCCGGCTAGAAAACTACAATACTAAGTTTTCCAAAAATTGCTTGTTGTCACACATCAAAAACTACCGCTATGTAATTAGAAAGAGATACATTACCTTGTCGCTTTGCATCCTAAATGTCGAAAAAAGAAGTTGTAAAGTAATGCAGGGTTCTGAGGAAGGTCTGAGCTGCATTCATTAGCATCACATCAAACGCACGCTTTAGCTTGGTCGCGTCTTTACAACAGTTGCCGCGCATGCTCATGGGTAGCAGAGTCTTTATGTCGCTGCGAATAGATTCTCCTCATAGCACCTTTAAGGTAATTTTGAAACTATGAAACAAATTGAGCCATGGTTTAAGGTCAAAGCAAGCAAATTATACAAGTTGTGCACTTTTTTGTACAATAATTCACTAAAAAAGCAGTTTTAACATTCATTATTTCAGAGCATGGACAAAATTGACAACATCTGAATATTAAAATGTTGACAGTGTAATTTTTCATTATAATGAGGACTGCTTATTATTATGTTTTATTCCTGGTTGTGTCTATACATCTTGGATGTCCTCAGAGTGGATGGCATTGATTTAAATCCTCCTTTCTAGAGTGTCCTTTCTTACCTTCTCCTTGATTTCAGAGTCTATCCATTGTCCTTTCTAACAAAGGTGACATGAAAAACCCTAAAGTAAACCTGAAACACTCATGGAAAAATAAAGTTTCTGTGCCATCTTACCCAGCCCTAGACTGGTCTGACGACTGGAACGTTCCTGCATCGACTTCACAGTGTTTGCACACATCATAGTTCAGCCAAGGATACAGTTCTATAAACATAACTAGGCCCCCTTTAATACTCAGACAGTCTTCTTTTTGTGTTTTGTCTGAAAGACAAACACCATAGTCTGCTCTCTCTGTAAAATAACATAATTAAGCCTGATTAATAATGCTGAAATAACACTCTTGTGTTCGAAATAACAAGCATCAGACGCTTGCTTTCCCATCCTGGACTAATTGGGTAGGCTGAGGAGAAGTGGCCATGCAAAACCGTTACTCCTGCTGAAGACATTCACGCTTATTTACTGAAAAAGATGAAGAACAAAAGCACAAGCACACGCTTTTAACAAACTACAACTCGAGGGACATTTCTGGGCCATGGACGTGAGGAAGAAAACAGGATGAATTGACAGATTGATGACAGAAGAAGAAACAAAAGAGACCAGAGATCTTCAGTGAATTTAGGTCGAGCTTAAATGAAAGCATGAAACCCTCTAATGATCTTATTCCCATCCCTCGTCTGTGTCCTCGCATCACACAGGCTCACACATCGTTACTGAAAGCTTGCCCCCTCGTTACGGGAAATCTCATTATTTTGTTGCTTAACTCTCAACCGCCACCAAGAGAGTTTTAAAATGTTCCTCAGCTCACAGATATAATTGCTTTGAGTCATTTTTCAAACAGAGGACCCTTCCCCTGAGTGTCTTCCTGGCTCTGCAACGGCATTCTTTTATTGAATTTATAAACTATTTAAAATTCTTTTGTGGATTTTTAGAGGGACTTAGGCTGTTTGATAGACTGGCTTTGCTTTGGGGGGAAGTAAAACTGATTCTTCTAGTGACTAGGAATGTCACAGAACTAGAGTTTAATACTGTAATATGATACTAGTCAAATATAAACCAAAACAGATGAGGAGCAGGCAGGGATTTTCAAATGATGGAGGCGGATCACCAATCAGAATGTCAACGTTTAAGTTTCTGCTGTGGTGTATTTTCATTCAAGAAAAAAAGAGTTTTTTTGGGGGCTAATGGAGATCCTTTCTTGTCTTCTTTTCCAGGATTCAATGAAAATGTCCGTGTGCGTCCATGAGAACCGAAAGTCCCGAGCCAGCACCGGCTCAATGAACATCTACCTGTTCCACAAGTCTTCATATGCGGACAGCGTCCTCATGCACCTCAATTCTCTTCGGCAACAGCGGCTGTTCACAGACGTCCTGCTTCATGCCGGGAGTCGCTCCTTCCCCTGCCACCGCGCTGTGCTGGCCGCCTGCAGCAGATACTTTGAGGCCATGTTCAGCGGCGGGTTGAGGGAGAGCCAGGCCAGTGAGGTCGACTTCCGTGACTCCATCCACCCGGAAGTTTTAGAGCTCCTGCTGGACTACGCTTACTCATCACGTGTGGTCATAAATGAGGAAAACGCAGAGTCACTACTGGAGGCTGGAGATATGTTGGAGTTCCAGGACATCCGGGATGCCTGTGCTGAATTCCTTGAGAGGAACCTCCACCCGTCAAACTGCCTCGGCATGCTGCTGCTGTCCGACGCCCACCAGTGCACCAAGCTGTCGGAGCTCTCCTGGGGCATGTGTCTCAGCAACTTCCCTGCTATATGCAAGACAGAGGACTTTCTCCAGCTACCAAAAGACATGGTGGTGCAGCTTTTGTCTCACGAGGAGCTAGAGACTGAAGATGAGAGACTTGTTTACGAAGCTGCCCTCAACTGGATCAACTACGACTTGGAAAAGAGGCACTGCCACCTTCCAGAGCTCCTGAGAACGGTGCGCCTTGCTCTTTTGCCTGCCATCTTCCTCATGGAGAACGTTTCCACAGAAGAGCTCATCAATGCCCAACCTAAGAGCAAGGAGCTGGTGGATGAAGCGATTCGGTGCAAGCTGAAGATCCTACAGAATGATGGTGTTGTCAACAGCCCATGTGCAAGACCAAGAAAAACCAGTCATGCCCTCTTTCTCCTTGGTGGGCAGACGTTCATGTGTGACAAGCTGTACCTGGTGGACCAGAAAGCCAAAGAGATCATCCCCAAGGCAGACATTCCTAGCCCTAGAAAAGAGTTCAGCGCCTGCGCCATTGGCTGCAAGGTCTACATCACAGGCGGGAGAGGCTCAGAGAATGGCGTTTCCAAGGATGTTTGGGTCTACGACACAGTTCATGAGGAATGGTCCAAGGCAGCACCCATGCTCATCGCAAGGTTTGGTCATGGCTCTGCAGAGCTCAAACACTGTCTCTACGTAGTTGGAGGTCATACAGCTGCGACTGGCTGCCTCCCAGCATCTCCATCAGTGTCCCTAAAACAAGTAGAACAGTTCGACCCAGTGGCGAACAAGTGGACCATGGTTGCTCCTTTGAGAGAAGGTGTTAGCAATGCAGCAGTGGTCAGCGTCAAACTCAAGCTCTTCGCCTTCGGAGGAACCAGCGTCACTCACGACAAGCTCCCAAAAGTGCAGTGTTACGATCCCCAAGAGAACCGATGGACTGTCCCAGCGTCCTGCCCACAACCTTGGCGCTACACTGCCGCTGCTGTTCTTGGAAACCAGATCTTCGTGATGGGTGGGGATACCGAGTTCTCAGCTTGCTCAGCCTATAAGTTCAGCAGTGAGACCTACCAGTGGACTAAAGTTGGCGATGTAACGGCAAAGCGAATGAGCTGCCAGGCTGTAGCATCGGGGAATAAACTGTATGTGGTAGGTGGGTACTTTGGCACGCAGAGGTGTAAAACGCTGGACTGTTATGACCCGACGCTGGATGCTTGGAACAGCATCACTACTGTGCCGTACTCGCTCATCCCCACGGCGTTCGTCAGCACCTGGAAACATCTGCCTGCATGAACTGTATAACCCTCTCCAACCTTCATGAGGTGAGTTGAAACTTCAATTTTTAGAAAACATAGCAAATATAAAATCTGTCTTCACTGATGTATGTTTTTAAACTGCCCATATGCTGCTGATTTAGCTCATCTGACTAAGCTGCAGGAGGGGAATGTTAAATTTATGGTGTAATAAGACAGCTGCACCATCCCTTTTTCCCCTCAGCCATCTGATATCCCACTGCAATTCGTGTATTGAGTTGATGGACCAATCTGTTGGCTTTTTTAAGTAAGATTTCTTGGCTTGTGCCACTTTTTCTCACAAAACACCTCTCAGGAACTGAACCTTTTTGGCAGAGGAACTTCAGATTTGGCAAAGGTACACAAGGAAGATGGATATGTACCTATGAAATGTACTAATACTGAAAAATATGTTTCAGAAAGTTTTTTAATTTAATTATCAAGTATCAGAGGGGATAAAACATTGGAAAATTAACTCACCCAATGCTGGAGTGTTGCTATTTTATTTGCAATCTTATCAAAACCTTACAAAAGAAATTCCTGTGAGGCATATAGTCCAAGGTAAATTTATAACTACAAACTTTTAAAGCATCTTGAAGCAAAACTTTCCATAATGTATGTCTAATGTACAACCACAATAATAGACTGTATGATCTTATCCAAATGTTTCTTCTTCTAAAGCACAAAACACACAACAAAACAGATCTTTAGGGGGGAAAAAAGCTGAAAATAAAATGTCCAAAAATCTGGAATGTGCTCAAAAGCATCATGAAAACATGCATTTCTGTCCAACAAAGCCTGAAGGATTAGCTGCTGATGAAATATGTCACTTTCCAAAAGGTTGGACCACAGAATCTCAAACAAAGTTGAAGTAAGCCTTAACCAAGGAGGTTATGTTTTTGTTTGTTAGTCAGTAAATTATATTGTTGACAGGATAACTTAAAAATGTATGCACAAATTTTGATGAAAAATTCAGGGAATGTGAGTCATGGCACAAGAAGGAAGTGATTTGATCCAAATCTTGATGTTAACCCAGGATTTTCTTATGAGGATTTGTTAACATCACCAGATCGGGTCGTTTTCCACATGTTTGTTAAAGACTAAGTAAGTTTCCAAAGGGTTTTAAAGTCTTTTTAAGGATATGTTGGTCCTGGCAAAAGGGAGAAGTGATACAGTTTTGATCCAGCAAATTTTTGAAGGATTTGGTGGCATTGCACGTTAGACAGTTTCACACATTTTGGCTAATAACTCAGTATATTCCTGATCCAGGATTTTTTTTGACAGATTTGTTAAGATTGCAAGATTGAAAAATGTATAAGGAGATCCGCACACCAAAAAGTAAATTGAAAATTTGTATTTTAAACAGTGACGTTTTGAGCAGAGCCGCTATTCCTCATACTTAGTCTTTAGTCTTAGTCTGAGGAAGAGCGGTCCTGCTTGAAACGTCACAGTTTAAAATAAAAATGTTCAAGGGAGCTACTTTTTGGTGTGCGGATCTCCTTACACATTTTTCATGCTTAGAATCTTTTGGATCCAGCACCCTCCATAGGATGTGCGTGCCCACCCCGTTTATTTTTCAAAGATTGCAAGATTGGACAGTTTTTCACAATTTTGCTAATAACTCAAAAAGTTCTGAACTGATTTTGATGACACTCTCAGGTAGTGCTGGTCAAATGGAGAGGAAGAATTGATATGATTATGGTTGTGATCCAAATCCGGTTACGGATCCAGGATATTTTTAATTGGTTTGTTAAAAGTGGGAGACTGGTCATTTGCCCACATTCTTGACAGTAACTTACTTTCAATGTTGAAAAATACCTTGATGAAGATACCAGTTAAAAGCCTGTACCCTGCTTCAGTTGTCTTGTTTGACTGAGAAGATTAAAGTTAGTTTTACTACAATGATGTATCAGTTATCCCAGATCTACCAGGACTTATGTTATGATGCTTTCTCCATCAAATCTTTTGGTTTACTCGAGGTTCAGGAGTCAAAATCCTTATTAAATATTTTGGTTGTGGTGGATCTCAGGCTGAAGCAATTTAGAATTACTGCTCAAGAATGACAAGAGTAGTATCACTCGAGGAGGGAGGGAGGAACACGGGGGGGATTGATAGAGGCTTGTGTGCGTTAGTTAAGTGAGTTATGTAGCTGTGGGGATGGGCCGAAGGACACAGAGGGTAATTGAAAGAGAATAGGATACTTTTATTGCTCCTGTGGGGGAAATCCCTCTAAGCGGAGGGGGGAGGAAGGGGTCTGCCAATTAGACAAGCCACACACCAGCAGGCTACAACACCCTGGCGAGGCTAATCCACTCTCAGTCGCCTTGCTTTGATGAGGTTATGGTCTTTACGCCGGGTGAGAGGGAGGCAGCCGTCGACTCACGCCGTGTCGGAAACCATTCATCATCAGTTACAAGCAAGAGGTGGCGGAGAGAAGTGGCGGCAGGAGGAAGTGAGGCGAGAAGGGCGAGTCGCAGGGCTAGAAAGTGTCAGCGTTCCCTCCTCTGTGCGATCAGACGCACACCGTCCTTCAGAGGAGTGGTCTCGCTCTGATGATTCGCTGTTTAATTTGACTCCAGGTGAGGCAGGGCGATATGAACCATGAATCAGGTCTTGATTCTTTTTAATTCTGTGACAGTAGAGGGTATATCACCTGATATTTTTCTGTTACTTTGACATGATCCTAGTAAAATAAATAGTCTTAAAACCTGGTTGATACCACAGCACAATAATAGTAATCTTAAATACACAATATTTGGCAATTATTTGTTTTTAATTATCGACAATAGCAGGCATTCTCTTAAACTGTTTGCAAAACTTTAGGTAACACTTTTGCACATTTGGGTTGTTATTGATTTCTGTGAAGTTGGGTACAACTTAAATAAAAGCAGAATAAAGTGCAACTCTTTTTTAGGCCCACACTCAGTAGAAAACACTTTTGCCCCTGTCCTGGCTTTTTTGGAATGTATTTGAGGCATTGAATCCAAAATTAGTGAATAAATGCAGAAAACATAAATGAATTGTATCAGTTTGAACGTTAAATATCTCGTCTTGTGGGGTTTATACTTAATTATAGGTCAAAAAGTATCTGCAAATCCTTGTATTCAGTTTTTCTGACTACTTACACAATGTCTCAACTTCATTGGAGTTGGGTTTTGTATTTTTGAATCAACATCAACTCAAACTTTATAATAACTTATACTGCTTTACCGAATGGTTTGCTTAAAGGTAGATATAATTTATACACTTGATATAAAGCCTAGCTCCTCTCGGACACATATCACTATTCAGAGAAATGGTCTCGCTCTGAAAATTTACAGTTTTCTCAAATCCGTCCGCGTCTTCTTGGCCTTGTTCAAACCCGGCTCCCTGTCTCTGATGATAAACAGCACAGGCGTTTGTGGAGCATGGGTAGTCAGCTGGCAAACCTGAGCTTTCCTCACGCTGCAGGCTCTCCATCACATCACATTGCATCGCGCCCACACCGATGCCCCCCTCTTATACCCATGAAGGCTGTCCTTTTCACTTAGCCGTGTTTGCTGAAGTGGCTGGAGGCCCACGGCTCCTGAGAAAGAAAAAGGAGGGAATTAGAGTGACTACCCAGCTGCCCGGCCTCTCATTAGATTATGCCAGAAAACAGCTTGGAGGAAATTCACTGCTCCAAGACTAGAGAGAAGACTATTGAGGAGATATTGACATTTTTACCTATAAATAGGACAGTATTGTTCATATCGATTCAGTTCCCAAATGCAAAGTCCCACCACAAAAATATTATCTAAAATGTTTTATCAGGAGTATGAATTATCATTTATATTTTTGTTATTATCGACTAACCATATAGACTTTACCTTTGATATCACTTTTCTTGTCCCTCTGACTATTCAAAGTAATTTTAAACTGTAGGTCACATTTACACATTCACCCACTGATGGTTCATAGTTGTTAATGTTAGTTCGTTGTCAGTATCGACATGTGGCAGCTGGACTTGGACCATCCACTTTCCAATTTATGGAACAGCATGCTACCAGACTAAGGCTGCTTTCTGATTCACTTTTTTAAAAGTTCAGTTGATCTGTGATGGTATAAAAGCTCATGCTAACTCTAGTGCAGACCAAAGAATTGAAGTCTGGTTCGCATGATAAACAGGGTCTTGGTTTGCTTCAAAGTGGAACAGAGTTCAGATCACAATGGGTGAAAGCCATACAAACCAAACAAGAACCAAATGAAGCAAGTGATCCAAAAAGCAGTGAACTCTGGTTTGAATATGACCAAATATCAGAACAGTAAACAAGCTAACATTATCAGAGTGCAGCTAACATCTGCATTGGTAGCGCCAGTGCTATAAGAATACGTCTACATGAAGTCACTACCAGTTCCACCTGATGCAGCCTAAATTCAGCTTTATCTTTATTTTAAAGCTCAAAATACATCTGAACTTCTTTAAACCACAAAACTGGCTGTTTATTTCCTGTCATCATGCAACCTCTAGCCAAATGGCAGGAGCAAAGGCTGCAGCTAAAGCTCCACCTAAAACCAAGTAAAAATTGAAATTGAAATGTTGCAACATCTCTCCAAACTGAACGTCTGCCAAATTTTAGGTGTGAAAGCAACACAAGCCAACAAGGCCCTAATGTTAAGACTTACTCAAAGCTCTGCCATATGGCCCTCTTGACTAGACCAGAGTTACTTAGCATTCACTGTCAAAGGGAAGTCCAGTCTCATATACTACTAACTGGCCCAGCGTAGAGCTGATATAGAGAGCCCTACCCATTCAAAACCAGGTTACACTGGATTGTTTCCAACCAAAGCAGGGCAGCAGCTACATCTTAGCTTAGCGCCTTCCTGCTTGTGGCAAAAGTTAATTTGCCCTAAGAGAAAGCAAGAAGTGGGTATAATATGAGGGATGAAGATTTTAAAGAGGGTTGTTAGATATTTTAGACAGTTGAAAAAGAGAATTTTACCATGATTTGGTGTGTTGGACATATATTTTTAAATCTATGGTTACAAGCAAGTATCCATATATTGTTTTATTTAAGCTAGAAATCATATCATAGTTAAAGATTCTGGTGCTGTGATGATTTGTTAGTGTTTAAAGAACATAAATGAGCTTTATATGTATTTTCAAGATCAGTTTAAAGGCATTAAGACATAAATTTTGGTACATATCAACTGAATCCTACTGAGAACAGTCTTTTTCCCTCTCGTCTCTCCTCGGGATGAAATATTCTCTGCGACTCATTATTCCGCTTTCTCTTCAGTGACTCATCTCAGAAAGAAAGAGACACGACTGAAGGTTTTAACAAACTCTAAGCCAATGAAACACAACGCTCAGTGAAGGGTTTAATCCTGCCGTCGATTTAATACAGAATGTGATTCTGGGAGCGCCTGCCTGTCACTGCAGCTGACAGTCGACTCAGTGAAAAGAAAAGACGAAAATGTGTGGGAATGGAAAAAAAAAGGAGGCAGAGTGTTTAGGAATGAAAGAGGAAGGAAGTACGCGAGACCTCACAGACGGAGATTGTAGCTGCAAGAGAAAAAAGAAGTTTTTCAGTATTCTCAGGGGAATGACTCGTCTGAGATTCCCCCGCTTTTTTCCCTGGAAAGCTTTTAGGAGGGGAAACAGCACAAAACCAAATAACAGAAAATTCATGACTTCCTTCCTTGTTTAAAATGTCGTCATACAGTCGGGATGGCTGCGGATGCTAGATAGTTACAAGGTATTTACACACAGAGAAACTATTATGAGTGAGGTGGCTCATGTGATTAAACACATATTTCTTTTTGCTTTATTTTGTTGAGGCATTCTTGAAAAATGCAGCTGTAAGACGAAATGTGTTGACCTTTGAGCTGAATGAATAAACTGTTGTAGGCCTATCCCAACAGTGAGGCATGGGACTCTACATTGAGCAGCATTAGCCAGAACTGCTAGTGTACTACTACCTGTATTGGGTCTACTAGCTCTACTAGTAGACTTAAAATGTTCACTAGTACTACTAACAAGCGTTATATGCTAATAGGGGGCGGGGGAATGCAAATTCAAGCTTCCCATCGGATTTGGTTACATTTGCAGCTGGTCTACTAGTACTACTAGTGAAACTTTTTGCACTACTAGTACTACTAATAGACTAGAAATAGTCTACTATCAATCAATCAATCTACCAATCAACCAAATGTTATTGGTATAGCACTTTTCATACAGGACTTTGTAATACAAAGTGCATTACATGGAAAAAAAGATAAAATGAAATAACAATAAGTGAAATTGCAAAAAAAATTGTATAATTGCATAAAATGAAAACATAAGACCCCCGCGAACCCCCTCCCCCAGTCCACATTCAATATACAGACTCACTAACTCAAGCACTCAAGGACATAAGAAGGAAATTCTAACAGAAAGCTAAATTAGAGCTAAATTAGAGGACTGAGGAAATGCTTTCTATAATTAAAAATGAGGAAATACAGAACATTATAGTTAAAAATTCTAGAAAAATGCTAGAGGATAAGATAAGTAAATAAGTAGATATGTAAATAAAGAAAATAATAATGATATACAATAAAAGTTAGACAAATAATATGGTAAAATGAGAAAAACAATTCAAATTAAAAATCTGAACTGAAATGTAGAAGTAAAACAGAATAAAAGGGTTAAAATAAGGTAAAATATAATGTAAAATAATAATAAATACAATCAGCTAAAAGCCAGATTAAAAAGTAGGTCTTGAGTTTTCTTCTAAAAATATGAACTAGTCGTACTAGTGAGATATCTTGAGTTTACTTGTCGTACTAAAAAATTTGTTTTACTAGTAAAGTTTTTGCCGCAGCAGTAAAGCAAAATCGCCTACTATAAGAGAAATTTGTGTAACTAGTACTACAAGTAAAGCTTTGATTTAAAGGATAAGTTCGGTTTCTACAGCTTTCACATTGTTTATAGAATGAAGTAGAACAATATACTCACCCAGAAGGCTTTCCTGAGCCAAACAGTGCTTCAGGAGATATTTAGATCCAAAATTGAGCGGCGGACATCCAAATAATGGTAGCACACGGGGCATGTATAACGCCGCTCCTTAAACTGCATTAATCGTCCAAAAACTCATTAGTTTCACCGATATTTCATCATAGTCTGCTCGCGCTACTCTTCCATTACAGTCTGTGTTGCTCCAGACATGTTTTGTAACTGTGCTGACCTCTGAACAGAAGAAGAAGAACGTTTTCCTCCACGCATGCGCAGTACGGCTCATTGTTTCAGGGGAAGACCGCCGACTACACAACGACTTCCTTCTTCCATTTTTGTGCAAAATGGACGAATATCTATCGGATGAAGATGTTGTGGAGAAGAACTTTGAATATGATGGGTGTCCTTACAGTTTCGAGCCAGAGTTTACAGATGAGGAGCTCATCGAAAGGAGGACGCGGAGGCAGCGCTTCAGAGAGTACTGTGCATGTGCGGAGGCAAACATTCTACTTCTTCAGTTCAGAGGTCAGTACAGTCACACAACATGTCTGGGGCGACACAGACTGTAATGGAGGAGTAGCTCGAGCGAACCATGATGGAATATTGGTGAAACTAATGAGTTTTTGGACGACTGATGCAGTTTTAGGAGCGGCGCTAAACATGCCCCGTGTGCTACCATTATATGGATGTCCACTGCTCGATTTTGGATCTAAATATATCCCGAAGCACTGTTTGGATCAGGAAAGTCTTCCTGGTGAGTATATTGTTCTACTTCATTCTATAAACAATGTGAAAGCTCTAGAAACTGAACTTATCCTTTAAGTTTACTAGCACTACTGAATTTGCACACTGGTATAAATTTTATTCCCACATGGCTTTCCATACTACGCTGATTTAAGGGACTTGAGAGTGGTGTCAGTCCTCCCATAAACCTCCCAGCTATAAAGTGAATAAGTGCCGTCCCATTACGTCTACATTTTCTTTAAACATTTTCCTTTTTTTTTTTTTGCTGAGTGCAGGAGAGAGAAAGTGTTTAGCTTAAATACATAAGTGGCTGTAAAATAGAAAAGTTAGCCCTCTCAGCTTTTAAAAAATGAATCTGAGGCTTCATCAGCGACAAAAGCTTTTACTCGCAGCCAAATTGCTACTGAGCAAAACTGCCCCTCAGGGTTCACTTACTCTCTTAAAAGCAGTGGAAAGACCTATAAGTGTATTGTACCTCTGAACCATTAAAGCAGGTTATATTACACTGACATTAACCACACAGAACAATGGCTGAGCCTGTGAGCAGCATGGATAAGTATGTACGGAGTAAAAGTTTTAAAACCCAAAGGTCAGAGGAAGTTTGGGAGAGTAAAACAGACTTCGGTGTGAAGTGTTGTAGGCTGAGGTGGAGATGGAGCGGCTGGTGGCCAGACTGAGGAGAGAGTGGGTGGATTCACAAAATCTATAGAGAGTGGAGGAAGCAGAAATACTATAACACTGCTGAAAAATGAAACAAATGTTAAAATTAGTGTTTGATTTTGTATTTTGTGGCGTATAGTCGAGTCAGATGGGGTAATTAAAACACTAAGTTCAAAACTTGCAGTCTTTTAATTAAAAAAACGCATTCCCATCAACAGAAGTCTGAGTAAAACAGGGTTTGGTGAATTCACCCATTAAATGTTGTTGGCTTTTTGATTGATTTATCCCTTTGTTGGCGTATAAAGTAATTAAACATCTGGATTTTCTTTTTGTTTGTTTGATTAAAACAGCCGAATGGAGTGCTGGACGATGTCTGAATGCCAAATGAACACCTCGACACAGTCAACTAATGGAGAGACAGAGGGTATCTCCTGTCTAAAAAACAAAAACAAACAGACTTTGAGAAATAACGTTCAGCTCAAAGCAATTTGGAAGTACACTGAGGCATGAAATAAGGTTAAAGCTCCATTAAGGCTGTCAGGTGGTACTTGCATATTTAGCATTTAGCTCTTCTAGTTCACATATCTCAAAGTCAGTGGGATTTTACAGTAGCTTCTCATATAAATATCTACAAAGAGGACGGTGTTGAACATGCGTAAAAGATTTTAATGTTTTATTTTGTAATATAAAGAGCATCAGACAATGCCCTGCTTTTGAATTTTGAAGCTAAATCATGCTTTTAAGGGATGTGGTTGCTAACAAACTGCTAACAAGGACTACAAAAATGGCCGAGAATCCTCATACAAAACAGCCATTGGCACCAACTTGATCAGATCATTAATTAAGAGGAAATATTCACACAAGAAGCTTAAACATAGTTTTATCTGTTGGGAGTGTGGTAACTGCTTCTAAATCAAAATGCCATGTTGTAGATCCATAGCTTGATAGCTCTTTAAGCCTAAAAAAATAATAAAAGCTAAGTTGTTTGTGGAAGTTATTTTGATCAATTAAGATCTTGTTGTCAGCAGTTACCCAAGAACACACTAAAAGAACTGTAGTCTTTTAGTCTAGAGGGCCAATGCTATGCTAACTAGGTTAACCTACAAAACAGGCTAACCTAGTTATGTGGATAACTGGTCTCGACAGGTGAAGGGAGTAGAGGTGCAGTGATGAGGCTTAGATTTTTAGTACATTTGCATTTTAGCACTCCTGGTTCCATGGTCTTGAATTCTATAAGATTTTTGGTCCAGAATTTTCAGACAATTGCTTGAAATAAGGTCTGTCATGAACACATGTAGGAGGAGTATTTTTTTTTACTATGTAAAATGCATCTAAAATTGCCCCACTGGAGACTTACATAAGCCATTGTGTTTTTTTTAAAGGATAGTTACATAAAAACTGCTACAGAGGGATATAACAATGTCCAGGGAGTTAAGACCTCATCATTTTTGATTGCTTTTAGAAAACAACATTATAGCCACAGCCATTAGCACTAACTTGATAACGCTAACAAAAGGAAAATTGTAGGCAGGCACATTAGTTTACCATCATTATCAGCTTATGTAGGCCTGTTTTTTAAACATCCAATGTTAATTCTTGGTTTTGTTCCAATATAATACAAGTATTTTTCATTGGAGATGCAAAACTGATCATTTGGACAAACTTTAATCTACTTTTATGTTCAAACATGAGAAAAAACACTGAAATTGTGTGAGAATTAGAGGGTTTTTTAGAAAAATACCTACATCAGCATGGACTAAATTATGATTTTAAACATGATCAGTGCATCACAGATATAAGTATGGTGGCAGTAATGAATTCCAGGGGATGGATCATCAATAGCTGTGGTTCTCTGATTGAATGATGGAAGATTGGTTGCTTGATTTGTTTATAAGGATGTGAAAATGCATTTTTTTTTTTTTTTCAGATTTACCTGATGACGGTCTGTTAAAGGAGACATATCATGCTTATTTCTCCTTTTCACTATGCCAGACTAGGATGCCTGTAAAGCATTTCTGCCCTCAGCACAAGTCATTTAGTTCCTTCATTGCCCCACAATAGCGTTCTCAAAATCCTCATTTTAGGCCATTATCAAGCGCTTGTTGAAACGCTTTGTCTCAAGGATGACCTAAAGTTACCTCGCAATGTCACAGCCCTTTGTGCTCTGATTGGTCAGTTCTGTCGGGGGTAGAGCCAGCTTGTCCTTCTTCTTCTACTGTATTTTCCGGCAGGCTCAAAGCAGCGACCACGTATTGAGTCCCCCTACAGGCCAGAGCTGGTAATGAGTGAGTGTGAGCTAGGGACCTATATACCCCTGCTGGTGGATGTGTTCCTCTGTGACGGTTTTGTGGCTAACGGACATCACAGAGGAGGAAGTGTTTTATCAGATTACTCCAATAAAAGAAAGGTACCAAATACAATATCTCATTTTTTGAAAATTAAGGGGGTGTAAGGTCTTATTTCCACATTTATTATATTATATGTAAGTATTAAATCATGCATCAGCATTATATGTCTCCTTTAAGGCTGAATTTTTGAGATCTCAGGGTTCCGACATGTCCTGGAAAACCTGGAAAACCTGGAAAATGATTGCCCAATTTTCCAGTCATGGAAAGCATATGGAAAATGAGGAAAATAGTGAAATGTCCTGGAAAAGCTTAAATTGTCCTGGAAAATGGACAAGTGAAGTAAGAAATGAATTAAAAATGTATTTGGTAACTAATGTGCACGTGGCCAGAAAATGTGAGTAGGTAAAATAATGCAAGTTAAGGCATAAAATATAAAAACTCAAAACAGTGGGGACAAGAAGAAATAATAAAAAAAATGACAAAATAAAATTAGGCTAAATTAACAAAATCTATTCATAACAAGCAGAGTAAATATAGATTAAAAAATACGTATAACCATAAATTTATAATAGTAAGACACATAAAAGCCAGACTAAACAGATAGCTAACAGACAATGTTCGTGCTGGAGAGTTATAAACAAAGAAATTCTAAGATCAATATGATCAATAACTAGAGATATTGTTCATCAACCTCTAATCTCTAGAATTGAAAACCGACCACAGCAACAATGTCACTTCAGTTGGTTATGTGACACTGGAAAAAGTCCTGGAAACCTTTTTCTAGAAAAGAGTGTGAACCCTGGATCTGATTCAATTTTAGCATGAAACAAGACAATGCACAGGAGCTTTTTTCGTTCGTCTTCAGGTGTAAAATTTTGTAACCACTTGCTTGACGATAAACGTGAGATACGCCTGTTGTCTTTCTGAGGCTGCTTCTGTGCTTTAAATAAATTAAAAGTCACCTTTAATCTGCTGAATGATGCTTCTCACAAGCATTTCCATATATGTTCAAGCATATCTAAAATATATTCTTTCCTCCTCTTCAGATTTCCCTGTTTTTGCATCATCCACTGGACTCCGACTGTGAAGAAGCACACATCCTCCCTCTCTGAAAGAGACAGCGAGCAGTGATGTACAGACACCCGCATTCATCTCAAAGCTGCCGTCGCAGAAACACGTACAGCTGGACACCTCACTGGAATGATGTCATGTCTGGTTTTCCGAGGAAGGAGGCGTACAGTGCAGCCGCTCGCATAAACAAACAAACAAACAAACAAACCAAACAAACTGCTGCTTGTTAGACGAGGCATGGACTCTGACTGTGGCCCATCAGGCTTTTAGCTGCCATACGAGGACTGCAAACATATCAAACATTCCCATTCAGTCATGACTGGCTTTGTGGACTGTGTTTTTCTCTAAATAAGAAGAAAAGAAAATTACTCTTTTTCACAGAGACTGCAGTGTAAAGCATGATGGATGTTCTTATAGACTGATGGAGGAGAAAGCAATGATCGGTGTGCCTAACAACAGAGAGCGACTCAGTTTGACTGAGCTCAGCTGATTTTATAAAAAGGCACAATGAAGGAGCTGATCTCCCCTTCCTTCTTTTAATAAGCTCTTTTATTTGACCCTTTTGTATCTCTTCTCCCTCTGGGACGTGCTTCTATGAAACAAAACTTTGAGGTAGGGCTGGGCAATATGGAACAAATCTCCTATCACAATATTTTAATAATGAATGTAGATACACAAAATAACACATAGTATATAAAAAAAGGTTAAGAAACCACAATTTTGACTCCATAATGGTAAAAATCAAACTATATGTTGAGTACAGTGAAATTCCTCAGCTACATGTTGATGTACGAATTTGATTTTACTTCAGAACTCATGAGGTTGATGTCTTTTAGGTACGAAATCCAATTTATATGTGTGCACAGGTATTAAAAAATGCACATCGTAATGTTGAGTTTAGTTCATCTTGGAGGTCATAAATCAGATACTTCACTGGAACGCCCTCGTAGGTCTAAATTTCTCCTCAGGAGGTTGGAAAATCTTGAAGTACTCGAGTTTGCAGCTTGTAACTGGAACGTTTTGAACTGGGATGTGACATAGTCCCAGCTCCGTTGTCTGAGGTTTAGGGTGAATAAATGCACCACACGATGTTAAAAACACATCAACAACATTTCCTTATATTAGAGTATTATTTTTAATTTGTTTTCTCTTTGATTTGTAATGACAGGATCTCCTATATTTTGACAATTTGTGGTAACAAAAGGTAAAATGTAATGATCTGTTGGCATTTTTTAGCCAAAACAGAAAGGCAACATGTTCAAAATGCACAAATTAGTTGGGTACCAACTGCTTGCTCCTTGCCATTTAAGCTCACATTTATTTGAATAGAGATTCACGAATTGGATTTTTGCAGATATGTGATATGCCAATATTTCTGAATTCATTATCTCCGGGACGAATACATATTTTTCGTCAAGAGCGCAGATGCAAAACAAGAAAAACATTTAACTTATATAAAAAGTTCCCTTTTTTAAATGCACCCATGCAGTGATGATGAAGTGAAGCATCATGGTACATCGGTGTATTTTGTCATGTTACTGCCGATATATGCATGTTTGTATTGGCTGTAAGAATTGAAAAATAACTTAAAATCAGCCAACATTTAAGGCCAATCTCTACCAACACTAATATCATACTGGCCCCGTTTACATGGGTCAGAAAATCCTATTTACAATCAGATTAGAAATGTCTCATGTAAACACCTTAGCCAATCTGATTCACCAGGATCTGATTTTATTTCGGATCAGATTGTAAGAGGTAGTCTACGCCAATTGATAATCCGCTCCATGCTTCATGTAAACGGCTGAGTGGAGCGGATTGGGTTGATAGAGAGGATTGTTCGGTCTGCACAGGCTTTCCATAGTACGGAAAAGGTACGCAGTGACGTACGCAGAGCGTGCCCAAACAAAACACGACGTGGATCCATCTTTCTAGAGGTAAACAGGAAGCAGGAAGTGCACCTCCTATTCTCTTACACATTTGCAGGTAGTGGCAGAGTGACCACTTGGGCATGCCAAAAAAATAATACAATCAAATTCAGCTGGGGCCGTGCAAACGCGGATTAAACGTGAATCTCTTTACTCAAAGTTCATGTGTACAGATTGAATCAGATTCACTTAATCCGATCGGTTTCAATCAGATTGAGGAAAACTACCCATGTAAACGGGGTCATTGATAATATTGTGCATTCCTAGTTGTTAGTTTATTTCTGCAATTAAGACATCTCGTGCCTGTATTTTATTCCATAAAAAAAACAATAAAAAGCCCAGTATTTGTTGCCAAGGTGTTGTATTGCTATTGCCGATGATTCAAACAGTGTTAATATTGTTTGATGTTTGCCAATAAAAAATCCTACAATATAAAAAACAGATAGCACAGCACCTTATGATGATAGGTTTATTAATGTTTATGGTTTTAGCTGAAATCAGTCTTTTTTATGGAAACATCATTATAAATGATATCAATCCAAACCAAAATGTCTTCCCTTCACGTAATTCTTGAAAAAACATCACTTTAGGTCAAAGGCTCCACACATTGCCCAGCTCTACTGTAATTATTCCTCTCATGAATGCTCCTGCAGTTTTCCATCACTGCAGACCTCGACGTGTTGATGACCGACACCAGCTGAGGTTTGAGGAGGCCGGCGGTGGGGGGGGTTGGAGCTGCCTCGGGGTCGGGACCTCTCATGTTTGCTGTTTTGCAGCTCGGCATTAACGCCTGCTGAGCGGTGGTTAAGTAACCCGCTCTCACACAGTGGCAGTATTCAGTGTCAGGATCCAACGCCGTCACATTCAGCTGTACGCTTTCTCGCTGTAATCGACCGGCTGTGCTTCTGTTATTCTGAGAAAAAAAAAAAAAGAAGCTGCGTCTCGCTCGCTGAGTCACGGCTGCCTCGTTTTTAGAGCATGTCCACTCATCGTGATTCAGTGAAACCGGCATGAACTCCTCTCCGTCACCTTAACCGCAAACTGAGGATTGATCAGTTTCTTTTTTTAAAAACTTGCTGCAATGTAGTCTTAATTTATATGACGATGATAACTCTGTTAATATGTTTAATCCTATTTATTTCCTCTCTGCCTGCATTCTTCTGTGAATGTATGTCGGGTTATGTCATGCATGGCCAGGTGTTGTGTGTTTTTAGTTTTGATTTGGTTTAATCTCAGTTGGGCTGCATTTTGCACAGTTCAGTCTTTCCTAAGAGGAGCTTGTTCTTTTTTTTATAAATCCTCTCCAAGGATTTCATTCATGTCAGAGCGAGGATGGAGGAGGAAGACTGGCTCGGGTTACTGATGTTGAGAAGCTGTTTACGACGTAAATTAGACTTGACGGTTGATTTAAAGTCCAAACTCAATCTAAACTATCAAAAGTCCTGCTCCACAAGACTGCTCAAAGTGGCCATTTGGACTTTGTTGGGACAAAATTTGCACAAGAATATCAATAATACTTCTGCTGTAAATATTCATCCATTCATCTATTTTGCACAAAACTTTTCCCTTTTGGGGTTGCGGCATTACTAGAGCATATCCCAGCTCTCATTGGGCAAGAGGCAGAGTACACCCTGAAGTGGTTGCCAGCCAATCCCAGGGCCACATAGAGAGACAACCATTCAATTTGGAGTCACCAAGCAACCAAATGAGCATGTTTTTGGTCTGAGGGAGGAAGCTAGAATGCCCAGAAAGAACCCACACATCTATGGGAGAACATGCAAACTCCATAAAGCATGGCCTGGAGAACTGGCAACCTCCTTGCTGTGAGGCACATGCACTACCTGCTGCATGACCGTGTCACCGGGTGGAATATTTCCTGAAAATTCCCAGAAACTATCCACAGGAAGTTAAGCTGTTGAATTTGGGAAATATTTCAAATTGAAAACTTTATGTAAATTATAAGAATTCATGTGAATTTACTGGAAATTGAGGCAGTTTAAATGAACCGTATCATGTTGAAATATAAATATAGACATTTATACCCTCAAGTTAAGGTCCAGCTGATGGTGGAAACACAAACAAGATTAGGGTCAAGTGTCCAAACCGTACCGAATTGGCCAAACAAAACCACTTAGCAGAATAGAGTAGAAAATATTGAAAAGAATGCTCTTTATTGTCATTATACTGAAAGCACAAACAGATTGAAGAGCTTCTCCTTTTTCAATGCAAACATACATATAAATAAAGTTTGGGGTATAAAATATATACAAGATAAAATACAACAGGACAGCACAATTGACTGTATATAAAAATGTACAATAAGAAAAATGATAACTTACATATTGCATTGCATTACATATTGTTATTATTGAATATTAAGGTAGATACAAGTCTAATATGTTCATGAGTTCAGGTTTTGGTAGCTCTGGAGTTAAAATCTTTGTATATGGGCAAAAGCTTATTAATCTAAACAAGACATTATGTACTATAACAACAGATAAAGCTCCTGTAATGACGCACCCAGTGTTTATCAGCAGCGACCCTGACACGGTGAAGAATGCCACGGTCCCTGCAGCTGTCATGGGACAGCTGGTCCACTTTCACACGTGCTCGCTCGGCTTCCTAACCCCCAGTCTTCCTCCCCATCAGAGCGATGAAGAGTTGATCCAGTAAGCTGTGCATTGATAAGGGCAGACACCGCAGTGCTTTTCACCATAGTGTCAATAGTGCACATAAAAAAATAAGAGAATAAAACAATGGCAAGTTCCTACTGACCAAAAAAAGAGAGAATGTCTTAAAAACGATGTGCATATTTCACTCTATCAGTGTTTCTGTCTGTTTGTCTGTCTGTGTGACCTGAACATTGACGTTTTGCATTTGAATATTAATGAGATCATTGAATTTTGAATGTGAGAGGTAATGTTTTGGTGGATTGTGTATATATTTTCCAAATGTCCTTCCTTGTGGAGTCATTAAACCAATCAAATCAGTGGGGACTAAAAAAAAGAAGAAGAAACGCTCGGTGAATTCCTTCTCGGCTCCTTAAACCACCCACGAGTATCCTTTTATTGGCCATTTTGGGAGCTTCTATAGGGACCCTCGTGGCTCTATAATGTTGACCTCCCCTGACCACTGAACACAGAGCCCGCGGGCCTGACCAATCAGATAAGAGCGTCTCCTTCCCATAGAGTCAGAGTTTCCCCAGCAACAGCGAGTAATGAATGCCCCTCTTCAATTTGCACCTAATTGCTGAGTGGCATTTCCTTTTTTCTGCTTCGGCCCTCCTCTTATCCCGGGTCTATCTGGAAATCCAGCCAGCTCACATTAAAGAGCGGCCTGTAATGATGTAAATTAGACAGAAAATTAACACTGTCAGTGTGCATCGACTCATTTTTTTGTCATGTAAGAGTTTAATTTCTATTTTTATGGCATTATTTTGTACATGTGATTTTTTTCACAATGTGAAATTCATGGCTAATAAACATAAGAGTTTTTTCCTCTTGACTGTAACACACTGTCTCTGTGCTTTTCATGGGTATGACTTTAAGGATACACTAAAAAATATAACGACACACTTTTATGGCATGAGAAAATACTATAAAGAAATTAATGAACCTTGTTCTCGGACAAGATGGAGTGGAAACAGATTGTAGAAAAAGTTATTTCATGGTGAAACATGACATTCTGACTTCTGTTTTTCTCCAAAATGAAGCTACATGGATAATGAAAGCTTAAATATTTAAGATCTGACCACATTTCATTTCAAAAAGAAAAATAGATAGTAGACTGTAGCATTACTATTATATTAGCACTGGATAGCACTGAAGCCGGGATAGACCAAAACCTTGAACAAATAAGGAACGGCTGAAAAACTCTGAAGGCTGGTTACTGTAAGGCTAAACAGCGCAACCCTCAAATAATTCAATAAAACACCTACTTACCGCCATCTTTGATAAATCATGTGATGTTTAGATAGATCCTAGCATATCACATGTCTGTAAAACAGCTGTTCTGTTCAAATGTTGTGGCACATGTAAACACCAGATCGGAATAGATCAGGGGCCTGTACTACGAAGCTGGATTAGCTCTTAGAGAGATAACTTCCTAGATAAGTTTCGGATTTTCCGCACTACGAATGTGGATCTCTTTTTATCAAGACACGTTGCCCCGGTAACTGATGCTGAACACCAAACCTGGTCCGGAGCAGGTTAAGTTCTAGGATAAGAGCTCACGGGGTGTGACAGACCGCCCACTGACCAATCGGTTCTCTCGGGCGGGCATAAAAGACCTCACAGTCACCAATTTGCTGTCTTGGAAAAGGGCTTGCCCATTTCTGCCAAGAGGAGCGCTTCGTCGGGAGCGTTTTTTTCGTGACAGAAGTAATCGGCTTGATTTACCAGAAGAAATCTTGTACGAGAGGTACAGATTTTCACGGGAGGGACTTCTATACATCTGTGACCTGCTGGAGCCTTACGTGGCAAATAATGCACTACGGTCATTTTAAAATTATGAATGTGATTTTCCTTGTCAAACAAGTTAAAAAAATTAATTGCGTTTAGACAAATGTAGAGTATTTATTAGTATGTTGACCATGATGTTTTAGCAACAATAATGGACACATAGAAAAATCGTTCTTGTCAGTATTGTTATGTTATTTCTGTCATTGGTGTTAACATATTTTAGGTTACAATCACAGATTCATGAATGCAGTAAAATTAATCTAAAAGCACATATCACAACATCTGAAGACTGCTGACAAAACTACATGAAATAAAACAGTAACTTGTTTAATTCAAACTATTTGACATTATTTCTCAATGTCAGTGAGAACGTTTGATCCGGGGATGTTAACTTCTGATAAAAGACAGCACATGCTGATAATTGTACTGAACTTTATTGTGGATAAAGTCAAGTAACAATAATTTTGGTTTAAAGTTCAATTACAATTAGCCTACATAAGTAATCATCATATCTTAAATGTTGTCTAATGTAATATGATCTCCAAATTTTGGTAGTAACACCATGAAACCGAGGGACATAATTTAGTTTGAAGAAATATTTTTAAATATCTAATTTATGTTTAATTTCATTCATAGATTTATCACAGTGTTATCAACACTGTCCATTTATTATTTTTATTAACAAAAAAGAGGAAATGTTTTACACTGTCCAATAGCGGTGGATCATGACAATGGGACAAATGTTGTTTTAGATCCAAAGTACACTAAAAGTGAAATTAAATATTATATTTAGGCTACTTATATTACATTTAAAATAAAAAATATATTTATTCATCACCATTTAAAAGACGATTTAATCACATAATTTTGCTTTAATGTGGACGAGTTCTTTATTACATTTTAAGCGATTTGTGTTTCTGGAAAATTTAGGAAAATGTGGAAAATGTGCCGGCAATCCCTCCGGCTTCTCGCGGCTACAGTCGTGTTGCTCCTGGCCTGGATAATACTGCGGTACTCCTCACACTTTTGCAGGATTATTTGCTGCTCCTCCGCCGTGAAGTAGGCTGCTCTCTTCTCCATTGTGGAAAATGCTCCGGGGCCGCTAACCACGCCCATTTTATGTGTGCGCGCACAGATCCCAGCCGGATTCACTTATCGAGTTGATAACGAGCCTCGTAGTACGGCAGATCTGGATGACGGAGATCTGGTGAAGTTCAGCAAGATGTCGCAGAGTTATCCTGGATGACTTAATCCAGCTTCGTAGTACAGGCCCCAGGTCACATGTAAACAGTTTACCTGAGATCTTCAATCAGAATGATTTTAATCAGAATGAAAAAAAGTCTGCATGTAAACCTGGCTATAGATACATAGACCCGTAGTTGTAGAAGACCTCTCCCCACTATCATCACCTATGCCAATTGATTTTATGAAAAAAAAAGAGGAGGACAAATGGACGAGAGAAGCTGGTGTTCAAGCCGGTGGCAGACCAAGCCGACAGTAGAGCTGTGACATTCAAATGCAGGTTTATCCTTGTGATGAAGCCACTGTTTTATAGATTTATCAGTGGTTATATTACAAAAGGGTGGGTACATGTTTTAATGAACAGAAAGTTAGATCACTGTTTGGAGTAATGAATTACAAGAGTAATGTGATTACTGTCATGCATTCCTTTTTACTTTAACGTAGTAATGTGAGACATTACAAAAAAAACGGTAATATTTTACATGATACAAACGTCAGTAATGCAAGTTACAATGCATTTCTAATTTAACCCACAATGAAGAGGTATTTTTTTTTGTTAGTTTAAATTCAAATTCGCCAAATACTATGTGAGATCAGCAGAGTAGAAAAGTCCTCATCGAGACTTCTACCTTTTGTCTGTTTTTGTTATGATGGTTTCTTGTATTGTGCCATGAGCATCAATGTGGCTATTATATTCTACTGTTTTTAGCCTTCAGCTGAACTCAGTCACATATACACCACATCACATTCCACTGGATGTGTAATGAGCTTTTTGAGCATAATGAGCTACATTTAGAATGACAAATCCATATTTCCTGTCATTTAGATTAGAATAGCTAAAAAGTAATGTGATAATAGTGTAATGCCTTAAATTTCAAATACAATAATATTATAATGTAACTATTTACTTTGAAATGACAGTAACAAGAAATAAATGTAGAGCTCTTTTCCAAAACGCTATAAATCCATTTTCATTTAGAAAGTATTTACATTATTTACCCAGACCCACCATTGGGTTGGCTGGGGAACTGAACTTTGAAATACAGTTTAAACAGGGATATACTGTATAGCTTTCTGGCATTAAATACTGATAGGGCAGGTAGTACAATCGGCATAAAAAAGAACAGCACAGAGTAATATATAGACTTTTTATTTTGGCTTTGATAGCATTTTGGAAAAGAACTCTTCAAATAATGCATTACATTTTTAACTTGCCCAACACTGATCATGCCCGACAGGTAACTTCTTTAAACTTCTGAAGTTTTTAAAGGGTATGTTGAAGTCTATTAATCCAGGGAGAATATCAACAAAACTACATTTCTAAGGCCAGAAGGAAACTTGACGGCGACTTTGAGTGCAAAAGATATTTAGTAAAAAGCCTTCGCCTTAAATTTTAACCTCATGACCCCTTTGATGATTTGCAGTTATAAAATGTTTCCAAATTTTGCATCTATTTTGAGCAAAGCAGCTTCAGCACTTCTCTCTCATTAATGCATGTTTGGCATATTTAAGCTTCATTGGAGTGAAAACAGCAGCCTAAGTGTCCCGAGGTATTTAAAGCAGTATATCATGCGTACAGCTTTTGTTCTGTGGAGGAGGGACTGAAATCATCTTATCTGTGCCTCTGGCTCTCTAAGCTTCCTGCACATCAACAGGCAAGAGCGCAGCCAGATACTTTCCTTTTCTCTGTCAAGTCACCTTGGCAACGGCAACCTTTATCTGCAAACTGTGGGGGCTGGAGGAGAACATGAAATCTTAAAAAGCACCTTTCTCTATTCCACACCCCCCACCCCCTCCACCCCTCCCTCCCTCCGTGGCCTTCCACCCCTCCACTTCCTACGCCCCCCCCTTCTCTCTCACTTTTCATCAGTGAAATGCATTGTGAAGCGGCTGGCTGGTTCAGTTTGACGTTCTCTGGTTTGTAACAAGTCTAACATCCCATTAGTGAGTGACTGCAGAGCCACTCGCTGCATTCCTACAGCGCCAAGGAGTCCGGCTCTGTTTACATTCTTCAGCCTGACATGACGCTTAAGGTTGAGAAACACCAGATTTACTGGATCCTGACCCTTATGCATGCACAAACAAATGGACAGGTATACCAGGGGAAATGGTTAAGAGTGATAAATTCACTGTCGCCATTTAGGCTACTATTGATGTGAATACTAAACATGCACTGACTGATCGGATTTCCTTGTTTTTGGGAGATCGGCGATGCATCAAGTTCTCTTTATTTTGTCTTGTGCCCATTTTTCCACACAAACAAGCAGGTTTAGCATTTAGCATTTGTGTTCCCAGGCCTTTTACTGAATGCAACTTTAAGCAAGGAATGTGGCACGACTCTTATGGCCCTTTCCATTAACCCCAGTCGCCTGCTCAACGGGGTGCAGTGTCGCTGTAAACAGCGGAGCGGCACTGCGCTGACGTCATTTTGAGCGCGACACAACAATCTGTGGCTTTTTGTCACAAACCGAGTAAAAAAGGAAAGCAGAAGAAGGCTGCAGGAGGCAAGAAGAAATACCCCTTGAGAAGCACAGGAGAGTTTTGGAAGCTATACAACAGAATGAAGCCGAGGACGAGAGCAATCCAGCTGCAAAGAAAAGACGTATGAGGGTAAGCTAATGGTAGCTACCACTAGCATGCTAGGTCATCGCGCTCATGACTCATCTATGACGACATTGTCTGACCAATTAGTAGCCAGCAAACAGTGACGTCATCTTGTAGTATCGACTCAGCTCGCTTGGAACCAGAGCGGAGTAGGTACTAAAACGAGCTTGTTTTAGGAGGTACCAGGCTAGTGGAAACACGGTGCAAATCGAGTAGGGCCAAGGCGTGCTAGTGGAAAAGGGCCATTAGGTTAGCTGAATGTACTTGGATTATAATTATTATAATCAATAAAACACAGATGCTAGGTGTTAGCCACCTTAGTGTGTTTTTGTTTTCTGCTGGATCTGGGGTTGTCATGTTACCAGGATTTTAACAAAAATGGAGCAAAGTAGACACCACAGTGATGAAAATGGAGGACCTTCATGCCCATCATTGGGTTATTTTATATTTTTAACTCATGAAACTGATCTTATTTACCAATCTTATCTAACTCCTCAAAAGTCTGAAAGTCAGTCACTGTAGGTTTTTCCTCTACCAGACTGACAGGCAGTATTTTTTGCATTTAATTAGCCACAAAGATGCTGCGTTTAGGCATTTTTTTCTTGATGCACTACTAATACACTGGTTTAAGTTGTGTTGTTAGTTTTTCATGTAGATTATTTAATAACTAACTCAAACCCTATGATTTCCTGTATTTGTAATAGCAAAATACTGCGGTGCACTTTTTGGTAAGCTGCTCAAAACAGGCCTGCAGTGTAACCTGTTGCTCAAGTATTGTTTATTTTTAAATGTGAAAAATGAAAAACTAAATGAACTGAAATTTGAGAGACCAACCTCATGCGCAGTAAAGACAAGGAATTGTTGTAACAGGTATTGTTTAATGTTTTCAATAAAATAAGATTTGGTGACCTACCAGAAAATTGTGATCGGTGCACCCCTACCAAATACCTAGTCAAAGGTTCAATCCCATGTCCTTACTAGATTAAACTCCAAATACCTCTCAGTGTTGGTCAGTGGTGAGTCAATGTGAAATACAAAAGCAATGAAACATAACAAGGGCTGGTAGCAGCACTGAACGTCCCCTCCCACCCACACTGACCTCAGGCTCAGGCAGACACCAAGGCACAGCACATGTGGGCATGTAGTCCAGTAGAATGCCCTTTTTTGGTAGCCAAAAAAAATCGTAAACAGCTTAAATGTTGCTGACAGGATTATTTACATGCAAACATATACAGTACTTTTTTTGTTGCTCCCTCACTGTGATGCTTCTGCAGATGTTTGAGGTGAGTCCTGTATAAGGTGACAAATAATATTGATATTTTAAATTTAACAGAGCCATTGTGTGATATGATGTCTCTGTGAGCAACAAAGCTAAGAAAAAGCTGTCTATAATACCTAATGGACCAATGGCTGGACTCGAAACACTCGGCCACCATATAGAACAAGGGCATCAAAGCATAAAAGATGTATGAATTTCAATCACTTGGGCACCAGCAACCTGTTGGATCAATATTTTTTTCGGGGAATAATACCTCAAGAAGCAATGCTAATTTTGTTAGCATGTATATGGAATTGTGTATTATGTGTTAACATCAAGTTAACAAACTTCATTTTGAACACAGGGATGCAGCTTGTAAGTGGGCTTAGAGTTTTAATGGAGAGTATTTAACACCATGTAGTGACATAAACTCTGTAAATAATGTTTTGACATGCATTTTTAGTTTCAGCAGCCTTTGCTAAAAAGGCTTACAAAATGATGCAGATGGCCTAGTGGTTAAGGTCGCACCCCATGAGGTTCGCATCCCACCTGAGGCTCTTTACTGCATGTCATTCCCCTACTCTTGCCCTGTTTCCTGCTCAATCCACTGTACTCTAACCTCTCGTTAAAGGCATCAAAAGCCAAAAAATAATAACTTTTTAAATAAAACAAAGGCTTATAGACAGCAAAATGTAATTCTTGTTGCCCCATCTTTACAGAAGAGACTTTCTCTGAATCATGGTTGATAGAGGTAAAACACAAACTTAAAAAGTGCTAAAAACTAAACCAAAAGCAAGCACTTCTTTTACAAAACTGAAAACAAAGAAAAAATAAAACTTTAGCTCTGACTCATTAGAAAAACTCAAGTTATACACAAAGAAACTCAAGTAGAAATAAAACTCATAATAAAAAATCATTTCCATCATAACCTTGATTACAGTCTGTGCTTGCACATTTTAATGAGCAGTTAAAGTCTCATCTACATTTCTCAAAATTATTTAGTCTCAAGCTGTTCTTTCACAAGCCCTTTTGGTTGACATTTGAGGTGAAATGTGGGAGCTCTGTGTGCTCAGGGGCCCCCTCAGTGCCTCCGTGAGATCCAACAGTCCCCCCATTAATCACGACAGGAAGTTGAATTTCCTGTCCACCAGGAAGTAGGTCTTATCCCCCGCCACCCCCTCCCTGCCCCTCTGCTCCCCCTCGCTCTAAGAACATACCGCTGATGGCTCAGCCCTTCAACACTGTGAGTCCTCTGGGTCCTGTTAGCTTATGCAGAGCTTGGCTGAAGAGACTGTAGTCTAGTATTTTGTGTGGGCAGTCTGCATGTGTGGTCGAGTGTGATAAAAACAATGTACCTACATGTCACCGTTGCCTGGCAACTCAGGAATTATACCGTCTCAGTTGCTGCATTTGCACATTCAAACAGAGGAATTTTCCAGTGATAAGCAGTTCATCATTTACACCAGATATGATCATTACAGGGTCCACAGCAACATACAAACCCAAAGCATCCAGGTCCTCATAACAATACTTAAACCAGAGGGTGTGTGTCGGTTCAGTTCTGCAGAATTATATCCAAAATAAATAGACCACGAGTAGAGATGTCCACATAATTACACACAAGGCTGAAAATGCCATTCAAAGTCCCTGTCATAATATAAAATCATGACAGCTGTAATTCATAGTTCCCACAAACAGACCAGAACCACATACATAAAACTGAAAATTAGGGCTGGGCGATAAGGCTAAAATCTTTAACAATGACTGGCCATTTGCTTTGTCAAAGTCTCACTAGTGAGATGCGATGTCTTCTGCTTTTACTTAAAGCATTTTCAATAATTAACCTGCACAAGGGGCAGCATGACAATTACACTACGGAATTGTTATTTCATTTTGTTAAATATCCCATGTGTTACATTCATACTCTTGATTAAAGTGACTAGACATTTACTACATTTTTAAGTATGCCCCAACTGTAAAAGATTGAAAGATGCCTGTCAGGACTTAATATTTTCTTTGAGTGCTTTTGGTCACTAAAAATGGTGCAATCATAAAAAACTACTCCTCCATTTTTGAAGATGATTGGTCTCTGCATCATTATCAATATAAAAAAGGACCACAAAAAGTATCAGGACTGAATTGATTTGAAAAGTTTGGTAGGTATAAGGTAACCCATCACTATTATTTAGTCTATAAATCTTTACAAGATTTGTGTTATATATAATTTGTATGTCCAGATTCATCTGTTGAATGTATCTTGATGGGATTGCGTGATTGTTCTTTGTGAGCCGAGTCAAAGAAGAATTTCTGTCACCATCAAGGACAGACAATAACATCTATCTATCTATGCATCTACTGTCTATGTACCTATGTATTTATCTATGTATGTATTTATCTATCTATGTATGTAAGTATGTCCGTATGTATATATGTATGTATATATGCATCTATCCATCTATCTATCTATCTATCTATCTATCTATCTATCTATCTATCTATCTATCTATCTATCTATCTATCTATCTATCTATCTATTTATCTATCCATCTATCCATCTATCCATCTATCCATCTATCCATCTATCCATCTATCTATCTATCTATTCATCCATCCATCCATCCATGTATCTCTCTCTCTCTATGTATCTCTCTCTCTCTATGTATCTCTCTCTCTCTCTCTCTCTCTCTCTCTCTCTCTCTCTCTCTCTCTCTCTCTCTCTCTCTCTATCTATCTATCTATCTATCTATCTATCTATCTATCTATCTATCTGTCTACCTACCTATCCATCCATCCATCCATCTTAAAAAAGGAAATTAGAAGTTTTGACAAACATGAAGAGAAAACGTGTACTTGGTAATGACTTCTTTCGATCAATAGTTAATCATGCAGTACTGTTTAATGGTCACCAGACTTCTTTCCAAAACACTCCTGAGTTTATACTTTTCAAGCCCTCAGCAGCCTGTAAATGCAAACCCAAAGCAATTGCTTGAAGGAGAATTATTGCTGGTTTTAGTCTTTGCCTGAGATTGACTCCTGTTGACTCTTGTTTGAGGTATTTTATCCACTCCTGCAGCTGCAGATTGAAAATATTACACATTCTTCAAATATTTTTTTAATCACACTGCATGGAAATCAGATCACAAAGATCCTAAACAGCCCATTTCCTCGTGGATTTCTGAGGATTTCATCAGCTGCCTGGACGTGCTGAAGAAACCAAGCGAACTCCTGAGCTTTAACCCACCAATTAAAAAAAATATTCATACTACAGGGTGGAGCTGAATTAAACCGGTACAAACACACACATACGCTCGCTGGGATCATGATAGGGATGTCTGGAAATGAGCGAACCGTCCGCTTGGCTGTGCTCACTCTGACCTTTGAGTTACATCAGCATTCAGGCAGGCAGCTGAGGACCAAACAGGCCCCCAGGCAAGGGGACTGAGTCGGGGGGCTGGGAACGAGGCTGTCAGATTTATTCAATTTAAATTCAAAGCTTCAATCTTATGGAAAAGTTTGTAATTATGGGGTTCAAAGAATCTGCCTCTGCTGGATCAAGATGTCGCTCTCTATTGGATTTTGTATTTCCATGTGTCCCTTACTCGCTTCATTTCCTCATATCCATGCTCCTCCCTGCCAGAAGTTGGAAAAAAGAGATGCAAAGAAGAGACATGAGAAAAAGAAGACCCAATAACAAAAGGATGGACTAATCATTTCCTGAGAAACATCTATGGACTTCACAATTCCAGCTATGCTTTGTAGCACTGATCCTGGTGCAGACCAAAGATTTGCAACAACACAAATTAAAACATTGAACTCCTGACAACAGAGCACAGATAAATGTTCTGTGGGTCATGCTTTGACCGTCAGTGTGTCTCTAATGGCTCTGGCTTGTTAGGTTTGTTTGATACGCAAGTTTGACATTTTACCATTGTATATTTAGAATTAATCTTCTATTGTCCACAAACACAACATTTACTGCATAAAAGACACATAAAGAAAATATAAGGTCAGCTGCATGCCAGTACAACATTCGATACATACGACAGCACAGATGCCTCTGGGATTTCAATTTTTTTTTTTTTTTCCTTTTTTGTTTTTCTTTTTTTTAAATCAGCGAAATGGATGTTTTTGGCTCAGTTACTTTTAGAAAAGGATTAGATTACTAGAAATGCTCTAAGAGCACAAACCTCAGCCAACACATTTCTAACATTGCTGTCAGGTACAGTCCTGCTCATCATTATTGGCACCCATGAAGTTTAAGTACACAATGTGACAGTACAAACAGCTTCTTTGCAAACCTCTCTAACTTTGCTCTGCATCACTTTATCGGACTCAAACTTGGCAGAAGTAATGTTCACATATTGAGGTTTGTAAATCATTAGCTACTATGATCATGCAGTCATATTTAGAATAGGCAGTTTTAATTGCAACCACTGGAAGCCTACAAGGAAAAGAACACCCTACCAACAATTAAGCATGGTGGAGGTTCCATAATGGTTTGGGGCTGCTTTGCTACATCGGGTACTGGAGGCCTTGACCGTATCACGGGAATCATGAAATCAGAGAATTATCTACAAATTTTAGAGCCAAATGTCCTACCCAGTGTAAGAACACTTGGTTTGAGTCGAAGATCGTGGGCCCTCCAGCAAGACAAAGACCCAAAGCACACATCCAAAAGCACGCAGGAATAGTTGAAAAGGAAAAAATGGCCTGTTTTAAAATGGCCGGCAATGAGTCCTGATCTCAATTCGATTGAAAACCTTTGGTCTGGCTGTAATCTGCCATTGGGGAAAAGAAACCCGCAAAATGTTCAAGAGCTTGAACAATTCGCATAGGAAGAGTGGGAAAAAATACCAGCTGAGAAGTGCAAGAAGCTTATAGATGGCTACAAGAAACGTTTGGAGGGCTGTCATCAGTGCCAAAGGGTGTGCAACAAAATACTGAAGAGGGGTGTCATTATTGCTGCACATGCTTTTTTCAGTTCCTTCTTTGAAATTACAATATGTAACTAGTAAAAATGTTTTTTTGTTGTTTTTGTTCAAGTGTTTTGGACCTTCTATTAAAAGATCCTGATGACATAAATTTAGGACATTTCAATTTATTTCTAAAGATATTGTTAAAGTAATGAAAATAATGAAGGGGTGCCAATAATACTGAGCAGGACTGTAAGTTATTGTCAAAAATGAGGGAAACTGTCCTATCTCACACTGTTAACAAGTCATTTGAAAAAAATCTCTATTGTTTTAGGCTTGAGTCTCCTGCATGGAGGTCCAGCTTAATTCGAGGCTGAGCATAGTAATATAACTCTTAAATATGTTATATTAAAACTATTAGTTTACTTTTACAGTTGAATAATTATGTTTGTTTGATACTACAGTTTGACATTTTACCATTATATGTTTAGAATTAATCCTATGTGGTATAAGAACACAACATTTACTACATAAAAGAACAATATGATGATTTCAATTTCAACTTTTGAGCATAACTAAAATGTATCAATTGATGTTAACACCAACAGATAGTAATACATTCACTTTCAGTAAATTCTTATGTCAAAATAACAGGACTGCTCATTTCTTTTCTAGCAAGAGCTTTAATTTGATATCAGTATGCTATAAGAATCAAATATCTTAATGAAGGCGTGTCTTCATTCATTGAATTTCTCCTGTATCTCATGATAGATTTAAAAAAATAATTTGTGGTGCCTGACTCCAGCAGTCCTCTGTTTCTCCTTCACAGCATGCTCCCCTCCCCCGACGTTATCATGAGAATACTGCATGAAAATGGATGACTGGTAATTAAGTCTGAGGAGGTTTGCTCAGAGGCACAATGGCCCCTCTCTTCTTCTCCTTTTTCATTATTTTGCTGCCCCCTCCTTTGTCTCTCATTACTTTAGCCTCCTCCACGGATAATCCCTTTGACCCCCGTCTTAAAAATTTGTGACTATCCCAGGAAAGATACCAGCTAACTCTGCAGCCACGAGCTAATTCAGAGCCCCAACGTCACCTGAAGTGATTCCCATATGATGAGGACGTGTAGTAAAGCGATGTAATTAACGGGACACCTGGGAGGAGCAAAGACGTGACTGACCTTGACTGTGTTCCTCTCCACTGATTTAGGACACTGACTTTTTCAAGGCAGCAAACTTAAACTTAGTCAAGAGATAAAGCTACAGTTTAAGCTTGTAGATGTGAACGCAGTGGGATGCATCAATATAATTGTATACTTAAATGTGCGTTTTACAGCAAATACTTGTGAATCAGAGTGACCAGTTGAAGATGTTGTCACAAAAATCAACTAAAACATTTTAATGAAATATAAAATATAAGGCCAGCTGCATGCTAATACACCATGAGACCTTTGGGATTTCATTTTGTTTTTCGCCTCTTTTGTTTTATTTTTTGAAAATCAGCAGAGAAGAGAAGTAACTAAATGAAGTGCTCCAATAACACAAACCTCACCCAATGCATTTCTAAAATCGTCAGGGTAGTTACTGCCAAAAATGTGGATAACTGTCCTATTTCGCACTGTGAAGAACCATTTGAAAAATTCCCGGATCCACATCTGGATTTGGATCTTCACCAAAATCAGGTCCCCTCTCCTCCTCAGATCAACATTCCCTGAAATTCGTCAATCAATCAGTCCAAGAAAAAAAAAATTTGTATAGCACTTTTCATACAAAATTTTGTGGCACAAAGTGCTTCACATAAAATTGAAGAAAGTAATAAATTAAAATGATAAAAAGTAGGAAACTGAGTAAAATTAAAAATACAACCCACCCTCGCAATCCACATACATGCGGAAGGAAGAGATTCAAACAGAAAACAATAAGAGGACTAAAAAAACACCATTTTTAATCAAAAATGAGGAGACACTTGAGCTAAGAATAATGAAACAATAAAAATTTGGATAGGAACAACAACAACAACAGCTTCAGCCGTTTTTGGATTCAGCCACTCCAGGCACCGTTCTCATGAAAACAGGAGGTGAAAACGCAATGAAATTGTCCATTTTAGGCTGAAAACAGAGCCGTGTAAACACCTCTTCAGTTACTGGTGACAACATTGTGTAAACGGGGCTTTAGGTGGTGGGAAAGGAGCACACATTGGGTGGCAGCATGAAGAGAGCCTTCATAAAAGGACAGCCATTGACAACCACCATAATCCTTAACTGTCTTCCAGTAGACCCTCTGAAGGGTGAAGGCCCTGAACTGGGACCTTTTGGGGTGCTTACTCTCAAACTCTTTCAAGTTAAACAATGTTGGCTGCCCCAGCAAGGGAAAGAAGTATAACTCAGTGCAAAACTATCAATGCAGCAGATATGTGTGCCACAGTCACCATAGGGATGTAACAGTTACCGGTAAAATGGTAAACCGCGATAAAATTTCCCACAGTAATCAAAGAAATTACCGTTATACCGTGTTTGATAACCACAAACACGCACAGTGATGCTGCTCTTTGCCTGGAAAAGCCAAAACTTAAGTCTGGTTCAATTTTGGATTTTACAAGGCCAAGGGGAAACTGATAAAGACAGTCACCCTGTCTAAACACAAAGCTGTGGCGAAAGATAATGATGTGCACGGTTAAAACTGCCATAACTCCGCGAGTAAATGAGCTAACCGAGCCGTAGAGGTAGAGGGAGAGAGAGAGAGAGAGAGTATCATTCTGGAGTGTAACTTTTGCCGTGTATTCGCCGTATTTTGAAATAGATCGCCTTTTTCCGTCAAAGTTTGTGTTTTATGGATTTAATTGATCGTACTTTGGAAAGATGAGAGGAGAGTCACAAAGGGGGCTAACTGCTTCAGGGACAACCATCAGTAAAAAAAAAAAAAAAGTCCTGGACATGGTCTAATATGATGAGCTGTAACATGGACACTAATGCTGCAGGTAAACAAAAATCTGTGAGTGTATGTAAAATAGGTTATTTGTTTATTTACAATTGTTTATGAAGAGAGTCCTGTTCAAAGTTCAAATCTGTTGTTTTCTTTTCTTGTAATTACACACTGTTCAAGCATTTATAACATAATAATAAAAAAAACACTTGCTAGAATAGTTCACTTTTATTTCTAATGAAAGAAGGATAAAAATCTACTCAAAGGGCATTCCTAGACACATTTATTGACAAAACAGACAAAAGAACTGTTCGGATTATAATATTAATCGGTTAAATGATTTCAATTTTGTGTAAAAGTACTTTTTGAACATTTTGAGAACAGTGCAACAATACCACACTGATAATGATGACTGTGATAAATTTGGTCACAATAACCGTGATACAAGATTTTCATATCATTACATCCCTAATTCACCATCAGGTTAGGGTGTAAGGCTGTGAGCTTTTGCTAATTAGCATCACTGTACGTGGATTAAACAGTCAGCTCTACAGATGCTTGTGACCGTCCTGTAAACCTGCTCTCATTTTCCTCTGACAGCTGCAGAATTATGAGCCCGCGGATCAAAACAACTTTTCACCCTTTGGATATCCCACAGCTTTATCAGGCTTTTTCATGTCGATAAGATGTGTTTGGGGGTCATTAGTGCATACTTATTAACCGCTTAGTGCTGCTTTTAAGGCCACTTAGCTTACCTCAGCGGTCCCGGGCTTATCTCACTGCTGAAACCACAGGGAGATGAAACGCCGCTCGGCCTCATAAGGTGGATGTAATAACAGTTTGGGGTGAGTCACTGCAGGCGGCATGCTCATAACTTTATTTACGTTCTCTTTGAAATCGGGCTGTTGGGTCTTTTAATCAGCGAGGCTCAGAAGCATTTAGTCTGCAATTTCTGCTATTAGAAGGATTTTCACTGGGGTGTGGTTAGACGGTGAGGGCTTCGAGGTGGGATGGTTGGACTTTTAAGCAGCATACCTTAAGTGAACAGTAAAGATAATTCTCTCCTGACGTGAACGAAAAACCAAAAACAATCAATTAACTCCAGGCTTCTAATTAAGACTGGAATTCACGAGAGAGGTGTCGGCTGTGAGTGTTCACTATTATCTCCTGTTACTCCCTCGTCAGCTGCCCTTTTCAAAGTGACGACAAGGGAGCTGGTATGATAGTCTACGTCAGAGGTGACCTATATCACTCTGACAAGATGTGCTCCAGCAAACCTTTTAAATATCCAGAGGCTGTGGAGGCAGCTGGAGCCTCTGATCCTGAGGAACAAACCAAAACTATCAGGAAATGACTCAACAAGAAAGTTCAAATACAAGCAAGCAAGTTTTTACTGTAAGAAAAGACTTTTAATGGTAAAGTTTCAACTGGTATCAGCAGTTTTGCGAGTTAAAAGCTGAACAATTAGTAGCTAGATTTAAATATTTACAGAGTTGTGTAGTTTAGTCCACTGAGTCCTGACCTCTGGGTCAAACCCCGCCGAAGGTCCCTAAATAATCCTCAGGGTCGTGGGATGATTATAGGGCTGTATGGAGAGAAAAACAGCTCTGTTGCGCTAATTTGGGTTGTTTTCTCTATTCCTCTGACTTTTTAAGAAATACTTTTACTTTTGTCGGCTGACAACAGCTTGTCAAATCATACACGGTCATTTCTTTTTTTTTGTAGTTCTATTCTGAGCACTGAAGTTGATTTAAAAAAATAATTTAAATATAAAAAATAGTCTTCCTCAGAAATAATTTGATTTTTTGAGGAAGGGATGGACAACTTTGCTTTCTTGCAAGGCAACGCTTATTTAACCCAGATTTTTAGAGGGCCAAATGCTGTTGTACACTTTAAACATAAAAATAATAAAGACTTATCAGTTAAAAAAGATAAACTTAGGAAGTCATATTAACACTGATAGAACTAAATTCAAATCTGGATGGATAAAATCAGTCTAATGAGCCTGACAATGAATAACAGCCTGTTCCACCTACTATTTTTTCATTGCAAGTAAAGACTTTTAACCAAAATTTTAGGGGTGTTTACTCGCATTTCCATTTTCTATTTTACATATGCATTTAATAAAATACAAATAGAAGTTTATAGACACAATTCCATTCAACCTCATTCAATTTTTTTCTGAAATATTTCTTTAAGAGCTTCAATGGCTTATTGTGTTACATTCTGTTCATGTAAATAAATATTTTTTTCCATCTGAAATTCACTTGCATGCCACATTTAAGTGATAAGGGCCCTGCATGTGATAACAAGGCAAGCTATTTGCCCATCACTAAGTTAACGCAAGTAAAGGTATAAAAAAATATCACAAATATAAGACTTTAGGCAGAACTTCTGGCTTTTAAAAGTGTCTCTATTTGACCGGAAGTTGTGTTAATCTGGACTCTTCTTTAGCTTGGGGCTGGTGTTTAAATTAGTTGGAAGTTAAAGTAAATCTGGACTGATTTGAATCTTCAATTTTAAGGTGGTAAAGTTATAAATTGTCAGTTAAAACTTTATTATTTCGAGCATTTCTGTTGTTTGACTGCCCAAGCTGTTAGTGAAATAAAAAAAAACAAAGAACATGAGCTTCTCTTATTGTTTCGGTGCGTTGTGGTTGAAACGGTTGCTTTTGACAAAACGTAAACAAAGCGTTTTGCAATTTGTGTTGTTTGCTGATATATTTGAATGAATGCAGTCACTGATGCATCTTTGGTGAAACTACACTCAAGCAGGGGGTCTGAATTGCTACAATCTCTCTGGTTGACACCCCCACAAATGACAAGAATCCCTCAGGAGCTTCAGCTGATGCGAAGCCTTGATTACCCATCATGCTCTGCAGGGGTGACCCTCCCTGATCTGCAGAAACTACCTGCCAGATAAAGGTCAGCTGGGCTCTCACTGTGACAGGCATGTCTGCACAAACAACTCCAGGCTAAGACCTTAATCTGCAAACCAAAACATGAGGCTTACAGAGGAGGAAAAAAAATCAAGAAAACAATAAAAAGAAGCTGAAAGGATGGAGAAGCTGCGAGCACGCCGAGGGCTAATAAATGCCTCGCTGTGGCTAATGAATGAGCGCATGGCGTGTGCAGAACTCCAATTTCTCTGGCATTTTTATAAGCACTTCAAGTCGGGGTTGTGGTTTAAGGCTCTCTTTCATCCATTAGGAGAGCCTCCTTCACTAAACGCGGGGCGTAAAGATGGAGCAGAGGTGAGGCCGGGACAGTCGTAGGTGGAGAGTTTGTAATTAGCCGAGTTATGCAGGATGGCTAACAGCTGGCTGGGATTCGGACTGTTTTTTATCCTCAGCTCAACGCCTCCCCCGTGGCAGCTTGTTATCTGTGCCTCAGGGAGATTTCATTGGCTTCCACCGACCCCCTGACGGGCGCTGTGAAGCTGTATCTGGGCTCCGTCAGCGGGGGGACCCTTTAACTTTTAGCATTAATCACACAAAGGGATTCCCCGCTTGACTCTGGCATGTGGTCGCCATCAGAGTCTCAGTGAGCCCCGAGTGAAGATGAAAGCTCGCCTCTCCTTCCTGCTCCTGACGTGTTATCCACACGCTGCTCTGCTGATGAGTGTCCGCCGCTTTTGTTCTGGACCACACACACACATATATAACACAGCAAACCACACATGAGCTCAAACACACTTCCAAACACCCACAGACACACTCATTCATCCGACACTTGCTCCCTCAGTGTGCTGTTAAACTTTTCAAAATGCAGGAAGCTCTGCACCACAATGAAAATAGTCAAAGTTTGTAGAACTTCTTCAATAACACAGGTTTTAAATTGATAAAATGTGAGTAACTTTAATGATCAACGATCTTGAAAGCACCCAAACCTTAAAAGGAACTGTATCTATTTTGCAGGCCGAGATAATGTGGATTATAAAGAAACACATATATCTGTACTTTATAGTTGATATTCAAATATCTGTTTGAGCATTAAGCGAAAAATCTGTACTCAACTTTAAATAAACAATAAAATATTAAAAAATCAGCTCAACAGCACATTAAAGCGCGTGAAGAAGTGAACCACCTGCTCCAGCAGAAAATCGTATTGGCCAATGCTCTCCTGATTTTAATAACAGCTTAATCTACTCTGCTGGAAACCATCCGGACACGAAGACACCTTGAAGAGATGTAAAGCAGGCATAGCTACTCTGAGCTGACAACACCGAAACATGTGAGGAGTATCATGGGGAAGCACTTTTGACTCGACTGTGTGATGATTATGTGCAGAGCACCTTCAACAAATACACAGGCCTGTTTGTTGGACTTTACCCAATGCAGTCTAGCAAGTGGTCAGCTGAGAACTTTGGAGTTCTCCTAGGATAGTCCCTCACCAGAGACAAGGAAAAAGGGGCATCACAAATTAGCCCAGATCATCTCAGACTGGTTTCTTGAGCGTGATGAGCTCACTGCACTTTAGTGTAGGGCTGCAACTAATGATTATTTTCATAATCGATTAATCGGAAAATGACACATTTTTGCAATTTCCTTTACAATTTAGCTTAAAGTTGTTTTTGGTATTTTCTAAACAACAATTAAGATGATAAAAAGCATTTCTCCTTCAATAATATTTTATTACAGCTTTTTTCTTTCTTGACTCACTGTGCAAAACTGTAAGTACATTAACAGACTTGTTTGCGTGTCGTTCAAATAAATGCTCACAAACCTACTTTTTTTTAACAAAGTAGTGGCAGTCTTGTCTATAAAGTATTCAATAAAATAAGGTGCTGCTGAATGTAACAAACAAAAATAATCTTTTTACCGAGGCGAGTCTTCGTCCGTCTCCAACACGCTGACGTGCTTTCTCAGCAAGTGCTCTTTCATAGAGGTCGTGCTCCCATGCCAGATGAAGTCGGCCTTGCAATGTTTGCAAGTGATCGTTTGCTTTGCTTTGTTGAGCGTGAAATGCTCCCAGCTTTTGGAGGTTTTTGGTCATTCGCGAAGTGATGCTGCCATGGATGGCGCCATTATGACTCCTTCTGCATGTTGTTATGTGCAGTGATGGTCGCTAGTGCGCATGCGCATGCCGACTGTAAGCTACAATTTCATGCACCAAAACACCCACGATTCGTTGCCGATGAAAACCGATAATTAAATTTGTTGACAACTAATTTAATGAGCGATTTTCAGCTATCTAATCGATTGGTTGTTCAAGCCATACTTTAGTGGTCTCCACAGTAACCAGACCTCAATCTGATAGATCACCTTTGGGATGAGGTGGAACTGGAGATTGGCATCGTGGATGTGCAGCTTACAAATCTGCAACAACTGCTATCATGACAGTATGGGCCAAAAACTCAGGAATGTTTGCAGTACTTTGATGAATCTATTCCATGGCGAATTAAGACAGCTCTGATGGCAAAAGGGGTGCGACCTGGTACTAGCGAGATATACGTAATAAAATTGCCAGCGAATATACATTGCATGAATGTTTCATGTTGAAGATAAAGCTGCTAAAACACCAAAATGGCAGACTCCTGTATTATGTAACACATAAATGAAGTACTGGAGTGTGATTTCTGTGTTGATATTTTGGTCCGTCACAAACAATGAAGTTGCACATTCGACCTTGTTATTCTTATTGTGGCTCTGTTTGCTCCCTGCCTTCTTTGTTGTGGTTTTTCTTCCAGACTTCACACAGGCCGCTCACTCAGAGGAGCTAACACTGCTTAAGCAGCATTATCTCCAAATATTTTCCATATGTGGATCTGCTTTGTCGGAGAACACATCTGCTCTCCCAGGGCAGAAAAACACGAGTGCAAACATGCATTTCTTTTTATATTCCCAGGGTCGTGTTGGAATGGGGAGATTTGGAAATCAAATTATTCTGGAAACAAAAAGTCAGTCTTCAGGGTCACTCTGATGGTCTAGATTTCTCATTTAGAGCTGATTAACTGTGGTGCTGTTTCATGTGAGTCCAAGCGTCTGTTCGGTTGTTAAGATCTATTTATTACTGAATGAAACAACACAGTACTAGGGCTGTCTCTCTCTCTCAAAAATCAAATTCAAATGGTTTTTGACCATACATGCTAATATATGAAGATATTTAGCTGTTTGTGATTACAAACCCCGATACTAATGAAGTTGGGACCTTGTGTAAATCGTACTTAAAAGCACAACCAATAATATTCAGATCCATGTCGACCTGTATTCAGCTGAATACACCACAAAGACAAGATATATAGAGGTCAAACTGATAAACTGTAGCGTTTTTTTTTTTTTTTTTTCCAAATATTCCCTTATTTTGAATTTGAAGCCTGCAACCTTTCCCAAAAAAGCTGGGGCAAAGACTGGAAAAGTTGAGGGTTGCTTAAAGGAGACATATCATGCTGATGCATGATTTGATACTTACATATAATATAATAAATTTGAAGACAAGACCTTACACCCCCTTAATTTTCAAAAAATGAAATATTGTATTTTTTCTGATATCCTAGAACGAAATTTGATGCCTCTGAAAATAGGTCATTGCGAGATGACCGCGAGATTTAAATCGTCGTGACGACACGAGGTACATTTCTGTTTATTGGAGTAATCTGATAAAACACTTCCTCCTCTGTGATGTCCGTTAGCCCCACAACCATCAGTCAGGAACACATCCACCCAGCAGCAGAATATAGCTCCCTAGCTCACACTCACTCATTACCAGCTCTGGCCTGTAGGGGGACTCAATACGCGGTCGCTGCTTTGAGCCTGCCGGAAAATACAGTAGAAGAAGAAGGACAGGCTGGCTCTACCCCCGATAGAACTGACCAATCAGAGCACAAAGGGCTGTGACGTTGTGAGGTAACTGTAGGTCATCCTGAGATCCAAGCGTTTCAACGAGAGCTTGATAATGGCCTAAAATGAGGATTTTGAGAATGCTATTGTGGGGCAATGAAGGAACTAAATGACTTGTACTGAGGGCAGAAATGCTTTACAGGCATCCTAGTCTGGCATAGAGAAAAGGAGAAGCAGGCATGATATGTCCCCTTTAAAAAACATCTATTTGGAGCACTTGATTGCATTAAATTCTAAGTCATGGGTCAATTAATTAGGGATGGGAATTGATCAGATTTTATCAATACCAATGCTGTTTACGATCCTGCTAATCGATCCAATTCTTTAACGATTCCCTTATCGATTCCTGCAGATTTTGCATGTGGGCAAATGTTGGTCTGATTTTCAGTGGCAACAATGTCAAACAAGTTACAGCATAGATAACTGCTTCTGCAAGTTGCTGGTGTTTCCACTCACTTAAAGCTATGGTCTACGATTTGGAAGCTTTGTACATATTAATAATCAAGCTACAATTCTGGCTTATGGTCCTATGGTCCTATCTACACAATATAAAGACCAAAAAAGAAAAAAAATCCATTCAGTATATCCGCTGAAAAGCTGCATACTAGCTGACCAATCAAACCAGCTGGAATTGGTTTTCGATTCCCATCCCTACAATTAATGTATCATTATTTGATCATGGACTTCTCCTATCAAATACATCTTTTTAGTTGGCTATCCATTTGCCCAAATTTAAGTTTCCTATGTATCCTGGACTTGTTTCCAAGTGTGTCTGAGGATAAGACATACAGAATGTCTGGCACACAGCTCTAAATAGGAACCACTAAAGAAGTCTGACTGGACCTGACCATATTTGATCAGGTAATTGCTTTGTTTACTACAGTGGGAGATGTCTGCTGAATAACTCTGGTTAGTTTGTGCCTGCACACATGCCTAATACAACTTGTAGGGGATGACGGGTTTTGTTTCATTGTCAGTCTGTAAGCTGAGCTGGGGAGGACAGGCGAGAAAGATAAATCCTCCCCACACTCAGCTCCGCTTGTCTTGGCGGCTTTCATCAATTGAAATGGCTACTGCTGTGTGTTACAAGGGGGATGTCTGTCGTGTTTGATACTTTCAGTTGAGCTGAGCTGTTTTTGATTGAGTTTGCTGCTGATATATTGTGCTACACTGTAAGCCCGGATAAGTTGAATCTACTCAAAAAACCTAAGGAAAGTGGTTGCCCTAAAAAAATTAAGTAATGAACAACTGAAAAGATTTTAGGGATTTTATCATCTACAGTCTATAAATCATTAAAACATTAAGAGAATCAGGGGAAATCTTTGTATGTTAGCAGCAAGGCCAAAAACAACATTGAATGCCTGTGACTTGTGATCCTCAGGCAGCACTGCATTAAAAACCAGCATCATTCTGCAAATGTTATCAACACGTGGGCTCAGGAACTCTTTAGAAAACCTTCTAAGGTTGTGCAGTAGTTGCAATGAAAATCAAGCTACAATTCTGGCGCTTCTGAACACTGTCAGTGGAAGGAATTGATAAGGGAATTGATAAGCAAAAAGGTTAATGATATCGATTCTTTGATGGAGCTGTTAACGATTCTCAACTGGAATTGGTTTTCGATTCCCATCCCTACAATTAATGTATCATTATTTGATCATGGACTTCTCCTATCAAATATATCTTTTTAGTTGGCTATCCATTCGCCCAGATTTAAGTTTCCTATGTATCCTGGACTTGTTTCCAAGTGTGTCTGAGGATAAGACATACAGAATGTCTGGCACACAGCTCTAAATAGGAACCACTAAAGAAGTCTGACTGGACCTGACCATATTTGAAGCGATAAATGTATGCATATACATATCTCTCTTACTGCTGCCATATTTGTCCTGACACACATGCCTATACAACTAAAGAATGACTTTTGTTTCATTGTAAGTCTTATACTGAACCAGCTGTAATAAACTACTCTGATAAATCCCCAGTCTTGTCTTAGGCATCTTTCATCAATTGAAACATCCCGATTACAGCCTTCCACAGGTGAACATGTTAACTGGAAACATAAGTGTCATGGGTATAAAAGGACCATCCCTGAAAGGCTCAGTCATTCACAAACAAGGATGAAGCGAAGTTAATCACGATGAGAACAACCACGTGACCAACCAGTCGAACTGCTAAAGAACATTACTTAACGAACAACTGAAAAGATTTTAGGGATTTTATCATCTACAGTCTATAATATCATCAAGACATTAAGAGAATCAGGGGAAATCTTTGTATGTTAGCAGCAAGGCCAAAAACAACATTGAATGCCTGTGACTTCTGATCCTCAGGCAGCACTGCATTAAAAACCAGCATCATTCTGCAAATGTTATCAACACGTGGGCTCAGGAACTCTTTAGAAAACCATCATCGGTGAACACAGTTCATCTCTACACCTACAGGGTCACGGTCAAGCTCTACCATGCAAAGACAAAGTCAAATATCAAAACCCAGAAAAAAATGCAACGATCTGTGATAGACATGGGGGGATGTTAGCACCAATGGCATGGGTAACCTGCACAATTGTGAAGGCAACATTAAGGCTGAGAGGTATATACAGTTTTTGGAGCAACATGTGCTGCCATTCAAGCAACACCCCTACTTATGTCAGCAAAATGCCAAGACACATTCAGCACATACTACAACAGCCTAAAGTTCAGACCTGTCTGAAAATATATGGCGCATTATGAAGCACAAAGTATGTCAGTGTGGAGTCCGTACAGTTGAAGAACTTTAACAACAAAGCTTCAACGTTAAGTTCAGTTCTTTTTGAATGTTGTAAGAAGGAAAGGTGATGTAATGGCCCTTTTCCACTAGCACGCCTTGGCCCTACTCGATTTGCAGCATGTTTCCACTAGCCTGGTACCTCCTAAAACAAGCTAGTTTTAGTACCTACTTCACTCTGGTTCTAAGCGAGTCGATACTAAAAGATGACGTCACAGACTGCCGGCTGCTGACTGGCCAGACAACGTCGTCATCGATGAGTCATGAGCGTGACATCCTAGCATGCTAGCAGTAGCTACCATTACCTTACCCTCATACGTCTTGTCTTTGCAGCTCGATTGCTCTCGTCCTCGGCTTCATTCTGTTGTATAACTTCCAAAACTCTCCTGTGCTTCTCAAGGGGTATTTCTTCTTGCCACCTGCAGCCTTCTTCTGCTTTCCTTTTTTACTCGGTTTGTGACAAAAAGCCACAGATTGTTGTGTTGCGCTTGAAATGACGTCACCACAGTGCTGCTCAGCTGTTTACAGTTGGGTAGGTGACTGGGGCTAATGGAAAAGCAGCACAAGGCGAGTAGAGTAGATCCGGGTAGAGTCGAGTAGGGTAGAGTAGGGAAGTGGTTAACATGCTCCTGTCCCAGCTTTTTTGGAAAGTGTTGCAGTCATAACAAATTCAAAATTAGTGAATATTTGCAACAAAACAAACAAGTTTATCAGTTTTAACATTTGAGATTTTGTATGATTTGGGTGTTGTGGAGCAAGGAGTCCAATCACTGGTGCATTAAAGAGTTAAATTTCTTCTGATTCTAACCACTGCCTTACAGTGTAGATGTGTTTTAACAGCCTGTCAAATCAAAGCTGCAGGAAGGCTGTACATGCCACTGTGTCGAGTATTCGCCCTTTAAGGTACAGTGAGCAGCAGCGGTCTTAGCCGAGCAGGATCCAAACACCAGCCCTCCAGCGACGGGTTTAGCCACAGTCCACTTATTATTAGGGCAGTAATTATAATTGGCCTGTGCCTGCTACTTCTCAATCCTCAGACCTTGTCATCTTAATCTCTGCTAATCCTCCTTTGTGTTTGCAGAAATTAGTTTGTGAAGTGGTCTCAATCTAGGTCAATCCTTTCGGGGCACTTTGGAGAGACCCTTACGGGTGTGTGTGTGTGTTTCAGCCCCCCTGTGACAGATTTGATGGGAGTTTGCAGGAGGGTGGACGGAGCAGGGGTGCAGCGGTGGGCACTGAGTTGGGCAAACACCTATTATCGCCATTTTAATTGGAGATTAGCGGGAGGATTTAGCTGCAGAGTCTGCGGGGAGGCAGACAGCAGTGGGTGCTGGCACCGCTCTCTGTGGACGAGACACTGTGTGTGCCCGATATAAGCCTGCAAATCTGTTTATGCTTCATGCAGAGGGAGATGGAGGAGAGTCTATTTGGGGGACTGCTTTAGAGATTCTTCAGCTTGCTTCATCTTAAACTCTGAGAAGACAAACTGCAAGAGGAGACAATTTTTAATTCAGGCTGGAAATTGAGTTGGCCAAACAAAGTCACAGGAAATCTTCTTATGGTGGATTTCTGAGATCATTAGCAGGAAATAAATACTGGTAGACTGACTACTGGATAAATACAAGGAGAATTCATGGTAATTATGTGAAGTAGAGAGTCTTATTTTAACCATTTATTGAGTTAGAGAGCTGGTATGACTCTTTTGACTTCCCAGTGACAGAGGTTAAAGGACTAAAACTGTGTTAAGACACATCCAAGCACTCAACCCTCCTTCAGGGCAGAGGCTGTACAGTTGAAGCTGGAGGAATGTCAGCCGTTTGGTTTCTGTCAGAGTCTTTGAATCCCGTCCAAGGTGGCAGATAAGGTTAAAAACATCATCACAAACTGGCTTGAGATCAATCAAGTCACAAAGTGGGAACAGGCAGGCTTTTAAGAGACATTTTCAGGTTCCATTTCTTTTGACATTATTACGAACTTTGTCTGTTGATGCTCTTTCTTTCTTCATCACATTATATCACGTCACAAAAGTGGATCCAGTTCTCTAGGTGTATTCATAATCAATGTACAGGCGCAGGTTTTGGTAGTTATAGTTCTTGTTCTGTGTTATATTTTCAGCACCTTAATATTCTTACACTCCATTTTACTCTTTGACTTGTAGGGTCAACATCCTGTTCTTATCAGTTCCTTAAATTTCAGTTTGAGCGGACATTTAGTCTACTCTTCCAAAAAATAAAGGAGTAAAGACTGATTTGGGACTTGGAGGCAGCTTGGAGGCCAAAAGCATCCCAGGGCTTACTGTCAATCAGTACTCAGCGAACTCCCAAAGGTGACTTTGGAACATGGATCTTTGGCTTAAAGCTTGGGAATGTAGCTTGGATGAAGTTGCATTGAAAGTAATTTGACCCCCTCCTCCCTTCAGTAATCATGCTTTGTCTCCCTTCTGCATAAGCAACCTGCTGTGTTTTTCTGCCTTTAGCTGCTATCAGCATTATATAAATGTGTATGCAGCTACAAAAGAGCCAAAAACCAAAAGTCCCTTCATGAAATTTACATGACCTGTGCAATTCAAACAACACCTGAAGCTTATTTGGTTATAACAAGCACATATACCTCAGAAGAGAATTTAAAAAAAAGCACTGAACTGAACTGAGTCCTGATTGGCCAAAAAGCAAGGTTTCCTTGCTTGCTAGATGTCTAATGATACTGGTTATCATACAATATAAACTACATACGGCACCTATAAACTGATGAATAAAAACAAATGGATCATGACTCCAAATAGCATCCACCATGCTTGTTTTTGCTCTCTTTTATCACATCAATAAAGTTCCAAAAGCATGCAGTGCAAATCATTTTTCAATCTCCTTAACCTGTTGATGCATTGTTTGATTGGTTGACTATTTGTTTAATTGTCCTGATAGAGCCTTCTTTTTTTGGGATGAAGATGTTGTGGAGGAGGACTTTGAATATGATGGACGTCCTCACAGTTTGGAGCCAGATTACACAGATAAGGAGCTCATAGAAATGAGGAAGCGATCGCAACGCTCCAGAGAGTACTGCGCATGCGCGAAGAGCATGTAAACAGACTCGTCAGTTCAGAGGTTAGTTCAGCCACACAGTGCTGTGTGGAGAGACACAGACTGCAATGGCGGTCCATTCGGAGCGAATCATGATGGAATATTGGTGAAAAACATGAGTTTTTGGACGATTAATGCAGTTTTTAGGAGCGGCGATCCATGCCCTACAGGCTACCATTATATCGGTGTCCGCTGCTCGATTTTGGATCTAAATATCTCCCGAAGCACCGTTTGCATCAGGAAAGCCTTCTGGGTGAGTAAATTGTTGTTCTTCATTCTATAAACAATGTAAAAGCTGCAGGAACCGAACTTTTCCTTTAACCTGTTGACTAGCATTGCAACCGCTTGGTTGACTATTCTGTCACCATATTGATGTATTAACCCTTTAACTGCCAGCTCATCAGTTTGGCAGAGGTCATCAATTAATTCAGGGATATTTATTGTTTTAAGAGACAGAACAAATCAAATCATTGACACTTTTAACGTTTCATGGAACAGAGAAAACTACAACAAACCAAAAAACATATTTTCTTGGTGTGGGATTTGAAGGTTCAAAAAGGGTTTAAAAACAGTTGACTACATGATTACTTAAAAATGCACAAAATCAAATCAATCAGAAAAGGCAGAAAGATTTGTTAAAAAAAGAAAACAATAAAAATTAACTTGATTGATTGTTTTGTTTTTAAGTATTTAAAATAAAAAAACGGTAATAATAGAAATAATAGGTTTTTGCTTTTAAATACCTTAGAAAGTATCTGTTCTTTGGGGTTTTTTTGCAGTTATTTCTGTATCCTAAAACATTGACAGAAACAAGCAATGACATTTTATGTTTTTTTACACATTAACTATCCTAAACTTATTGACCCCTGCCAAACAGTTTAGCAGGGAGTTAAAGGGTTAAACTTTGAACACTGAAAACCCTTCATTGACTGTTTATAGACCCTCTGACAATCATCTCTGTCACTCACACACACAAACACATGCAATAACTCAAACATGGAGAAATATATTTGTTAAATAAATTAAAGTTTATTTTAATAAATTCTACTCTCCGTGTCGTTTTATACGGAAGCCCTAAAAGGCCATGGTTTTTTCACGTTTTTTTAGCACCGTTTTCTTGTGATAACGACTTAATTTCAGTCGTTTTCCCGGGATCTCGAGTTATTTATGTCGTTATCTCGGAATAACGAAGCTTGTTTTCTCGAGATCTCGACTTATTTATGTCGTTATCCCGTGATAACGACTTATTTATGTCGAGATCTCGAGAAAACAAGCGTCGTTATCCCGAGATAACGACATAAATAAATCGAGATCTCGGGAAAACGACTGAAATTAAGTCGTTATCACAAGAAAACGGTGCTAAAAAAACGTGAAAAAACCATGGCCTTTTAGGGCTTCCGTAGTTTTATATGAAAAAACTCAAAATTCTGTTACAGCAATGAAAGAAGTCCATTCATACCAAGAATGACCACAAACAAGGCATGTCAACTAGCATATTTGTTTACTTATTGTGTAATTTGAAAATTAAAACCGGAATTATTGCTAAATGAAGATGCAGGAACACAATTTTACCAACAATTTTTCTTGCAAATGTATTTCATAGCGTGGAAGTTAAAGAGATAAAGTACCATCACTCCTATACATGTTGTCAGCTTTTAAAATTGTGTTCTTGAGACATCTGCAAAATAAAAGTCTGCAAAGAGACGAAGACTAAAGACCAAAAGTCCGCTCCACATACTCCAATTATGACACTATGTGACACAGTTTCTGTCTCAAACACTACAGTCACTTTGGTTCACATTTTATTTTTGATACGTCTGAGAACTGACAAATAAAATATCTTCTGTTGACCTTTGACTGCTCCTGATTAGCTGCTAATTTCAAGTAAATAAGAGAAGTAGGAATTGGATGCATCTATTGGTCAATAAACTGACAGGGACCTGCCACTTTCTCTAAGGGGTCAAACAACTGTACTTCCACTCTTTTTAATAATAAAATGTAAAATAAATCATTAATTATTAAGGGTGTAATGAAATGATCAACTCAAAACGATACGAAATACGAAACAGGGCTCACAATACGAAATAAAGATTATAGAAAATCCCCAACAGTAGGAAGTTGTGCTAAACTCAAATTTTCTTTATTTTCTTCCTAATGAAGACATACAAAAAATATTGCTGCATCAGTACAAAATAAATGCTCTTTGAAAAAAAAAACAAAATTGTAGTTTTCCCCCCTTATTTAGACTACAGTGCAAATACAAACATAAAATCTCAATAAAAAGTCTTTTGTTGTTGTAACAATCAGCTAGCAGTGGTGCAGCGAATGCTTTCCGTAGAGTCGTTTGGTCTTTTGCTAGTTGTTTTTTCATGTAGCTTCTCTTTGCGGTGGCGTTGTAAGTGGTCCATCATGGTAGTTGTACTCGCAGCAGTATACGGCAAACTGTTGCGCCATATTTTGCACACGGTTGTTGTTTTGCCCGCAATCTTCTCACCATTCTCTCGTCTTTTACATGGGAAGCCAGAATAGGTCCACACAACCGATTTATTTGACGAAGGAGCGTCAGCTAATTCCTCTACCTCGTCTTCCTCCATTTTGAAGCGAGTGTTTTGCTACAGTAGGCGAGGAGGGTAATAAATCACCAGTCTCAGTGGAGCGCGGCACCCCGTTGCGTTTTTTATTTTGTGCATCTTTGAATTTTATTTCGTCATTTTTTATTTTGCGCCACGAAATTTCGTTACACCCCATTTATTATGGAATTATCACTGTGAATTGACAAATATTCAGGAAAGAAAAACCCACGCACCTTCGAAACACAATTTTTCCCATGAAAATCCATTATAAGTTTCGAGAGATATAAGCGAACAGTTTGAGTGTTACTGGTCTGGCGCACTGGTGATGGATTTGGGAGGTTAATGTGTAAAATGTCTTCAGCACTCAGAGTTTTGTTAGCTTTCTGAGCTCAACACTTTGATTCTTCTTTCTCTTCAGTCCAGCCACTTCTGCCTCCATAAAACTGTCTCCATATAGGATGGATATAGATTTATGAATAAAACTTTAACATATTAACTTGTTTTATTTCCTCCTAGAGAAGCTCTCTCATAACTCCAGCTTGTAAAGTCAAAGGTTTCAAACAGATAAAACGACATTATTCCTGATCGTATATTTCAGCCGACACACCCAAGATTAACATAAAAGTGACACTGGACAGTTCATTGAGCGGCGTATCTGCGCTCACACAGGCTGAATCAGCAGCTGTGGACCAGGTGCTAATTGATAAGACTGTTTTATGTCTGTTATCTCAACACCCAGCACCTTTGGGTGTTACCTTCTGACTGCCATCATATGCCTCCAAGGTGAAGCAACGCCTCGGTTTAATCTTGCGTGTTCAAATTGCTGCAGAGTGAAGTGTCATAAACATGGAGGGCTGTAACCTTGGCCGGAGTGTGCTGGAGTGTGATAATGCACAGAGAGCTCAGTGCTAATGGTTAATAGGCAGGGGGGCTGAGGGGATTTAGCATGATATACTGGAGCTTATTACAGTTAATGTGCTGAAAGAAAGTCTCTGTATCGTACTTATTTCACTCTTTCCCCACAGCTGAGCTCATCTTTTTGCCACCCAGAGTCTCATTTCTCACTGTCCTCCCAAACATTTCTCAGCCAAAGCTTTTTTGGCAGAGGTTTGATTTGCTTAAGCCGGTTTGAGAAATGAGAGGATGGTCAGATAAGATTGGATCCTCTGTTTAACAAGACACAGTTGGTGGCGTCTGCATGTATCTCCAAAGTGTGTTATTGTAGCTGAGTCCTACAGTTAAATGTACAGCTAAGGATGCAACTGATAGGAGCACACGATGGATATGTCAAAACTTTTAACATGCAGCAATAAAGAATGAAAAAAGAAAGAGAGCTTAGTAAAATTTTAAAATAGGAGAAATAAATATGATCATTTAACTTGATCAGAACTGGTGGAGCTGGGGATAAAATGTATCCGTATTAACAGACATAAGCTTAAAAAAATAGATTTTTCCGACTGTCTCACCATAGCTGCTCAAGGAAATTGGATTTATGTCAATCATAACTCTAATATCCACAATGGGAAAATCCTAAATTAAGCTAGAAATGTTTGTAGAGTGTAACCCACTGCCAAGGCATCTCTGTCATATTCAGCCAAGCTATCAGCAAAAATTTGGAAAACTGCTCTATCACTCAATATTAACAAACCTTAAAAATATATCACATCCAAATTTGGACTTCTTCCTTGTGACCAACATTTCCAGAAAATGTCAACAAAATCGATTGAGAACTTGCTGAGCTCTATATTTGGATTAACCACAAAATGTAATTGAATGGTCCTTGAGTCACCTCTCAAACTTGCATCGCAGCTGGATCCGCCTGACTCAATGTCTATAAACAGGCAGATCCAGCTTGCCAAGCTCCAATCTACAACGATTGTGCTCAGCCATCAGCCGCAGCATCCTTTAGAGCAGGAAGAGTTGGGAGTAACTAGCAGGCATTAGCATAGATGCTAACAGCTTCAGTAGCATTTGTACCAGAACTGGACCATATTTCTTTTAAACATAAAAAACAAGGCAGTGATGACACCCTGCAAACAGGCCGGACTCGAACCTGGGCTGACTGAAGCATGCATAAGTTGTGCCTAGTTGTTTACCACACGGTTAAACCAGCATCCCCAACATGAATATTTTAACCCGAAAGGCAAAAGCTAGAGCTACTTTTAATGCTTCGACCATGATTCAAAGTCCATTAAGATATTTTTAAATGCATTAAACTGAGAATGAGTAAAATCACATCAAGTATTTCTTCAAAAAAGTCCTCAGAAAAACCGTTTAAACAAATCAGATCTACAGAATTCTTGCAAAAACAAAACATTAACCAGGTATGACAGATTATTACCTCCACCAAGGAGGTTATGTTTTCGGGAAAGTTTGTCTGTCTGTGAACAAAATAACTCAAAAAGTAATGGATGGAATTTGATGAAATTTTCAGGAAATGTTCAGCATGGGAAAAGGAAGAACTGATTCAATTTTGGTGTTGATCCGGATCAGCTTCTGGCCGCCATGACGAAAAATTTAATTTTGGTGAATAACTACTGAACTAAAAAAGATATCATTATGAATCCAATTGCTAATATTATGTTTTCATGGTCAAGAAATCTAATTATTTTGATGAAATAAATGTAGGACTAATATTTATGGTGAAAAACACAATATGGGTGAGGACTGTGGCGCTGGTGGAGTGCTTTTCTAGTTAAAGATTGATTTTTACTGCTGTGAAACTATTTGCCTTTAAACATAGTATTGTCAAGGCAAATTTGACAATAATACATATTTGATTATGCTGCTGAGCCTGGATTCAGGAAAAGTGTGGTGTCCAGTCCTGTGTTAAACTGACTGAAGTTGAAGAAGCAGTTGGACGTGAAGTGACTGGCACACACAAACAGGTTTTAGCCGACTGTAGCTGCTCATTCCCTACAAAAATAAATTTAATCCACTGGGCCCTTTGGTCCTCTGAGGCTGGTAGACTATATGTGCAGATATATGAGGCTGTTTACAGCCAACAACAGAGCAGGGACTGCTTCTGAGCTTAGACATACTGAACACAGACCTCTCACTAAGAGGAAAAACAACATGGCTGCTCTTCACACAGAAATCTCTCCAGCGGGTATGCAAATAAAAAATTTACAGTTACTTAACAGTATATCCACAGACTCAACAGCTTGTTGAAGGTCATGAGTTCACATTTTTACAGATTGCTAAATACAGGTTTTGTTTTCTAATATCACATTTTGTGGGCTGGGGGAAGGCTAAAGACCCAAAAATGTGCTCAAAAGCCTTCAAAAAAGTGTTTTTTGCATAATATGGGACCTTTAATGTTTACAACTTTTAAAAAGCATGTGTTACTCACCCCAAGTTTGAGCATTCTGAGTTTAATGGAACCAAAACGACCCTGGAAGTTGAGTTAACTCCCTCTGGTGAGAATGAAAAAATGCTCTTTACAGCCCGGGTCGGCCGGAGTGTGAATCAGGGGAATAAAAGTAATCTAAGTAGTTCTGAAGATATGTGACTGCAGTGAGAAGAAATCCCTGTATCGCACCTCACCGTGCAGTTCCAACCAAAAAACTTCACACCCATTAATCCACGGCAGATAGAGACTGGAGCGTTTTATTTGGAACCATAAAAGACTGGGAGGCTGCAGGAGTGTGAACGCAGAGGTGAAAATCAGAGCAGATTTTGAATGTGCTAGTCCAATTTTCAGTCAGCTCATGTTCTCTGCATTTGAGTGAATCTAATCCTTTAATTTCTTTTTCACTCTCAAAGGAAAAATGTTACAATAAAGAGCAACAATCTCTCTCCCACTCCCTCCATCTTTACTCCACGACCCCTCTAACCCTAAGCTTCACTCTGTCTCTGCTTCGATCTACATTTACATCCCACGAGACGCTGACCCTCTCTTCAACTTTCAACTCTTGGTGACTCTTTGGGGAGATCAGCAGTGGCAGAAGTTTTCCATCTATCAGATCACACACAGAGAGCGGATCTACAAGTCCTCTCCTCCTTCATGACTAATCAGCTGGAACAGTTTTGACTCCTCAAACACAATAAAACACCCACTCCCACAGACAACATCAACTTTATCTCACTGCATGACCGGAACATGGACCAGACCCATGTTGACATGTCTCAGCAACCAGAGGGACAGTTTACAACTCTGACAGTCAAATCCAGAACTGTGTCGTCTCACAACCCAACATAACAAAACACAGAACTTCTTCCTCTCACCTACTCTTCCACATGGCATTAAAAGAAAAGACCATTAATTTTGGTAAACATGGGACCTACAAGCTGTCAAAAAAAGACAAAAGGACACATTAAGATCATAAAATGTGGCACACCGCTATCATTTTGCAAAATACAGAATTTCTTTTTGTACATTCTTCCATGTACCCTCATGAACTGCAATATCACAATTGCAGTTGGCAAATGCAACTAAGCAAGGTTGCAAATGCCATTAATAGAGGCAACATGCTAATATAAGCATGGGAAACGCTACAAAAAGAAGCAACATGCCAGTAGAAGAGTGACACGCGTTGCTGCAGGAAGCAAAATGTCAGTGTAATAGTGGCCCGTGTTTCCACAGAGAGTAAAATGGCAGGAAAAGAATGGCACATGCTTCAAAGGGAGCAAAATGCCAGCACAGAGTGGCATATGCTTTGTAATACCCCTTTCAGGCTAGTTCAACACTTTAACTACCAGCTCAACTGTTTGGCAGAGGTGATCAATAAATTCAAGGGGTATTTAATGTTTGAAGTAACAGCACAAATCAAATCATTGTTTGATTCTGTTTATACTTCAGAAAACAGAGGAGTCCACAAAGAAACCAAAAACCAGATATTTTCCTTGTTTGGGATTTAACAGTTTTAAAAGCTAACACTTGACTGCATGATAACATAAAGATGCACAAGCATTTGGCACAAAATCAGTTAGAAAAAGGCAGAAATGTTTGTAAATAATATAACAAAAATAAATAGATGATATTGAGTTTGACAAAAAAGAAATATTTTGATTAATAAAAAAATATATTTAAATCATAGTATCAGTAAATGGTCAAGTATTTACAATACCAATGGTGGTAATAATAATAACTTTATATTTCTAAACCTTTAATCCCACTCAAAGAAAATATCAGGTCTTTTGGTTTATTTGCAGTTTTTCTGTATCCTAAAACACTGACAGAAACAAGCAATGACATGTTATTTTTATCTAGCACATTTTATATTCCTGAATTTATTGATCTCTGTCAAACAGTTGAGCTGTGAGTTAAAGGGTTAAACTCGGTAACAGTCGGCTCCTGTCGGCAGTTTGAAAGGCTTTATTGGTCATTTCGAGCTGGGTTGATCACCCTGCAAGGGTTTTTATCGGCTCGCCTTCTATCAGCTTCAGTGGGAACATCACACCTGGGTCAAACCACCAATATATGGATGAAGTTGGCGTAACGTGCATTACATTGCGCCTGTTCCCCCGTTTGTAATTTACGTGACTCTTTGCTGTCTCAGCAACAAATTCCATCTGCCATTGTATCATCAGAACCAAGTTAGTACATTTTTAAAGAGGAACAAAAGTACAAAGTACAAAAAAACGTGTCCAGGTCTTCCATGCTCCTTTCAATTGTTAGCGCAGTGTTTCGACCACGAAAACAAAAACAGCCACCCAGACCTGGGTCTGCTGGCAGTGGGAAAGGAGTCACTTTCTGATTGTTAGCAGGTTATCCCGCGTTGAAAAAAACAGCAGTAACCTGCTAATTTTAATGTAAAAGTGGTAGAGTGGCACGTGCCGCTAAAGGGAGTAAAATGGCAGGAGAAGAGTGGCAGGTGCAGCTAAAGTTAGCAAAATACCACTGACAGAGTGGCCCCTGCCCCATCTGTGGGCATCTGTGGCGCAGTTGGATAGTGTGCATGGTCAGTAATGAGGTTGCAGGTTCAAGCCCAGCTCTGGTCGACACATGGCATATGTCCTTGAGCAAGATAGTTGACCCCAAGTTGCTGTAAATGGGCATGAAAGGGACCTGAATGTGTTTGTTGATACTGATGAATAACTAATATAAGTAAGTAAATGAGTAGATGTGAAAGGGACCTGTGGTATATGAGCTAAAGTCCATTTACCATCTACTTAATGAAGCAAAGTGCCAGTAAAGAGTGGCACCTACCACTGCAGCATTAGATCTTATTGCTACTTTAAAAATGGCATCTGGGTCTCATGGAAATCAGAGAAGACACCTGCTCTTCACACTAGAACACTTTGCGCTGGGCATATGATGATTTTCTTTGTTAAAGGGGGCTCTGAATATGTTACTGTTTCTAACCGGTCAGTACACGCAACTTCAAAATTACGAGCTCTTATTCCAAATACAGGTTGCTGGCACATGCAAGTAGCTCAATATAGTGACTAAAATATGGCATCTCTCCCTGATTGGCCTCAAATGACATCTTATGGAACTGAATGACTTTATCCATTACTTCATACACCTTTGTTTATGATCATCTAAGAAATAACATTACAGCAGGTTTGATGATCAAATAAATCACCAGATTTCGCCATTTTTCTTGCCTCTTGTTGGTGTTTTTCCTCTAAAATCATGCTTCATCTTTTTCCGCTGTACTTTAACAACCTTGTAAGCCATAAAGAGTTTCTCTGTGTGTCCTCTGATGTCCATTATCCCGCTCTAAATAACACTGACCTGCTGACAGAGCCCACACTTTGGCCCTGGTTCAAACTTGGATGGCTCCGCTCTGGCACAGCTCCATTTTTGATGGAGCGGGTTCACTTCCACCTCGATCACTCAAGGTCGCCGTTCAATACTCTCTTTTCCGTCCCTGGAGGCCGGTTGTGTAATGTGCTTTTTTTCTTTTCCTTTCCGGAGAGAATTGAACCATTTTCCAGTGTCATTAAACGTCCCCGAGCCAAAGCCTGCAGCCTGACATTCCTGTGGGTTTTATCTGCAGGTCGTGATGCCAGCTTGATACAGTAGAGCTGTGTGCTGTGACACAGGAATGTTAATTGACCCAGAAATCACAAGGTGTGTTTCTGTTCGGCTCCAAGAACTCAGAACATATATGCACGTAAACACTGAATACACTGACGCAATAAATTCTGGCATTAAGCAGCATCAGTAAGATACACAATACAAAGATTACAGAAACAAGAAAAACCATCGCTAATACTGCAACAGGGGTGGCCTAAACAACAGCAGCTAAGGATTGAGTCCCACTTTTATTTCTACAAAGAAAAGATGAAAAGCTTTAGAACTGGGACACTAAAGAGCTCGACAATTTCCTGCAACAATAACAGAGTATGTGCGTGTTTTCAAAGGCAGATTTAGGCTTTGCTGTGTTTTTGTTAGACACATATAGCCTATATGTGACTGCACAAGAAATACTTTGACACTACATTAACTTTTTCATCCTTTATCACGTTGCAGTTGCAGCAATTACAAAGTACACTTTCATGATACCTGGTTGAACACTCGTTTGTCGTGTCTAAACTCTTCATGGCATCAGCAGGGAACGATCATTTTTGCTCAATATTTGTCTAATAAATAATGATATCAACATGATTCTGAGTTCTGGCTGTGATTTTTCCAGGACATGAATCATACTATGATGGTAAGGTGCTATGAGGAGAATCTATTTCCGGTGACATAAAGACTCTGCTACCCATGAGCACGCGCGGCGACTGCTGTAAAGACATGACCCAAGCCAAAGCGTGTGTTTGTTGTGATGCTAATGAATGTAGCTCGGACCTTCCTCAGAACTCTGCATTGCTTTACAACTTCTTTTTCCAACAACTTACAGGATGCAAAGCGACGAGGTAATGTATCTCTTTCTAGTTAAGTAGTGGTAGTTTTTGATGTAGGACAACAAGCAATTTTTGGAAAACTTAGTATCGTAGTTTTGTAGCTGCCTATATATCGCTATTTACAGCCCAGTGCTCTAAGATGTGTCCGAAAATTATCTAAATTTGCTCTAGTTTTAATTGTCTTGTTCCTGAAGTTGAGTATCCAGGCCAGACCAACCCTTATAGCTATAGGAATAGCATTTATAGATAACCTATTTTGATGCTATAAAACTCATCTTAAAGTGTGTATTTCGATCAGGCATAAATCTAAAAGTGATACATTTTTGTAATTACTTAGAAACTGCACATAGCATCTTTAATCATGGAACAATTGCTTATAAATGTAACAGCGATACGTGAGCTACCTTGGTGGAGGTGTGCGCTCTCTAAGTGCTTCCTAATATAAGTTGAACAGGTGTACCTAATAAAATGGCTTGTGATTGTAGATAGAAATGTGCAGATGTTCTGATCTAGGTGTCCTGAGATGAAGAAAAAAGGACTTGCAGTGATGCCTTCATCCTACTTGTGCTCTACCAACTCAATAATGTTTATGAACCCATTGATCTGGTGCTGCTGCAGTATTGATTATCTGTTTCTGTTATCAGACTGAGCTTTAACCTACCAGCAGCGTTTTCCTTTGCTGTCAGTTTGATGAATAGTTGGGTGTGAAACAGTGGGTTTATCTTGAGATATAATTTCAGATTTTTCATACTCACACCATCAAACAGTTCTTCTAAGGTCCTGTCGTCTGTCCGTTAATGGCTTTCGTGACTGAAGATTGATTTCTTTCATTTATTTTTCAACCCCATGAAACTGCAGCAGGAATTAGTCATAGTTTCTAGACCAAACAAGGCCAATAAACAAGAAATGACAATGAGCTGCTGGCCGGCCCACGGTGCTGCAGCGTGACTCATTTCTTTCTCCTCAGCAGACTACCGGTAATGAGTAAACAAGGAATTATATTACCGAGCCCTTTTCCTCAAAGGCTCCGGAGCCAGACGCAGCAGAGCGATGACAGACAAACCAACAGTACTTATTGTTATTCTCCATAAACTTTTATTTCTGGGGGAATTGCTGCACTTTCTCTGTATTCAAATGTGGTGGGGGAATGGTTTCACAGCTCGGGGAAATGCAGTGGAAATCTCATTACAGAGTACACATGCTGGAAAAAACTTCAGCTCCGGGGCAAATTAAACGCCTTCTCCTGAATGGCAATAGGCTTGTTAGGGTTTTAGTGTGGAAATGTAGCTCAGGAGGGGGTGCTGGTGGGGAAATATGCCCACTAACAGTTATAACAAGCAGGGTTAAACGGTAACCTGTGGTCGGCCGTGACCCTCTCAGTGCCGGCTCACAGAGGGTGATTTGCATGAGATGTGACTGCTGGAATTTCAATCTTTGAAGGGAGCAGCAGCCTGGAGCACGCTGGCAGGTGTGTGTGCATGTTTAAGAGCTTCTCGGTGCATAAACACGCATCCATATTTGGGTCAATTCACATTCCAGAGTCAGACACCTGCATTCCTGTGATACACCCACCATGTTCTGACAAATAGCATCAATGTGATGCATTTCGAATCTTTCCAGCACGTCGATGGATGATGGTGCTGCTAACGAGGCCTGTGTGAGCGGTAAGGTGCAGGAGCCTCAAGATAAAGTCTGGGAAGCGAGGCCATAAAAGTGAGTTTACACAGAATCAATACAGGAACAAACAGAAGCATCAGAGATAAACTCTGGTTGATTCATCACATTTTTGAACACACCAGACCAGGAGTTCACTAACTTTTCAGCTGGAGACCAACAGCTAAACCAAATATACAAATACAGTGCTGCAAAACCTTCATGTAAAAAGAGAAAATGTACAAGGTGCATCAGCCCAATGGCTCATTAATGCAGATCAGCCAATCATGTAACATGTAGACATGGTGAAGACCAGAGCCATGGAAAGAGAGAGTTATGTCAACTCCGTAGATGCCCATGGGCCAATTATTTTGACAGCAATGGTGGATCATGGGAGCCCTCGATAGTTCCAAACAATGCAACCAAGGCAACAGGATTCCTATGTGGAAGGAATGTTTCTTGGATTTATTAATGGTCAATTAATGTGTAGGAAGTTATAGTTCACATTTTAATGATGACCATATTAGCACATTTGAATCTAATTAACCAAGTAATTGAAAGCCCAATAGCTCATCGGTTTTATATCAACACTGCTGTGCTTCTTGTTACGTGTCACATCTTTGATGTTTACTGTTATGCATTAGGTCTGGGAACAACAGGATTGAGTAAGCTGTTTTTAAGAAATTGTGTAAGCCGTTGTTGTTTTGCTTAATTTTCGTTTAATTTCAGAAAGTATGGAAAAGTAGTCAACTAGTAAAAAATAACTGCTGTGGGTTGGTTTTCCTCCTGTCCTGTGCTATACTTCACAAAAGTTTCCTACATGCTTTAAGATCATAAATCTTAGTAACAGCATAGACATTGTCCTTGAAACATCTGAACATGTTTTCCTCCTCAGGAGGATCGTACAGGCTTCTTCCTTCTTCGTCTTAAATCTTTGAGCAAAACAAGTCAGCAATATTCCAAATCCCCAATGCTGATGTAATAAACAAGGATGTTTAGTAACTTTAAAGTGTCAAGCAATGTTTGCTGGACAAGAACAAACAGCTGGTTTACAGCCGACAATTTTCCCTTTACAGATGAAATTTCAGTAATTTTACAAGCATTATCACATTGATAATGTTGCTACCTATGCACATAGAATATGAATCACGATTGAATTTATTGATATTAACATATATTATTGTAAATAATGGAACTTATTGGTAAGCAGAAAATCGTGTCAATGGCAAAAGGTTGTGGAAAACATACTGATTTCTGTAAAATTAACAGTTTTAACCATAATATCTACATAATATCTACAGCTATCTACTGTAAATAATCTATACAGTAAATTACTGTAAATGGCCAAAGGTTGTGGAAAACATACTGATTTCTGTATAATTAACAGCATTTTACCATAAAATCTACAGTTACCTACTGTAAAATGTCTTTGCAATGGATCAAGAGAAAATTTAATGTTGTCCAGAAAAACTGACCACTAGCAGGCCAGATTTCTTAAAGTCAATGTTTTGCATTTTTTGATGAAAAAAGTATGGGATTTTTATTTCAAAAATATTTATGTTGCAAATGAATAATCATTAAAAGTTGAAGACATCGTAAAATAAATCAAATACAGAAAGTTTATGTATTTGCAAACGCAGTAAAAAGTTGTAAAATAATATACAGCAATGGCAGGTAAATAAAAAAAAAATGCTAAAGTAATGATACCCTGAATAAAAATAGAAAGAAAATACAGTAGAAAATACAGTTAATAACGCTAAAAATTTAAATATAGAAATGCTACTTTAAAGATATTCAAAACAACCTTTTAACGGTGAGGGGTTGAAGGACAAGAGATCAATTTATTACTGAACATGCAGTCACACAAACACATGGTTCATTCTAGGAATTTTTGCAATGGAGTTAAATCAATAAATCAGTAAATTTGTGTTGGTTGTTTTGATTTTGACGTGACGACAGGCTGTTAAGTTATTCATACAAGAAGCTTGTGTTGATATTTCATCAATTTGTGCACCAACACATCAAGCTTCAGAGTGAGATAAACACCTATGTCAAATGTTTACATCACGTTTTCTCACATGTTCATTTTTATGAATAAGCCATACAGTTAGGTGGGCAGGGGCTGGGGGCTGGGGGGTGGGGGCCGGGTGTTTTTGCAGTTGACGCCGCTCAAAAGTGTCATGGCGGCGTGTGTGTCTGACATCATACAGAGTGTGTCTGCTCCGTGGAAGATTAATCAGGAGAGGTAGGGCATGTTTGGGTGCCTTTGGAGGACGGCCCCCGCAGGCCCGCTCCCAAAACATATGTGAGTGATTATGACAGATGGGGCCCTGGCCAGAGGCGGGGGAAGGGGTGTCGGCTGTAATGTCAGGTTGTACGGAGGCTTCTTCAAACGTGACTCTGAATGTTTCAAACTGATGTATTGGCGTGACTGATTCAGCGCTGGGAGACAGTACATCAGCTCTGAGGGTCTGTGCCTGTGCAGACGCCTCCGTCTCCTCTGACTCAGAGCTTTACGGTCGCATACATCTGGGCACATAAGAGACCGGGGGCAATGTTTTTCCAATGATATCATTGCGTGCAACCATAATCCCACTTAAATACTGACTTTGTTTTTAACCATCAACCATCTGGTTGTTATCAGGACAGGCTTACCATCTCTTTTAATTACAAGGAACTAATGTCCACACAGGAACTGGTTTATTACTTTATTATGCACACTTGAATATGACTATCTACTTTTAATTAACTGTTTAATCCAAGCTTTAGTTTGACATTATTTGGCGAATCATGCTACAAAATCTGGAGGTTAAGGTGAACATTTATTGACAGGTTTCCAACAATGATGAGACTTCACATCAGGAAGAAATCAAACATCTTGCAGAACGGTGCACAGAAAACTACTTACTGCTCAACGTCAGTAAAACCAAAGAGCTGATAGTTGATTTTAAAACTAGAAAGCACTCCTGCTACATCTATAAGGAATAGTTCTTTCATGATATGGCGAGTTCTGTTATTTTGTATTTTGCTCCCCTTTTAGACCTGCTGGTGTTCCCTGTTTTACTGTCATGTCTCTGTTTTTATCCAACTTAGGCCCTGTTTACACGAAGACACTGTCACCGAAAACGCAAAGGTTTGAGATGCTAAAAACAAATGAAACTGCTGTAGCGTGCATGCCAGTCCAGTATATGACGATGCAGGTTTGCAGACAAACAGTGCTGCTACAATATACGTACAAAGAAGAAAAACTTTTCACAAACAACAATGGCGATTGGATGTACAAAGATGCAGGAGATTCTTGTTTGGACAACAAATCTGTTCAGACAACAAAGCTGTCTGGATAGTTTTGTCTGGATAACAAACCGAGCACGGTAAGCAACACACGTTACTCGGTAGAAGGCCAAACCTGTTGTTGTTCCTGGTATGCACACACAGCCTTTATGTGATAGAGTAATGCGCATTCAGCGACGTCAGCATTTCACCCTGAAACGCTCGCACTCTGGTTTACACAGAGCTACATGGAGGAGCATTTTGAAAACTTTCCACCCTGAATCCTGGTTTCAAAAGTTTGCAGATTTAAGCACTCCAGGTACTGTTCCCATGTAAACAGGAGGCCAAAACGCCATGAAAACTCATCAGATTTGGACGTATCCCTCGTGTAAACAGCCCCAGAGTTACCCATTTTGTGTCCTGTTTCCCTTGTTTCTTTGGTTTCTCTTGCCTCCTGTTTTATTTTGAAATCCCTGCATTTCTTGTTGCGTTTTCCTGCCCTCCCTTCCACCTGTGTGATTGATTCCCCTGTGTATTAAGTCTCTATTTTCCCTGTTCTCTTTGTTGGGACATTCGTCTTCCTCTTAACCATGTCTCCTGTGATTCCTCATGTTATCTCCTGAGTTAAAAAAAAATTCTGTTTTTGGTTGTTTTTTTTGTTGCAACTTTGTTTTGTATTTTGTTTTGTTATGGGCTAAATTTTTGAGTTTTTGGACCAAGATCCCTTTTTTAGTTTAAAATAAAGCCTTTTTCTGTTTCTTCTGCAATTGGGTCCTGCACTTTTTTTGTTTTTTTTCCCTTGAGTTTTATTGCTTTACAAGTTTTATGATAAAGTTACCATCATAATATGATTCGTTGACCCTGAAAAACCACAACGAGCACTCAGAACCATGCTGATATCATTATTAGTTAGACAGTTATTGAGCAAAAATGATCGTTTGCTAATGGCTGCTAGCTGGATCATAATCAAAATGTGATCACAACATCTCCTGAAAATTTCTGCAAATCTGTCCAGTAGCTTTTAAGCAATCTTGCTAACTTACACACAAATACCCTTCTTGGTGGAGGTAGAAAGAAGGCAAAGACACACAACCATGTCTACACCATTGGAGCTGAGGTGGAGCAAGTGAGCTGTTTTAAGTTCTTCGAAGTCAACATCAACAGAGAACCTGTCATGGACTTCACAAGTCTCTGCCCTGGTTAAAAAAGCTCAGTATTTCTTAAAGAAACTTAAGAAAGCAAATTTCCACACCAAGTTCTTGTCAATTTCTGAATAGGAGCAATTGGAAACATCCAGACTGGAACTGGTATGGGATGTTCACAGCCCAGGACAAGAAGACTGCAACGAGTGATAAAACAGCCCAAACCATCTTTGGTACCCATCTACCAGGCACTGGTGAGGTGTAGAACCAAGACGATACTGGTGGACAAGTTCAGTTGCGTCATTTCGGCCAAGTTTTCCAATTTTTTGCACAGTCATGTCTCATGTCTTGTCTTTCCTGTTTTATTCTAAAGCACTAACCTTTGTCTCTGTTGCACATCTGTTTCCGTCTTGTCCTGATTGCTTTACCCCACATTTTTTTCCATTGGCCCTCTTTTTGCTAACACCAATTTGGCTCTGGTTTTGCATTTGTGTCCAACTCACCTGTGCTACAGTCATGACAAGTTGGCGGTTCCTGAAGTCCAAACTGAGTTGGAAAGAAAACCTTCAGGTTCTTTGCTCCCCTTTGCTTGTAATAATCTTAATGTGGATTTAAAAATACAAAGTTTAGCTTCCCTGAATGTTTCTGATCTGATCTCGGTGGGACTAAGCTGGCTAAATTAGAGTTAAATAAACAATATCTTCCAGTGCAACTGCCAAATTAAATGTCACATTTGAACTGCAACTTGTCTTCAAAATGCTTTCTCAAGAATCGCTCCCCTCAGACTAACAACCCTCCTAAAATAGAAGATTGTATGAAACCTGAAGCGGGCATCTAAAGATCCCCCTCAGACAAACTTCTGAGTTGTTGTGCTGAGAAAACTGACCTCATCATGGCGGCCTCAGTCACCCCGCTGCTCCTTAATTGGCCGAGGTTGGGTGTGCTGATTTTCAGACTCGCATGTTGTCTCACCTCTCCTCTCACTGATACTCCCCCTCCTCATAACCTCCTCGGCCCTTTGGCTTTGTTGTTGCCGCTGTCACCCGCTGGGACAGACTGTCGTCTACTTGTTAGCTCCCTGCTGGGCGTCCATTTGGTGAACTGAAGAGAAAAACACAGCAGTGTGATGCACCAGGAGTGGCTTTGCAATTAAGGAAATGCTGAATGGAGATACAAGGGGATCATTAATATACTGTATATTCTTACCTTTGTTTTCAAGTCTGAAACACCCTGATTATCCTTTCCATTTGCATCCATGTCTGTAATTAAGGAAAAGGATGATTAAGATTTGTTAGCGTTAATTGGTCTTCATTATCTGTTTGTCTTCATTCATGTGCACAAATGTCCTCAGTGACATTTCCACAGGTCAGTTTGTTACCCTGTCAATGGAAATAAGAAAAAAAACCCATAGATTAACTGTACTCATGAGTTGTATCAGTTGTTTTCAAAGTGATATTTATCCCCAGGTTCACAGTTTTAATACAAAAAAATGTTTCTACGTAACCCCAGTAGGTCTGTGGGGCGGTTTGTGGGCCTAGTGCCATCCTTATGAGAGGGTGCAACCCTGCTGATATCACTCAAATGTCCTAAAAAGCAGGCAAATTACCATTTTAGATGCCTGATTTTGCTCAAAAATAGGCTTTATTATAGTTTGTTGAGCGGTTTCGTATTGGACGGTTTCGTATTGGAAATATTTCACTATTCCATCTGGGAGGAGCCCTGCAAAAATGTTTTCAGGGGCAGAACCTTCAAAAACAACAGCAGCTTGTGATTGGAGGATTGTTCATCACGCTTATCACAGACCAATCCATATCAAGCAGTGCTGCTATGATGTAGCGTATGTAGTGGCTAAATGTAGCGGCTAATGGCTAACCATTAGCCACTACCGCTAATGGCTTACAAGAGCACACAACAGTTAATGGCTGTTAGCTGTAGTGGCTAACTGTTGTTAGCGGCTAGCTGTTGTTTGCCACAACGGCTAATGGCTAACGACTAATGGCCATGAACCGAGTCAAACCGTTGGATGATCGAGGCTGGCAAGACGGAGCTGCATGATTTCAGAACCGGCAGGTCCGTCTGCTCTGCAAGGCTAGGATTGACCACCATTTTACTTCTTTTCCAAACACTGTATTAAGCCTTATGTGCAAATTGTTCCATTTTTGTAATTTCAGGTATTTCTTGCTTATTTTCCGCCATATTCTTGGTTGTTACCCCATATGGATTTTTTTGTATGAAGATTTTTTTTAATGAAAAATCTTAGAATAAAAAAAAAATCCATAGGTTAATGATACACAAGGGGCAGATATTTGACCCTATGAGGTAATGAAATGTCAAAAAAATCACTAAATTAATATTATATTAATAAATATATATATAATAATGGAAATGAATAAAGTTCGATCTAATCTACTCAAAAGTGTCCTCTCGGAAAAACTGCTATAACAACACAACAGATGACATTTTTCCCACTTTTTTGCTTTGTTCAGTTGTAAGCCATTCCTAAATTTTCAGTCAGTTTACATTTATAAAAAAGGCTCGCAAATAGCTCACTTGCAACTGCCATTGTTAGCCATTGTTAGCATGCCCTGCATTGCAGTTCACAAATACCACATAAAAAATGTAATAACTCTATGGCAGCATTTCTATAAATTCAAGTTGAACAATACTGTGTATACGGCTGATTTAGCGCAATTAAACTAGTCAGAAGTGCAAATCCACAGAACATTACAGTAGCTTAATAACTGTTTACAACAGGGGCAGCCATCATTGACTGTAACTTGGAATTTGGAAATTCGGACTTCCCAGAACAACTGGAATGCAGCATCATTATACACTTAAAAGAGCTGTTCAAAAGACTCGACTTGTTCCTGAATGTCACATCTCTAGTGCAAACAGAGCTTCTGTTTACGGTAGAAGCAAATAATACGATGATAGTAGAAAATAACATAACATAGCACAGTAAAAAAAAAAAACAGTCACAAAAAGCACGCAGGTTGCTGAAGAGTTTACCTAATGACTGTAGACAGACGAAGGCTAACACTACCCACTGACTCCCAGTGTTTGAGCTAAGCTAACTAGCGGTGGTTGAGCTCGTCAGATAGTCGAAAGGATGGAGTCTACCTGCTTGTCATTGATTTGGGAGTGGGGCAAGACACGAAAAAGAATAAAAGTTGGCGTATCCCTTTAAAGAGTATAGTTTTTACTCTGTTGTGACAGCCAAAGAAAAATCCCAAACTTTTTTTGTGGTTTGCCTGATTCTCTCAGGTCAATAATGAAATACTAACCCAGCTGTGGACTCATTGGTGTTTACTTCCCAGCCTGGCTAAGACAAACAGGGTAATTTGACCCTGAGTCTGACATTATAGGTTGTTTATCTGCTGCAGGGCTTCTTTACAATGTTTATATTCTCAGTTTCACTGCAGGGATATTAAAGTTTCATCTTATGTATTATTTGTTGTTCTTTCCCTCTGTTTCTATTTACATGCTGACATCTCACCCTGAGTAACAGAAAAACCCTTTCAGGTGAGGGCAAGGTTTTAATAAATTATTCACGACTGATCCATGGAGTGATGTTCGATAACATGTGACCATTTCAACAGACCGCAGAAGCTCAAGAAAATAGAAGAAGACCTGGTCTGACCCTTGAATGAATGTCTGTCTTTTCCCTTCCTGCTCCCACATTAGTTTGATCAATAACTCTGACACCTACAAACACCAGGGGGTCATCCATCAGCCTCGGAGTAGTTCACAGAGAGAAAAGAGGACATCAAATATTAACGCCCACAACTCCGGCTGCACACGGTACAACTTTGACACATGGGATGCAGTGAATTATTGAAACTCTTCAGCACCTATAGGTGTGAGCCCACTGACAGCTGCAGACAGGAAGGTGAGGATATCGGATCTGGAGTTTCACTCTGAGCTCACTTCAACGTCCTTCAACTATAGTGCAATGGTGAAAATACTGGGAGGGGAATGTTTAATTTAGTTATTTGTACATAATAGAAAAGGAAACCAATTACAGGGATAGTTCAGGTTTTTGAGGTGGGGTTGCTCAAAGCCCTAGGCCTGAAAGTTTTATTGTTTTTGGATCCAAATCGCAATTTCAGACAACGCAATCATGTGATCGCCAAAGCATTTTTTGCACTGCTCCTGGCTGACCCAGGATCTGTTGTGTCAACTTTTTTTTATAACTCTGCAGGCTATTTGCATTTACGGAACTGCTTGCAAGTAGGTCAACAATACAAAGCCTCTGTTTGGGAGTGGAAGTTGGAGTATCCCTTAAATAATGAAAACATTATTTATCATCCACATTAGATGATGAATTAAGTGTTATGTGCTTCTGATCATTGATTTTCTCACTGTTGTCTATACTGTAAATGTGAGGAACAATTTGAGTCTTGTATATAATGTATATAGTTTTTTCTTATGGATTTGAACTATCCTGAATTGCTGTAAAATCATTGCTTCGAGACATGACCTAACATAACCCGTACGTGACCTTACATTGCCCTCTCCTTGCTAGAGACTGCTTTTTCCACACATACACACACACTACATGACCATACAACTGGATGGTCTTATTCTCCAATAAATTTGAACCAAGAACAAGACTTCACTCGCTATAGTTAATATTTGCAAAACTGAAACTAAGGTAAATAATGAAAAAACAATTCTCAAACTAATTTATAAAAAACATAAGGGTGGGCCTAACATTTTTTCTTGGTGCACCAGTGTGTCCAAGAAAAAATGTTAGGCGCACTTTCACAAATTTTGGGTGCATGTGCGCCCAAAATGGTTGCACTCTGGAGCCCTGTGTACCATGGCATAGCTGCAATCACAGAGCCAACACGTGTGAACAGTTTTATCCTAAAAGTGAAGTAATTCTGAGGCTTTTGGTGGCTCCATATCTGGCTATCTCCCCTCATGGGTAGAACTTGCCCGTTGCTTTATTGGCAATCATTTTTACTGGTGCCGTGAGGTTCAAGCAACCGCACTAGAAAAAACAAACTCTCTTTAAAGTTAATGGTTTTCCTGTTTCTAATAAAGGGTCTGCCCATACCAATGTTTGCACACTTTCATGAATAATAACAAGGCCTTGATTGGATCAGAAATAATTCATTTTACAACTCAGACAACCGTGACGTTCTTTGGACCGTTGCTTGCTGGAAAAACTTTGTGGATTTGCTCTGTGAACCACTGCCCAAACAGAAGCCCATTACTTTAATGACTTTTTTATGAGTATTATGATCCCTTGTTCGCCTTATTTATTTTGTTGTTGTTGAGGATTTTCAGTTATTTACTTAGTATTCCCAGAGCTAAAATCAAGCACAAAAACAGGCTTATTCACCTCATTAGTGTAGCCATGGTCAGATGACATGTTTTATTCTGTTATATTACAGTGAGCAGGATATTGCTTTGTTTCCTTGTTTGCTAAAAAGATTTCCTATTAGAAAAAATCCTTAAAGCTAATGTTATCCTGAGATAATGAGATAAATTAATCTGCTGCAGCAGGGATAGAGAGAATAATACTTTAAAATCCTTCACAAACCATCATGCAGTGCTGGTTATTTTACTAAAACGCTCCTAATAAAAGATTTAAATGTATATTCACTCATGGATCAGTATACAAAGGAGAACACCTTGAACTCAACTGTGACAGTTTCCTTGAATCATCCAGCAGTGTGAAGATTTCTAACATATACAAAGTGTGAAAACACACTTCATAACATCTCATTCACGCATACATAATTTCTCACACTTTTATCCTGTTATCTGGTGTTTAACTCCGTCACATGTCAGTGCATACCAGGACTTCTTATCAGTGAGCACAAAAATAAACACACAAGAATCTAAATTGAGACTCTGGGCATTGACCTTTTCTTTAACTTAACAATCAACTTGATTGTTAATTAAAACATTAACGCAATATTCCCACAAGTTTGAAAGTTTGACAAATATTTCCATGCTTTAACCCTTTCATGCATGAATTATTAAATCTAAATAAATGCTTTAATGAAATGTTTTGTTTAATTGTAATCAATTTTAAAGTAATGGGCACCTTTTTTAAGAGTTATATTTTGAGGGAAATACACATCTTTTCACGACAGTGGACATCATGCATTGATGGTATAAACATTAATTTAGTGGAACTAAATGGAAATTCACAAACACATCTTTGACAAACATGACGAGTAAATAAAAGAAGACACAAAAACTGAAGTATATACTGTTGCTGTTTAATCAAGCCATTTACTTGTGAATTACACCAAAATTTAAAATATAAAAAGCAAAATTATGAGAAATCTGATTACAAGCATAATACTTTATTCATCACTTGCCGGCTACTTGGAATTTATGAAGCAAAACCTTGACATGATGAAAATGTACACAAAAAAAGATCATGAAACTCAAGACAAGGGTTTGGGAATGTATCCCCTGGTGGTTGGACACGGTACTGCAACCTAAAGGATGTTAAATTTATCCCAAATAGCTGTCGACTGTAGTGGACACCATGCATGAAAGGGTTAAAATAAGATTTTAAGAACATAATAAATTCTGTGGTGTGCAAGGTTAAGCATTTTAGATGACTTAAAGGTGTAGTCATCGATCTTCTAATCTTCTAATCTAATGCACTATTTGTCAAAATCACCGTATTTCTCCTCTCCATCCACAAGATGTCACCACTGATGGCATGATGAAAAAAAAGTCCGGTTTCAATACACAGCCTTAGCTCTGAATTTCAGCAGGTAAATACTGTGGCTCCGTCCAAGCCACCAAAACAGGGTACACCCCCCCACATCCAGGGGGAGATCATACTCATGTGCAGATCAGACAGAGCGAGGAGGGGGAGTAGTAGGCTGCGTAGCGTGTGCAGTTTGCGTAAGAGAGAGATACAATAGATGCAGTAGCAATGACTGAAAAACAGCCCAAAAGAAAAAGGTCAGAGGAGTGACAAGTGAAAAAGAAGGGCTATGACCATGAAAGAGCGAAGACCCGGGTCAACATTGGTGTTGCTTTCCGACTGTGGAGGGAACTCCGCTAATGTAAAGACCTGAAAACGGACGCGGACGTCGCCGTCTTTCTGCTGGATAGGTAAGCAACATTAACTTTGTGGTGCTACACATAACAGTAACAGCTGTCAGGCATTGATCTTATTGTCTAATCTGCCAAAATGTACTGTTGTTGTGATGTTATCAATACTGACAGTCAAGTTGTCTGACAAGCCGGGGTTACCTTAGCTACATTGGTCAGCTACGCAGTTTCTACGGCTGTTTCCATGACGATGAACGTCCATCAACTTTCGGGAGGCGGGACTAAATTTGTATATCCGCAACCCCTCCACTTGTTTTGTCCCAGATTGCTGACTACACCTTTAAGAGAATATAAAACTTGAAAATGGACAATATGGGCTCAATAACATTTTAAGGATTTCATCATCAAAAGTTTCTAAAAGGTAGTTATACATTTTTCCTGGTGCATTCTTGGTTAACATCACAATTTGAGAGTGAAGAATGGATTTCTAGGTGAGAAACCACATTAAAATAACAGGTACGCTTCAAATGCTTCTCTGTGGATTTGTTTTTCTCACTGTCATCACCTGAAGATGCTTGTGATTATCTCCAAAGATGAAAACAAGCGTTGGAGCGTTCAGACAAGTGAAGTGAAGCTGCCTAGACTAATCATGGCAGCTCAGGAATGAGGTCACATATTTCTCTGAATGAGAGCACCTCAAGCAGGAGTCATCGCCGAAGGAGGTGGACAAAGATGGATCAGCGTGAGCCGAGGATCAGGTGTGAAGAGCTGCCTGTTCTCACCTTAAACTAGGCTGCAGATAGACCTGCTAACAATGTGAATATTGGAGTATTTTTTGTGATTTCCTGCTCTGAACTGGCTGTGATGCCTCTTGCAGAGGAGAAAATCTTCCCAGTTGGAGCTCAGAGCCGTCCATCCTGCTCGTCTGCTCTCCAACTGTCTGCCTGCCCGACAAATACGTGACTGGAAAAACCTTATCAGGCAGATCCCTGGGCTACTGCCAGACACTCTGGTGCTTGTGAAACACTGATTCTGTGGAAGGATTTGGTTTAAAAACACTGCTTTTTTAAAGACTGAGAAAGAGAGGATTGTGTCTTTTCAACCGTTCATATCTTGTTCAACATGAAGTATAAAATGTCTGCAGTTGTTCCTAGTTGTTTGCTATTGTTTTCCCCTTTTAGCTGTGATCTAAAGCACTGCTGTGAAGGAGCTATAGCTGTTTCGGTCTCATGTCTCTGCCTTTAGTTTCATTGCAAAACAAGCAACAAAACCAAACGAAAAACTTTGAGGAAAGCATAAAAACTAAGAGCAGAGGATTCAACAACACAAAACAAACCACAGAGAAATCAGCTGCTGAAAAAAAAAAATGCTTATTCGCCAACCACATGGCAACAACTCAATGCATTTAGGTATGCAGACATGGATGAAGACGACCTGCTTAAGTTCAAACCGAGCAAGAAAAGTGATTTAAGTGACTTTGAATGTGGCATGGTTGTTAATGCCTTGCTTTTTGAAAGGTGTTTTCACACTGAACATGTTTGATGTTAACTTGCAAAGCAGTTGGATCCACCTGAATCAGTGTCTTTAACTAGGCAGGTACATCTTGTCAAGATCCAATCAACAACAGCTGGGAATGGCCCAAAGTTGGATGGGCCAATTAGAGCAGAAAGAGGTGGGAGCTATGAGCGAGACAACAGCAGGAAGTGACTGCTAGTACAGAGATTAGCACTAATGCTAAGAAAGTTCATTAGCTCTTGATCTTGCTTCTTTATCTAATGAAAGAGAAATATTATTTTAATGATTACAAGCATAGAACGAGTAGATATTTACGTCCATGTTTCTCTTTCATTATATTAACAAATTACCCTCGAAACTAACCTGACATGCCAGATGGACAGTTCCATAATGAAAATATTTCACTAAACCATCTGAGGAGGAGCCCTTCGAGAATGTTTTCAGGGGCAGAACCTTCAAAAACAACAGCAGCTTGTGATTGGACGATCGTTTGGCTCATCACACTCATCACAGACCAATCCATAACAAGCAGCCCTGCTATGATGTGGCAGATGTAGTGGCTAAACACAGCAGCTAACGATTGGCCGCTAGCTGCTACAGCTAATGGCTGACAAGTGCAAACAACAGTAAATGGCTGTTAGCCTTAGCGGCTAACTGTTGTTAGCAGCTAACTCTTGTTAGCTAATACGGCTAATGGACAACTGTTGTTTGCCCTTGTTAGCCGATAGCTGTAGTGGCTAATGGCCGCTAGCTGCTCTACCTTGAGACTATCATTTCACATTAAATTATACCAGACATATGTAACATTTAACATTTATATGTGACATGAACCTTGTAAAAGATAATCCCTATGAAGTAACCTTATGAGGAGAGCATATTTCGCCAAGTATAACTGAGTAACTATGATGAGCACAGGCTAACCGACATTAGCTGCCATGATTTGTACAACAGGAAGTGATGTAATTTCCTGTCAAGTCACCTCCTGTTGTCATCACGCCCGCAGCTCCCACTGCTCCTGCCTCTCTTCCCTAATTGGGCCGTTAAGTATTTAGCAGAGTGAAACTGTTGGACAGTGGAGGCTGGCAAGATGGAGATGCATGATTTCAGAATCAGGCAGGTCCGTCTGCTCTGCAAGGCTATCTAGAGTCATATTGGTGTAAAAAGTGTTGTTGTTATGAAACCAGAGTTGGACATCAGTGACGTCTCCCTTGAATCTATTTCTCTTTCCATCATATCTCTCTACTGTTTCCGTTGTTTATGTGATCCTCTCGCTCGCAGCAGGTGAAGGAAATCTGCAGCACATCAGACAGCATGAACCTTGTTTGAGCCAAACACATCAGTGGGTTTAGATTTCTGAAAGAAAAGTGAGATTACAGTTTGATCCTTCGTTTTCAAAGCCCTGCAGGAACTTTGAGTTTATTTACTCGTGTTTACTTTTGTGTTTCGGGCTCTATGCAGGATTAGAAGGCACGGGAGCTGCCTTATAAATATGAATTCTGCTGTTTATGTGCTTTTGTCAGTGTGTCGTATCATTAGCACCTGAAAAAATTAAAGCCTGGAGGAAAAATCCTGGGGGAAAATAAATATGAGCTGAGATAAACTAAATTCAGGGTCATTCGAGGGAAGATCCATCCAGAAGGCCCTGATGAAACTGCTGCAAAGAAAATGATTACAGCAATGGAGTTTTAGTCTGTACTGATGGACTGAAAAAGAGAAAGAGGAACACTTGGCACTCGATTAAGTTTGAAATTGTGTTTCCTCTTCATTCTGTGAAGCTCATCAGAGATAACACGTCTAATTAAGCACTGCTAATTCATCATTTATGTCCAATTCTTCACTGGAAGAGTTTCACTACAGAAATCTTTTGTTCCAAGTCAGACTCTTGCATTGTGTCTGGATTTTGTTCCTGCTGCAGGAGTTTGAGTCGGATTGAGGGATCTGGATCGGTGTTTTGTAGCTTCCTGATTCAAGAAAATGAAGTTCTGGTAACATAAATAGATAAATAAAGTATGTAGAGGATTTGTGAGCAGTGTTGATTTTGACAGCACTTTTCAATTTGGTTTTAGTCATAGTCTTTTGCCTAAATATCTTTTATTTTTAGTCATAATTTAGTCATCAACATTGTTTTAATTTTAGTCTAGTTTCAGTTGATGAAATCTACTGTTAATTTAGTTGACTTAAATTTGAAGTGTGAAGTGTAAGGCATCTTCTATGTTCCCTTGATTTTTTATTTTTATTTTATTTAACCTTTATTTAACCAGATAAAACCCATTGAGATCAGGACACGTCATAATTAATACAAGTTCATCATAAAAGTTTAAGGCAATAAATAGCAAATCAAAACAATAAAATGGCAAGGCATTCACTAAGTAAGTTTTAGGGAACAGTAACAATTTAAATATAAATAGCACGGGTCTTGCTCATTGGATTCAAAAACTACACAGTGAAAGTGCTGTAGTTTCACGAACAATAACAAATTAAAGACACGAGCATTGCTTAGGGCTGGGCAATATATCGATTAATTCTGGCTCTAAGGCTGCAACAAGAACAGGAGGCGAGAGGTCAAAATGCTCGGCAATATGCACCAATTGCTCCCGCGAGCAGCCCTCCAGCAGCTCTTCAGACGGCACTTTCAAAAATTCCTCCACACTCGCCATACTTCAAACAATTGAGTCACCTGACGAGGTAAAAAAAACACTCGGCACGACAGGTCTCTCTAACTCTCTCCGCACAGTCTGGGCGTCCCCACAGCACTTGTCCCGCTAACTGCCTATCCATAAACTTCGCTAAAACTCCTCTCTACTCTTCAGGATGCTTCTGTGGTGGTTTTTTTATGCACTGGTTACCGCAAACCCGGCAGAGCAACCAGCAATTGGCGACTCCACTCGCAGCTTCAGCTGTGCTCCCTGGGCCACTCCACACCGCACTATCCCACCCCCCAGCACGAACTCTGAAACAAGTCCGCGCTAAGTCCTGACAGGGCGGCAACTTACAATGACCATACTGGACTGCCGTACACACTGACACCTTAACAGCTCACTGGCTCATTAACCAAAACAACAACCGACCAAAACACCATTAATAGGAGGAAAACACTCACCCTCATCGACGCTACTCCCAACAACAATCAGCTCAGCTGTAATCACGTTGCACGTAATTACTACCAGCCGTGTAAAGTTAGGCAACAACCGCTAACTCAGAACTTCCTCTTACCAAAATTATCACTAGGCAATGGAGATAAACAACGAAGAAAGTCGACTAGCCCCCAATTGTTACAACCTGGCTCTAAGGCTGCAACAAGAACGGGAGGTGAGACGAGGTATAGGCTGTTTAGTCAACAATTTAATAGGAAGCTGACAAGTTAAACAATCAATACAACAGCAAACAATTTCGGCTCCGCAATGCACGGCGTGGTCTGGTCCCAGAGTGCGAGAGCGAGGGACTGATCCAGGAGGCGGCTCTTAAAGGGGAAGCTGCACCGGGCCCAGGTGCAGCTCATTCTCCTGATTACGATCCAGCTTTCACCTGCACCTGAAACCAGAAAGACAGACAACAGCAAAAACAACAAAACACCTAGTGTTCTGGAGGGGTTGTCACAATTCAAATTATTTTCTGTAGAAGATTTAAAAATACAAAATCGAGATTTTTTTTCATTCACTTACTTACATTGTACGTTGTTGCAAAGTTTGAAAAAAAAAATACTGAAACTTTAGAGTTTTCACGATGGTGGCCCTGTCAGGTTTTGCACAAGCACTTTTGTAGGCTTGTATTTATTTTTTTAAAAATTAGATTAGATATTGATCAGAGAGAAACATGTTAACAAGCTGTGAACAGCCCTCAGATTTCAGTGTTTATGTAGACAAACGTGCCTGTATTAGAACTACATAATCAACATTTTATGACACAATTTATTTTAAGAGTGAAATTCTGATTGGTTTATTTTGACAACATAAAGTCAAAACTTGATTCATGTCATTTTTGTGTCACTTGGGAGTTTTTTTTTGCTTTGAGAGGAAAAAAAATCAATTAAAATTGTAAATCAAGTTTTGTGGGGAAAAGTTGTGGATTTTATTTTTAGGCCATATCGCCCAGCCTTAGCCTTGCTCATAGGATTCTTGCTGCCTTGTGAGTAAAATAGAACAAAAAGCGGTAAATGATACCAGTTCTGACTTTCAGGAGTCATGTTTTACACTTGGGTAAAATGAAACATCAAATAAACTTTTACTGAAAGCTAGTAAAGTTTGAATGTATAAATGAAAAGAAACAAATGTTCATGTTGTGTAAAATGCAGTCACCTTTATTTAGGCTACCTGGCAGAGCATCTCAGTTACAACACCAGAACTGACAACAAACAGTGAACCTGCTCGACATGAATACATCAATTCATAGAGCAGCTCTGATTGGATCGCTCCACAACTTATCCCACCACCACCAAGCTAAGGCAGCTGTGATTGGATGTCCCTCTAAACTCATCCAACCTTTCCACACAACCAAAGTAGCTGTGATTGGATATATTCCTAACTTGTCTCTACTTCTTGCATGACCAAATAAGGTCTGACTGGATTAAGTCTCTATCAAAAATTATAGTCTATTATTTGTTGATGAAAATGCCAGTTGATTTAGTTTTAGTTTTTGTCCATTTGCACTTGTTTTTATTAGTTACTTTCTAGTTTTCACGAGGGGAAAAAGGTTGTTGACGAAAACTATGAAGAAAATGAACACTGTGAGGAGAAGACATTCTTCTCTGTACTGCAGTTATCACATCGACAGAAAGACTGAGCAGCTCCCTCCTCTGCTCCTGTTCAAGAGGACAAGTCCACCGTGTGATTTAGTGTCCCCCTGCAGAGCTCAGGGCTTGATTGGACGTAGGGAGGACTTCTGGTGACACTTCATAAATCAGCTACATCTTTGTGACAGCAAATCACCGTGGTTTAGGCTTCGACTCCTCTCTGGACAAAGCTTAAAGGATGCTCAATATTTTATCACCCTCGCTGATGCTCTCAGGAGTGGGAGCCAAGCTTTTAAAATGAAATGTGACTAAATGCTGTTAGTTAAATTACATCCAGATCAAGACTTGTCCTTGTCTCATTTATTACTTTGATGGATTTTAGGGGCCTGTTGCGTCCACACTTAAATAAGAACCATGGCTGCATCCTGTCACTTGCTCATCGTCTGACCTTCCTACAGGTCAACACTAGTGTTTGTCATCTGCTTTTTGCACTTTCAGTTAAATCACTTTCATTTTGAGCTGAAAAAAATCTGTTAAAACCTGTGAAGTGTCTAGATGAACGCATTCTCCCCTGATGTCCATGGTGTTAATCAATCAGCTAAGTTAAATGGTCCCATCAATGCCTAGTGCTCACGCTGTTAAACCATCCCTACTTCATGGGGTTGTCGATGCAATGAACCATAAACATTTTGTTTTTTTACTTATATCTAGGGATGGGAACTGATAAGATTTGATTGATGCCAGTATCATTATTGATTCTTCTGATTAGGCCTGTCACAATAACACATTTTGCTGGATGATAATTTTCAAAAAAAAAATTGCCGACAACCAATGTTATTGTCGATACTATTTTGAAACGTCATTTTTCATTAATGTAATTATAATATGTCATGATAAAATGAGTACACCGTATCAAAAGCAATGAACTTTAATTTCTTAAAAACTGTAATTGGAAGATCAAGAGCTTTTATATAAAATAAATTAAACAAAAAAAGAAGAAAAAAAGACCCAATGAAAGCGAAATGGACTCTCTTTTGGGGAAAATTGCATGTAACTAAAATCACAATTCTAATCAAAAACAAAAACTAGACCCTGTCTCTCTAAAGAACAAAAAAACAAAAAACAAAAATCCCAAAAATAAAACACACAACAATAAAAACAACAAATAAAATGGAGTTTATACAGTTCTGGAATTGTTTGGGGCATGTACTTTCTCTCAGCTAGTTTGTACTGTCTGTCTAATGTTTGTAACATTTTTCGAAATGGCGGCTTTTCAACTGTTTTGAAGGCCTGCATTTCTTTTGCAATGTAGCGAACGACACTGTCTGTGAGCGCACACCATTTTGCTCTGTTTTATTTATCTTTACTTTGCCGACCAAACGCCTCAGTAAGCATTGACTGTCAGGATGAAGGCTCCGCTGCACCTTCCCTTCTCTGTCGCCGTTACTTTCAAACAAATGCAACATATCAGCTCGTCGGTGTTCATGAGCTCACACCTTAGTCATTCTGTTTAAAACCAAAATATTCCCACACTGGGGCAGCCGGCTTAGGATCATAGCTTTCATGCCATCATTCATATTTGTATTTGTTTCCTCGTTACTCCTCATGACGCTCACTTCAGCTCTCTGTGTGTGTACGCGCGAGCAGCCTCGCCTCCCCCCTCCAAAGATTGAATGGCTGACAGATGCTCACTCCGCTATAAATCTGCTAAATCCCCTATAGAACCAACTCCAGGTGTTGAGACAGTTGTACAGAGTGAGCCATCTTTTCATCCAGCCTGTTTAGTAGAATGAGAGGACGAAAACAAACATGTATGCACCTGTCAATTTATCGAGGCTAGTAAACTTACCGAGGGCGTTTTTATTTATCAAGTGGTTAATTGATTTATTGATTATCGTGACAGGCCTACTTCTGATCAATTTGATTCATTGACAAAATCTTTTATTGATTCCCGAGTAAGTACCCTACAAGTGATTTCAGTGGCAACAGTGTCAAACGCTTGTCACTCCTGATATTTTACGCTGTGCTGCATTATGAATGCTTCTGCAAGTTGTTCCCAACCACTAAAGGTAATGCACCAAGCATCTTCTAGTCAGAAATTATGTCCCATATTTGACCACTCTCAGTCACAAGAAACTAATATAAACCTGTCCACAGCCAATCAGAGATGGTCTCTATGGATCACATTTCATTACAACTCAGTCACATCCTGTTTTTTAGTTGGTGGGGAAAACCTCAGCTCATATAGGAGGTGTTATGTCACTGTATTAACACGTCCCACTGAAGGAGAACGAGGAGAGAATAGAGGAGAGCATGTGATTAAAGCACAGAGGAATACGTTACCGCCTCTGTCACTCTGAACATGAATAAAACACTCTGCAGTGAGAGCAGATATCAGACGAGGGAAGATAATGAATGAGAAGGAATTTACATTTATTCTAATATGTTGAGAAAATCCCAGAGGATCTCAGCTAAATAAAAAGGACTTTGTCTTAAGTAATAGCTCTGCCTATACAGGAGAAATCCATCTAAATTAAACACGTGAGGGCTGAGTAAATCTAAATCATGTTTATTGATCGCTGCTTCATCAACCCATCTGCTGTGTGTCATTCTGCTCCACGCTGCATGGAAACTTTTACCCTGCTTACTGCTTTATTTAACAACCAGGAAACAGCTTTATTAGGTCTATTAATAAGCACCATGTAGGTGCAGACATTGACGTTATAGTCTGGCACAGGATCAAGAGAGCAATATCACACATTTATCATAAAAATATGTCCATTCTGTTGACTTATTTTCCTTATTTATGTGCCATGTGACCCCTCCATCTAGTGTTAACTTTGCTGACTAATTATTTTTGTCATAGTTTTCGTCAACAACTTGTTTTCCCCGATGAAAATTAAACAGTAACTACTAAAAACAAGTGCACAAAGACAAAACTAAAACTCAATTAACTGACATTTTCGTCAACATTTTGACAAAGAATGAATCAAATCAGACCTTATTTGGTCAGGTAGGAAGGAGAGACATGTTAGGAATCTATCCAATCACAGCTGCCTTAGCTTGGTGGCGGTGGGATAAGTTGTGGAGCGATCCAATCAGAGCGGCTCTCTTTATGAACTGATATATTCATGTAGAGCAGGCTGACTGTTTGTTGTCAGTTCTGGTATTGTAACTGAGATGCTCTGCCAGGTAGCCTAAAGAAAGGTGACTGCATTTCATACAAATTTGTTTCTGTTCATTTATTAATTAAAACTTTACTAGCTTTCAGTAAAGGATCATTAGATTTACAGTAGATTTCATCAACTAAAACTAGACTAAAATTAAAACAGTTTAGATGACTAATTTATGACTAAAACTCAAAGCTATTTTAGGCAAAAGACTATAACTAAAGCTAAATTGAAAAGTGCTTTCAAAAATAACACTGCACTCATCCATCAATCCATCATCAATAGAATGGCGCAATGTTGCTATTCTGTATGTCAACCCAGCTGCTGGAATCAGTTTCCTTATTCAGATCCTGTCATCTTGTCAATCTAAGTAAAAATAGGGGTACTTTAAACCAACACTATGTAGCTTTTCAAACATATTATAATCCTTCGATATTCATTGTGATGGTCCACCACTTTACAATGACTTCAATGAAACCTCTGGAGTGGTCTGTACCCCTTTTACTGGGGCTATGTAACTTTGAGGTGGATGGTGGGAACCCTGCCACACTAAAAAACTACACGTTTGGACTGCTTTACGGTATACGTCACTTCCCCCGATTCCCGATTCGTTTACAACACGGAAGTCTCAGCGAAAGCCAATCGCGGAGCTTTAACCATGGCGGAGGCAACAACGTTAGGAAGAGAAAAGTTTTGTCGGAGGATACAAAACAAAGAAAGCGAGAGAAAAACAAGCTGAATGCTCAGACCAGAATAAACATCGGTTTGGCGTTCACTCGCTGGCGTGAAATAAAAGACGAGGAGGGATGTCCGACTACTATCAGGTATGTTGGCCGACTAATTTATGACAAAGTTCCTCAAAAAACTTGACAGGAAAAAAGTACAGCACAACAAATCCAGAATGTACCAGTATGTAGTTTTGTTTAGACCTATTTCAAGTGTGTGATATCGCCAGCTCGTCGTTGTCTTTACTTTTATTCACTTTATCGCTTCAACAGGACAGGGGCGACTTCACGGTAATAAAACCAAGTTGAACTTAGCGATTTTTAACATCGTCATTTAGTCAATAATAAATACATTACCTTGTCGCTATCCATCCTGCAAACAGCCGCTGAAGACAGAATACTTTTAGCGAAGTCCTGGCTTCTGTGATTCGCATACAAAATAAATGCACGCAACCGGCAGATCTGTATCCTTACGACAGTATGCGCGCGCTCGAGCTCATGGGTAGTTGAGTTCACTCTTCGGTCAAGCGGAGATCTTCCGTAGTGCTGCTTTCAGTGATATGCCAAATTTTTTGTTTGTTTTCGTGTCTTGCCTCACTATGGAGTCCATGACAAACAAATAGACACCATTCTTTTGACTGTGCGTGCTGTAACAAGGAAGAGACAGAAGGGCTCATCCACCACTTATTACCTTAGTTCAAACAGTGGGAGTCAATGGGTAGCGTTAGCCTGCCAATGCCTGCAGTCATCTCAGTTTGGGTCGGTAGACTCTGCTTTCTTTTGTTTTTTAAAATCATTTTGTTTGTGGAAAGTAAGTCAAAGATTTCATTGTAGAAAAATGCAAGCTCTTTCTTTTTTCAATTAAACATAAATGAACCAAGAACAACTTCCTTCTTTTTTCACCAAACCCACAATCAACTTCTTCAGTCAAGTGATATTAAAGGAATAGACAGTGCACTTTCATTTATATATATCAATAATGCTTTAATAAATTATCTAAAAATAAATCAAATGAAATAAAACAAACAATAATAGTTAAAGAAAAAATGGAAAAAAGTCTAAATAAACAACTATACAGACAAGTAAATCCACAAAATATTAGAATGAAAAATCAGAAATAGTTCTTAGCTGTATGTAGTAATATTTATACAAAAACTAATAATTATAATATCATAATTTTAAAAGACCGAAGATGTCATGCCACATTTTGATGACTCTGCATTCTTAACATAAATCCAGTTGCTTGAGTCGAATAATGTTTTGCGTTTCCATCAGATACTACAGCCTGCATGAATGTGGAAAAGCATGAATGGATCATGAGATGAATCAAATGCTAGAAAGACAGAAGAAAAGGTGAGAAAAGGGGGATGGTGGGAGCTGAGAGCGGAGCAGGGACCTGAGGTGAGAGAGACAGGAAGTGAAGCAACGTAATCTCTGAGGAATCCTTTCCTGGCTTAGAAGAAGAAGAAGAAGAAGTATCGTGCCATAAAAATGATACAGAGAGGGGACTTTGGCCACAGCCAGGGGACTATACATTAAACACGTCCCTTCTTTCATTACGCTTCAGCACAGTGTCCACTCCTCATTCACTCCCTCTTTATTACCTCCATCTCTCACCCGCAGAATTCATTAGAAATTGACCGCGTGACAAGTGTGTGGAGCTTAAACCTCTTAATGGATGCGGGAGATAATAGACATCCTTCTTCGAGTGTTTGAGAGAAACTGTCAGGGGTGTTTGCACAGGAATGTTTTTACACATTCTCTTCTGACGTCATGCCACAGCAGTAAGAGGTGTAACTGTCACACTGTGGTTTCACTGTGGTGATCTAATGATTGGAAAATGGGGAATTTATCAATCAGAGTCAGTGAGGAAAGGAGCAATGCTTCTGTACTTTTTAAAGAGCATGCCCCATGTAATTATTGACTAAAATGCATCACAGTCTAATGCAGTAGTTTTAAAACTTGTTTGCCAAAGCCAAAACCTCAAGGAACATCTTTATACCCCAATACAACAGCTGTGACATGTTTTAATATGTTCTTAGTCTTAAATGTTTTTTTATTGTAATTTATAGTGAGTAAAATTTGATTAACAATTACCTAACTATTGTAATATATTATCAAAATTATTTGGGATGATAACCGAATTTTTCTTCACAATATGACAATATTTCAAAACTCCATTTTGTTCCTACTGAAATTGGTGCTAACGTACAGTCTACAAAAATAAATTTTCTACTTCAAATACATTAATGCAAAAATTAAATTTCCATTAACTGTTCTATTTGTTAGGTTCAATTTGCCCTTTTAACAGCTAGAAGAACAAATCCACAGACAAAAATCATTTGATTTTAAACTGAAATCAATATGCTAAAGTTGTTCGAAGTTAATAATTAGTTTCAGATTCAATTTTATTTGTGTCTCAGTTGGCAAATTGGGTTGTCGAGGGGAGCAGAAAAAACACAGAAGACATGGAGTTACAATACAAACATACAACATCCACATAGATGTTACAGAGCAATATGCTAGTCACATCAGTAGTCTTTAGAATTGTGCTTAAATAGTACTAAAATGGCTGTGTTTAATAATAGAATTTTGACTGTCAGACTATTCACAACATTATTCTGGGTGGTTTTAGTACACTTAAATCAACAGAAATCTCTGTTTTTGAGATGTTAAGTTCCAAGACAGTTCATACTGTACTTATCCGTAAATCATACAGTCATGTATATATGTTGGGTGTTTAAAAATATTTAGAAAGATTCAGGGTATAGGTTTGGAGATAAATATATACATGGGTTGACAAGCGTATGTACCATGTACTATACAGATATATCTAATATCCAGATATGTAGCTGATGAATTTATAGCATTATTATTATTATCATCATTATTATTATTGCTATTGTTATTATTGGATGTAATCTGACTGGATTCTTTTCATTATTTAGCAATGGAGAAGGGGTGGAAATTAAAAGTTTTACTTCATTCCACTTTCCTTTTTGAAATGTAAAAGAAGTTAAACTGTGAATTTCACAGTTTAAATTCATATATATACATTTGTTTTTGGATTGTTTGATAAAACTGCTGAATTTTAAGTGTACTGATTTTTTTGGTTTCAATTATTATTTTCTTTTACATTTTCAAAACAAATATTAATTCATTGCACCAGTGCAAAAATCATTAGTATCATGCTAAATAATTATCAATATTACATGTTAGGCTGTCGCATATTGGCAGTAGATGTTGGCAGAAATCTTCTATGTGTCCCAGTAGTTAGGTTTCAAAACAATTGTCCTAACATAATGTCAACAATGTTGTGCATCTCCAAAAAATGATTCAAGACCTTATTTTAAGTTTTATTCAACTTAAAAAGTCTGCTAACTTTTAAAATGTCAATGTCCCAATTTTTATAATTTAATAAACCAATTAATAATGTTGTGAAATGCAATCCCTTTTTTTAGTCATTGTGTTTGTAGTTGTTCATGGGTAAAAACCGCACCTACAGTTTGACTTAACAAAAAACGTATCCAACCATTGTATTGCTGTGGTGACAACATTGTTGTGCCAGTTTCCAAGGCATGCCAAGACTTGCCTCAAGGCTCACCAGTGTGCCTATTTGGGTGCCACTGAGCTACTGACAACAGCGGTACTCCTGACGTCCACAGAAGTGAGTGAAGTGGCTTTCCAGAAATTCTGTGTTCAGTTCAAGATGCAACAAGCTAACCATCTGTTGTTTTACTTTCTACAATGAGGAGCTCTCAAACTCCTAACTAACGATTTTAAGCTAATGTCAACTATGCTGTTTTGTGAAGCTCTGTCATCCCAAACATCCCACTTCCAAAGTATATTATGAGAGCAGCAGTGTAGCTTTAATAAAGTCCATTTTTTTAACAAAAATAGCAGCCATGTAAATATCTCCAACTGATTAACCACTGAGTTAGCTGACCTGACTTTCTCATGAGCACACATTCCTCTCTTGTTTCTGCTGATTGGCTCTTACACACCTGCCTGTTATAAAAAATGTGAACAGATAAGAACTCTTTCTCCACCTTATCGCCCGCCTGCCAGCAACTGTGCGTGTTTACCTGTCACACCAAAAGCATGACGCCCTCCTCGTCATGTTTGCCGCTGGGGAAACACTGATTACAGGCAGCAGATTGCAGGCTGTGTTTGCTTTATGCTCCCTGGTTTAAATGGAGAGATTGTTTGTCTCATGCACTGATTGGCACTAAAGCGGCTGTGGCATGAAAAGGCGATAAAAGCGGGAAATAAGACCATGAGAAAAATGCTACGACTGAATGCATGCGTGGAGGTAAATAGAGATGGCTGTGGAGGTTTTGTTGTGTTTCTTCCCATGAGGAACTGTGTGGCGTTAGCAGGAAGATGATGGTCTGATAGCAGATGCTTTTCTAAAACTCATTATGCTATAAAAAGCTCAAACTTTTTGTGATGCTTTCGGATAAACACTGAGTAAGATGGTAGGTGGTATTGGCAGCAAAGTTTAGCCATCTGCTTCCATAGTTAAAATGATTATTTCAAATATTATAAGCATAGAACGAGTAGATGCTTACGTCCATGTTCCACTTTCATTATATCAACAAATTACCCTTGAAATTAACCCGACATACCAGATGAACAGTTCCATAATGAAAATATTTCACTAATCCATCTGAGGAGGAGCCCTGCGAAAAAGTTTTCAGGGGCAGAACCTTAGAAAACAACATTGGACGATCGTTTGGCTCAAAACACTCATCGCAGACCAATCTATATCAAGTGCTGCTATGACGAAGCAAATGTAGTGGCTAAACATAGCGGCTTACGTTTAGCCGTTAGCTGCAACGGCTAATGGCTGACAAGGGCAAACAACAGTAAATGGCTGTTAGCCTTAATGGCTAACTGTTGTTAGCGGCTAACTGTTGTTAGCTAATACGGCTAACGGCCAACTGTTGTTTGCCCTTGTTAGCAGTAGTTAGCTGTAGTGGCTAACGGCTGCTAGCCGCTCTACCTTGAGACTATCATTTCACATTAAATCATACCAGACAGATGTAACAATTAACATTTATATGTGACATGAACCTTGTCAAAGACAATCCCTATTAAGTAAACTTATAAGCATATTTCGCCAAGTATAACTGAGTATTCATGATAGCTAACCCACATTAGCCTCCATTATTTGTACAACAGGAAGTGATTTCACTTCCCGTTAAGTCACTTCCTGCTGCTCCCGCCTCTCTTCCCTGATTGGGCTGTTAAGCACTTATCTTTTTACCTCTCACTACTTTTAGGTCTATCCTCTTTTTATTTAATTATTCATCTTTTATGCTATGTTAATATTAATGCAGTTACTTACTTTTAACTCCAACCACTACCCCCAAGAGACAATGCTGGCTAGGTGCTTTGGTGGCATTCATATTTACTTGAGCCATAAGCCTTGAGCAATCCCACTTCGAAAGCCCGAGCTATACCTTCACAATCACCCAACCTCCTGAATAGGTACTGCAACCCAAGGGACCATTCACAGTAATCTGTCCAATCTGAAATTCCAACCTTTGAGATCATTGATTGATTAAGTTTACACACAAGAGAAGGGTCGATATCAAGCAAAATGACTGATTTGTGAGGCCCTACGTTTGTGTGTGATTCACTATGACTGTGCCTCTTGCATGAAATCTGACCTCTGCCTGAGTCTTCATGGTTGCTGCTGTGAATGTTAACACTCTAAATTTCCTTCTCCACAGTGTATAGAAGTGAGCATGGAGACTTATATCCACGCTGTGAGAACAATGGGCCATCTGGAAGGTGAGATCACTCCATGAGGATGGGCAGGGTGGAGCTGGAGATAGAAGGATTGCAGATGGATTTAGCCCAGACTGACACGGTTATGACAGACTGCTAAATCATAATTCACGCACACACACGTGAGCCCAGGCACTCAATCGTACACACACATCATGGAAGTGGTTAGCCAATCCTCCTTGTCTCCAGCCGGGCCTCTTGCAGAGATACTTATCTGTGAAAACTCCACACACTCGTCAAACACACCCTTGTCTCCCCACAGTGCTCGTCCTCATCGGAGCCCATCGTGTTTTCGTAGGACGACCGCCAAACCCTGACCTCTGCCGGCATGCGGCCCGGGTGGAGACACTTGACTTAATCCAACATGATGAAGTGGCGAGGCTGCCCCAGTCGCAGCGGACTCCAACGCAGGGCGGTTTTCTCCACAAAGACAGCGAGACTAAAACAATCGTGAGCAGTGATTTCTGCCGCTGAGGATCACTGAGGTCGCTGTCTCTTATTGGACGGGACGGGGGCAGGAGGGCTCGAGACGCAGAGAGCCAGCCAGAGAAAACAGAGAGTAGACTGAGTCACTCTCTTATCTGTCAAAACAATGTGGTTCCACTTCAGACATTAACGTAAAGAAAATATATACATGAGCTGCTGCAGAGCGTGCAGACAGAAATCAACAGTGGACCCCGGGTCAGGAGATTTATCACAGAAATGTATAAAGTCTGCTGCATTAAAAGAGGCTGTCAAAATGAGTGGAAAGAGGGCAAAGAACCAGGAAAACAAACTCTATTCACATTTCAAACATGAACTTTGTGACGGGTCAATGCTGGATGATCTATTACAATGCAGAAAGGACAGAAATACTATAGATCATGATTTTATTTTGACGAATCAGCTAAAAAATGTTCCAGTTGTTACAGAAAAACTACACAACAGACTCAGGGGAAAAAATGTAAGGGGGGCTTTGAATATCAAACATATATTAGAAATGTTTTCTGGATTTTCTTTGTGCAACTCAACTCAGGTTGAATTTGTTCGTTTTCCCTGCAGAACAAAAAGCACTCAAAGGGATAGTTCAGTTATTTTGAAGTGGGGTTGTATGAGGTCCATATGGTCAATAATTACATTAGATACAGTAGAAAGTTCTCTCCTCTCCCTCAGTAAGACACAGACTGTATGAGTCGGTGATGAAGAAATTGATGCTAACAGGAAGTACCGTACCAAATACGAAGGGTATTTTCTCTGCCTACAAGAACTCAAATCAAAAAGTACTATTGTAATACCACAGTTTAAGAGTACGCTACATATGAGTGTTTTTAAATGCATTAACCTTTCCGAAATATAAAGTTTATCTAGACCGAAGCTAACTCGTGTCACGTTTCCCTTCCCCCAGCTGATCAAAATGCCGGTTGTAGCTTCGTGTAACTTTTATGAAGTATCGTAAATCTTTTGTTTTGACTGTTAGGGGTGTGTGGAAGAGACAAAGCACTGATGAAGTTCTATTCATTTTGGAGTCAAGAGGATACTTGTATGTACTGGGGTTATCAGAAGAAGAGCTGCTGAAGATGGAGACCGAACAGAACGAAAGAAATGCAGAGGAAACATCCACGGACACTGGATATCAAGATAGATTAAAAAAAAACAGTGATGCAAATATTTGACCTGCTAATAGTCAGAGGAAACAGGCGATACGGACGGCGATACTTTCCTGCTCTTCTGAATCCTGGAGTTTTGTGGATATTCTTCAATTTCTCGAAGATAAACTGGAAAAACAGCCCAAACCTGAAGGACCTAATGACAGTTTCTGCTCAAAGTAAGTAATAATGATCTGTCAGAAACAAACAAGCAGAGTAGAGGAGGCTGTTTATCAAAACAGTGCAGACTACTTGTGTCTGTGTCTCTCTCACACACACATGCAACGATTACTGTGTATTAGCCTCTACTATATATAGATGTATAGATCTGTACACACGACCTGCCAGGTAACAGATAATGAGAGATGCATTCGCTGTATGATGTAACCGCATGCCCTCGTTAGGCAAAGGAATACGCTGAAAGCTGAGTTCTACATGATGCACATCTGTTTCTGCATCAGTGAAGCATCACAAAAACCCATTTCAAAAATATTTGCCATATAATGTGCTTTCAAACAGTCTAAAACAGGGGTCTGAAGCCGCTAGCGTGTCCTCTTAACTATGGCGGAGTGATTTGGCGGAGGGATACAGATACACGACGTGAGTTGGCTTAGGTCCAGATAATCTTTATATTTCCAGAATGTTCATGCACTTAAAAACACTCATAAGTAGCGTACTCTTAAACTGTGGTATTACTTTTTGATTTAAGTTCTTGTAGGTGGAGAAAATATCCTTTGTCTTTGGTATGGTACTTCCTGTTAGCATCTATTTTTTTCGTCACAGACTCTTACAGACTGTGGCTTACTGAGGGAAAGGAGAGAACTTTCAACTGTATCTAATGGACTGTGTGGCCATATGGAGCTTAAAAACTGAACTATCCCTTTAAATGTATACTTTGTCAAGGTGTACAAAATTTCAAAAATATATCATATACTGTGTCAGGAATGTTTATGGGAAAAGCTGATATTTCCTTCTCATCACCTACTTGTTGATAAAGATACATTAAACACTTCATATTGGAAAAGAACTAAAATAAAAATAAGAACCCCAATGCTCAAATTGTCAAAACTGAATTTAAGCAAAACTCCTGCACCATGGGATGCAACCCTAGATGTGTATCTTAAACAACCCTACAAAAAATGTTGAACTGGGGTGCTGGTTTGGCGTAGTGGTTAGCACCCCATGTACGTGCTTCTGCCGGTCCAGGTTCAAATCCCGCCTGTGACTAGTTTGCAGAGTGTCTTCCTCTACTCTCTCTCCCCCTTTCACAAGCCTATCCACTGTCTCTCTCCTATCAATAAAGGCACAAAATGCCCAAAAAATACATTAAAAAAAAATAAAAAAAATGTTGACCTAACCCTTTAATAGTAGACTGTCAAACTCTGGATAGTGAAATCTTTCCCCACTGTTAGTCCCAGTACCATACCACTTCTGTCTACTTCTGCTTACCCTTGATCAGGTTGCAAGGCAGCAGCCTATGCTGACATTCCTATTGGTCTGTGACGTGCCCTGAACACCTCACCAGGGAGGTGTCAGGGAGGCATCCTGATTAGACGCCCGTGCCACCTCATCTGACTCGCCTCAACAGGGAGGAGCAGCGGCTTTACTCCGCACCCCTCTCGGATGACCGAGCTTCTCACCCCATCTCTTCGGGAGAGCCCGGCCCCTGCAGATGAAACTCATTTCAGCTGCATGAACCTGTGATGTTGTTCTTTTAGACGCTACCCACAGTTTGTGACCATTGGTGAGGGTAGAAACAAAGATCGAGGATCTGCATCTCTGTGGATCCACCTGTCGATGTCCCCCTCCATCCTTTCCTCACTTTAAAGAAAACAACAGGGCATGATAAAATTGACCCATATTTCCTGAAGATCTGAACACCTATAATTTAAGAGCAAGCCTGGACCCAAGCCTGGACAACAGCACATGTAACCCCACTTCACAAAGGTGGAGACAAATCCAATCTCAATAACTACCAGCCCATCTCCAAACTGTCCTGTCTAGCTAAAATCTTAGAATCATTAGTCAACAATCAAATCAAATCATTCCTCTCCAGTAATCGTATATTAAGCCCACATCAATCAGGTTTTAGAACAAACCATAGTACAATCACTGCTGTAACATCTGTCACAAATGATATCATTTCTCAGATTGACAAGAAAAAATTCTGTGCAGCTTTATTTGTTGACTTAACGAAAGCCTTTGACACTGTTGACCATTCCCTGCTCATTGAAAGGCTAAGAGAAACTGGTTTACCAGAACCATTTATGTCCTGTAAATGGTTCCAAGACTACCTGTCACAGGGGGATCAGTATGTGGTTCTTGGTAATTGTCGCTCTATGTGTTTGCCTCTATCAAAAGGGGTTCCACAAGGTTCAATACTTGGTCCTCTCTTATTCACTATATATATATATATAAACAACATCACATCATCCATAACAGATTGTAATTCCCACCTTTATGCTGATGATACAATTCTATACTGTTTTGCTAATACTGCCCAAGCAGCCATTCAAACCCTCCAACAAAACTTTGATCAATTACAAGATGCTCTGTTTGACTTAAGACTGGTTCTCAATCCAATTAAAACTAAATACATGTTATTCTCCATAGCCATCACTGACAGTAGTTTTCACATCACCACCCTAACAGGACACAGAATTGACAGAGTATCTGAGTATAAATACCTTGGTATTTGGTTAGATCAAAATCTCACCTTTAAATTTCATATCGATTCTCTGGCCAGCAAACTAAGACAAAAATTGTTTTTTTCTACAGGAACAAAACTAACTTCCCACTGCAAAGTAGAAAACGTGTTATTGAAGCTGTCTTTTTATCTGTTTTGGATTATGGTGATGTTGTTTATAGAAATGCCTCTGCCTTTCCTCCTAAAACCTTGGACTCCATTTATCACTGAGCCCTCAGATTCATCACTGGGGAAGGTTACTCCACCCACCACTGCACTTTATATGAAAAAGTGGGCTGGGCAGCCCTGAATGTAAGATGTGACAGGCACTGGTTCTTATTCATTTATAAAACCTTACTTGGTAAAATGCCATCATACATAACATCTCTGTTAAATCAATCTCATAATCAATATCCAACAAGATCCAGTGACCTCCTGATGCTTGAAGTTCCACGGGTAAATACTGTATTTGGAAGAACTGCTTTCAGCTTTTCTGCTGCTTTCACCTGGAACACCTTACAACAAACATTAAAACTGCAAGCACTTGTTTCTTTTGGTCAGTTTAGAACATTGATAATGAATTACGCTGCTTTTGAATGTAACTGTTTTTAACTGTGTTGTTTTATTGTTGTTCTCTGTACTCTCGACATCATTGAAAATGAGGGGACACCCTCAATCATTTTTCATTAACCGCTTGTTGTTCTGAAAAAATAGCCTGAAACACTTCAAATGGAAAAGAACTACAATAACAAAAAAGGACTTCAATGCCCAAGTTGTCTTAATTGAGCTAATCCGAAATCCATGATAAAAGATATTGACTATCCCTTTGACTGAAGATCACCAAACTCTGGATCATGAAATCTCATCTTGGGTCAGTCTTGCCGTTCTGTTAGTCCCAGTAAATCAACAAAATGTAAATACTTTTATCAAAACATTCGCTACGTAAATACAATAAATCCCTGATTGCTTGTCTTGGATTGGCTGCTGCAGCCTCTTGGTGATCATATAGCAGCCAAAAGTAACAACAGCACAAACTTCTTTACCCCAATGATCTGCTGATGTTTGCAGAAATGGTTTAGGCATGGATTAATCGAGTTCTTCCTCTTGTTAACTGCTTGTTTTCCTGGAAAAGACAATCTAAAACATTACAGAACTACAGCAAAAAGAACAACTGCAATGCCCAAGTAATCAAAATGAACTAATCCAAAAACCATGAGCAAAAACTTAGGTACGTACTGCACCATGGGATGCATCAGTTCACTTGTTCCGTCTCTCTTTGTGTATCTCAAACAACCTCAACAGAGGAGTGCCAAACTGTGGATCATGAAATCTCATCTCTGGTCAGTCTTGTCCTTCTATTTTAGTAAATCACCAAAAATCTAAATATTTACCTTTTAACGTAACATTTGCTACACAAACACAATAAATCACTGGAAGCCTGTCTTGGATCGGCCTCTGCAGCCTCTTGGTGATCCAACAGTAACAACAGCACAGACTTTTTTAACCCAATGATCTGCTGATGTTTGCAGGAGCTTTTCAGCATGTTCCAAGACTTCAGGGTGTTTGATTTTATGGTATCAGTCTGCCTGAGTGTGACTAAACTTCAAACTGCGATCCTGTTCTCTTCCCTCGACCGACCTTTCGCTCGACAAATCTTTTGGAACAGGCAGACATGACGCTTTTCTGCTCTTCTGGGGCGTCAGGTCACTCATTTTCATTCAGTCCTCGCTCTCAGCTCCTCTACAATGTTTACCTCTGTCTCCTATGGATCTCTGAGCCTCTGGCCTGTTTCCACTTCTCTGCATGTGTTGATAGAAAGCCTAACTTTCCCCGTTTGAGGCTCTATTTTGTATATTTTATGAACGATAACTGAGGGAAAAAGCCCTACATCAACAAACAGCTGCATGCATGTTTGTGATATATCATCAAGCACGTTCCTGACGCCTCTGTCAAATACACCCACCGCCACTTCTGCACACAAACACGCAGTCAACACTCAAGTACAAGCAGGGTGTGATTTATGAGGCCGTTTGTGGGCGCCGTTCTGCGGGGTAATGCATTAAGCTCTTATCTGCCGTTCCTGGAGAAAGAAGGCCTCATATCATTTAGGAGGAGAGGAGAGCGGACCTATAAAGCACTGCCACTGGAGATTCATACACCCACGGAGCTGCAGACAGAGGAGGAGCTCCACAAAAACGATCTCGTATTGATGAGAAAACGGCAGCGAGTGGGTGGGAAGAGCGTGGTCGGGGAAAAGAGGGTGAGCTGTTCAGAAAGCATAAAATAGTTTGGAAAGGAGAGCGAAGAGGAGGCTTTAGAGGGTTGTAAAAGGTAAAATCGACCTGATCTAGCCGAGGATGTTTTTGACCTTAAATGTAATCTCTTATGCAAGATTCAACTCACTTCAGGCTTTGGTCTTTTTAAAGTAAGACAGTAAAATTAAACAAAAAAGGTGAAATGAATATACAGAGTAGTTTTTGTGTAGGTGTTGTAAAGAAAGTGTTAAGATAGTGTAGCTTTGACACTTTCTAGTCTGTAGCTGCTGCCTCCAGTCTAGACATGAATGAAAAGTTTGTTGCTTGAAGTTGTTCATTCAGGATGTAAAGAGAGCAAATAATCTTCTTTATGAGTAAGTAGCAACCAGGGATGGACAGAAACACCACTAGAAATAGTGTAAGTAGCTCAGTTACATTTCCCAGTAGCTTTGTAGCAGCATCTTTGCTCTCCAAGTCAAATAGCTTTCCAGTAGCTTGCTTATGTAATTGATCAGGTAGTGCAGTAGCTTCACCACAGCCCACATTTCCCCACAGAAAAGACAGCATAGCAGTAGCGGAGCACCTATCACACTGCAAAAACTCAAATCTAATGCTGCTTTCACACCGCAAGCGACCCAGCTACCCAGCTACCAAAATTGCGTCGCCAACTGACGTATCGTTGTAAATACATCATTCTGGTCACCGTTGCTGTCGGCCGTTGCTCGGTGACGTCACGTCCACTCGAGTTTCACCGTGATCATATCATGTATCATATAATAGGATGTATAAGCGGACATTATTCCAACTGAATCCTTTTCATTCACTTATCAAACACAAAACACTGCAGCTGATGCCCTGCAGCAGCATTATCTGTGAGTTTCCCTGCGGTCCATCTAGGTGGAGCTTCCGCCGTTCCCCGCGGTTCGGATTGGTCAATTATTATGCCGCTTTGCAGCGGATACACTGAATGGATTTTTTTCATTCTTTTTGGTCTTTATATTGAGTAGATCTGACCATAGGACCATAATGGCCTTATAAACGGTGTTATTAAGATGTACCAAGCTTCCAAATCGTAGACCATAGCTCTAGGCCAAAATTGCTTGACAAGTCCAGCTACACATCTTATTCTTAGAATTGAGTAACAAAAAATAAACCCTGGAATACTTGTAATGAGTTAAAATATCTGCCAGTGTGGCAATAAAACTTTTACTTGTACGATGTCTTGTGTGTAAGATGTTTTATCTTAAGTTGTTTCTGTACCCAATTTTAAGACCCTAAAGAACTACACTTTAGCTTGTCTCATTGGCAGATATTTTCTGATAACTACAACTTATTCAGTTCTTTCTTTTTGTTTGTTATTCCTTGCAAAAAGATATCCACCTGGACTTGTTTAATGAAAACCTTTTTTGTTAGTATTGTGGATATTTCTTGTCTTCAAATTAGACAAACTTGTCAAGATCTGACTTTTGTTCCAAAACATATTTTAGGGCTGAGCAGGAGATGCAAACAGGCTGAAAGAACAACTTTATCAGACAATATCCATGTTTCTTTATGACCGTGATGCAGGCGTGCAAACTATACGCTCCAAGGCTCTGGACGCAAGGAACACCAACCTCTTTATCTGCATTATCAACTGCAGCAGCCTGAAGTTTGTCAATTTTGTCCGTCATTTAAGAGGAAAACACTGAAGTTTCTTGAGTGTCAGTATAAGATGAACTCACAAATCTGTATTTTTTTCAAACTCTGAAGCAAGACTGGATATACTAAGCAAAAATAGAATAAATGCTTCTTGATGATAGTTGTCTTTCCTCCCACTCTGTTCCCGTCTTTCTACGTCTTTGTATTCAAGCAGATGTGTAAGTGAAAGCCTGGGAGATTAGTGAAGGCTTCTCACATCCATCTCTGTCAGATTTGGTCCCTCCTTCATTTCCTGCCTTTGTTTCTCCCTCTGCATCACTCTTTCTCCACCAGTTCTGTTGTTTTTTTGGTCACTTAAAGCTAAAACACTGTTCATTTGGATTCCTCTCAGTGAGCATGAGTGAGCAGAAGTAGATCCAATCTGTGTGCCTCTCTGGCAATCATTTAGAATCTGAATGGTTACACAACTGTTAAAAGCAATTATAAAATACAATCATTTCACACAAACACAAAAAGGTAAAGGGTGAAGCTCCTGGTTTATTTTTGCCCTATACTCTTTAAATCAGCAGCTGAACTGTTAATAAACTTTCTAAGCAGTGAGTGATTAATGTCTGAGAGTTTTTAAAATGTAATTTTCCACTTAGCTCCCTCCAAGACGTAACCCCCAAAACCAAAACATGTCTGCGTTTTATATTTTTTCTCACTTTTCTTGTTTCAACATGAGTATTCTTCCAAAGTGACCTCAGATAGGGGATCCAAATGCAGATAAACAAAAAAAACTTGATTCTAAACTGACAAAAAGGGATCAAATCTGAAAATCCAGTTCAATACAAAAACAGTCCTTAACAAGAACCTCGATAAAGTATCAAATTAACCAAATTCTCATAAAAAGAAAAAAACAACTAAAAACCAAAACTACCTACAAACACTGGAGATCACTGGAGAATTCACAGGAGAACACAGAAGAAGCTGAAGACATTCACAAGAGTGACTCAGGGAAGACAAATGGCTCAACAAAGAAGACTGAGAATGCAGAGACTAAGGGTGAATCCCAATTCTACCCCTTAGCCCTTCCCATTCGTCTTACCCCTTCCCCTTAGCCCTCTGTTTTGAGGTCCAAGGGGAAGGGGTCAAACACACAGCTGAGAAATGAGATGCCATGGTTCACGCTACGTCATCACCCAGAGCTGCTCGCTTGTTATAACGAGAAATTTAAAAATGTGTCCAACAACTAAAAACGTGATTAATATTTACTTGCAGGATTTTAGCATCAGGCAGGTCCATCTACTCTGCAAGGCTATTGATGTTGACCCCTCCCCAAATATAAAGCCCCGTTTCCACCAGAGGTTTCAGTTCGGTTCGTCTCAGTACGGCTGACTTTTTATGGCATTTCCATAACCTAAAACCAGGACAGGACCCCTTAAAAGTGAACCGTACCATCCTTCTTTTTGGGACCCTTCTGTTGGGGTACCAAGCATATCGATCTGACCCCAGAGCGTGGAGCTAGAAACACTGCAGTGCATTGATTGGTCGAAGGAGATGTCATTTTCATGCAACAGCAGTAATAAAGAACAACACATAACCCCGCCATGTTTAAATCTCCACTCATCTTCGTGAAGATAACTCTCATGGCACTTAGCTTTCTCTGAAATAAAGCTTGGAAGTGCTTCGTAACAAAAAGCCACATGCTGATCACATAAAAGAATTGCTGGATGTCTTCCATTGTTGCTCTTTGTTTTCTGTGTCGCATTTCCTGTTCGTTGTATTTAATAACTGGGTACACGGTGTCGCACTGTAATGACGTCATGTTATCGGCATACGGCTTATACGCCACCTGCCAAGTAGGGTGGATTGGCTGTGGAAACGCAAACAGGATCAAGCTTTACTGATCTAACCTGTGCCAAACCGTGCCGATCCATACCGGACCACTTGGTGGAAACGGGGCTTAAGACCAAGAAAGCTTCACCCTTGATCCCTTATATAGGCGGTCTTCTTTATATATGGGTACTTTCCATCAATCAATCAAATTTTATTTATATAACACTTTTCCTACAAGGTATGTAACTCAAAGTGCCAGTATTCAAAGGATTGAGTGTTGATAGATGGGGGCAGCTTGAACATCCATTCATGACCTATACTGCTTATCCCTTTAAGGGCTGAAGTCTACCAGCCTGATATTGGGCAAGAGGCAGGGTACAGCCTGGACTGGTCACCCGCCTATCACAGGGCCACAAAGAGAGATGGACACATTCAGGGTATTTGAGCCACCAATTATCCTAAAGAGCATGCTTTTGGTCTGTGGGAGGAAGTTGGAGTGTCCAGAGGAAACATACACATGCACAGGGAGAGCATGTGAATTCCACACAGTAAGGCCCGTGAATCGAACAAGCAGCCGTCCTGCTGTGAGGCACGTGCACTACCAGCTTAACAACAGCCATCATTTGCATAACATGTTTCAGTTAGGAGATAAATCTCTGTGAAGGACCACAGGTTGATGCTTTGCTTCAATATCAAACTTTATCCCTCTTCTTCTACATGCAAAGAAGATTCCTTTCACAAGGCAACATGTGTATAAAAACATCATCTTGCTAAACCTTAACAGTCTCCCAGTGAGGCAGTCCTTTAGTTCTTTTGTCATGTTAAGCTGTGCAGTCTGACATCATTCTGAATTACAACACGTCTTTGACAGCAGCTTAAATCCTCATGTTCTTTATCTGTCTATGGTGATTCTGTAGCTCATACATGGAGGGATTTAACCGCAGCCTTTACTGTCCGTTGTGGTGACTCACGCTCACATGATGGAGCTATGTGAAGAATTTCAGCTTCATTTGTGTTTTTGTTTAGAGGCTCATTCTTCCAGCGTCCACCTGATTCACAGCGTGAACCGTTTCAGAAAAAGCAGCTCCGCATCCAACAAAGGAAACTCATCACAGAGACTCTGCAGGACTCTTTCCATCGCAGCTGCCAAACATAATATCTTATTCTGATGGTAGAGGAGGTTTAAGGAGAACAAAGACTCCCAGAACAACAAAACATTCAATGAAAGACACTCTTGCACATGTTTGGATGCATCAGAGTTTCAAAGAAGTAAAATAAAGATCCAAGAAAATAAAGGAGTCATTTTTTAGAATGGTGCTTCTTGCAGCATACAATCACTAGCCACTTTATCAGGTACACTCACTCATCTGCTTTTTAATGAATCTAGCTAATTAGCCAATTACACTGTAGCAACAAAATGCATTTAGGCTTTTAGGCATGGTGGTTGTTGGTTTGATCTACTGCCATTTTCATCCTTAGATGAATGCCAGAGGTCAGAGGAGAAAGCAGTGTTAATTCTGACAGCACTTTTTAATTTAGTTTTCATTACAGTCTTTTGTTAAAATATCTTTTAGTTTAAGTCATAATTTAGTAATCTAAAGTGTTTTAATTTCAGTCTAGCTTTAGTTGACGAAATCTGCTGTCAATATAGTCGACTAAAATATGAAGTGTTAGACATCTTTATGTGTCCTCAGATTTCTGAAGTCATGTTTTACTCTTGGATAAAATGAAAGATCTAATAACCCTTGACTGCTTGTTAGTAAAGTTTGAGTGTATCAAGTAAAAGAAATTAAACTTTTGGGTACAATGCAGTCACCTTTATTTAGGCTACCTAGTAGAGCATCTTCAGCACCGTTTCCACCAGAGGTTTTAGTTCGGTTCGTCTCGGTATGGCTCACTTTTTGTGGCGTTTCCATAGCCTAAAAGTGGGACAGGACCCCTTACAAGGGAACTGTACCATCCTAGTTTTTGGGACCCTTCTGTTGGGGTGTCAAGCATACTGATCCAATCCCAGAAGGTGGAGCTAGAAACACTGCAGTCTGTTGATTGGTCGAAGGAGACGTCACTTCCAGTGCAACAGTGGAACAACACATAACACGGCCATGTTTAAATCTGCACATGTCTTTGTGAAGATAACTCTCGTGGCACACAGCCTTCTCTGAAACAAAGCTTGGTTGCGCTTTGTAACAAAAAGCCACATACTGATCACAAAAAAATAGAATTGCTGGATGTCTTCCATTGTTGCTTTTTGTTTACTGTGTCATGTTTTCTTCTTCGTTGTATTTAATAGCTGGGTACACGATGTTGCGCTGCTATGACGTCATGCTATCAGCATCCGGCTTATACACCGCCTACCAAGTAGGGTTCAGTTGGCTGTGGAAACGCAAACAGGATCAGGCTTTACCGATCCGGCCTGAGCCAAACTGCCTATCCAGACCGGACCACTTGGTGGAAACGTGGCTTAAGTTACAATACCAGAACTGACAACAAACAGTGAACCTGCTCTAAGTGAATATATCTATTCATAAAGAGAGCAGCTCTGATTGGATCGCTCCACAACTTATCCCACCACCACCAAGCTAAGGCAGCTGTATGTGCAGTTGAGTAGGACAGGACATGGAGGTATAGCAGAGATTATCGCTCAACTGTGAACATGTGAAATATTAGTGCGATGGGCTTCACATTACCAGTGTTTCCTTTACAAAGAAAGGAGAATATTGCTACCCAATTGGTTTGTGAACGGTAAAAGTTGTTCCCTTGTGCAGAAAAGAAACATTGGGAAGCCTTCATATTTTCTTGTAATTCTGCTTGTTTTTTCCAAAAAGGCATACTTTTGCTTAAAATATGAAATATTCCAAATTTTCTGATCCCCCTAGAGGTGTCGTATCCTCCTCACCTTTATCACCCCAGACCATTTCAGGCCTGAACAAACAGGTAAATGGCAGAAGTAATAATCGTGAAGGTGTTCAGACATTTGTCTCGTTGATGGACCTGTTTTATGAACTGAGGCAGAATATATTGTCATCAATATCCTGAAATATGCATATCCACAAGGAGGAGCTGTACCCACCTCTCCAGACTTCTTAACTTTCACATTTAAGCTTGAATCAAGAGGAAGAATACCAAGTTAAAATCCCTATGACCTACAACACTGCTCCAAACACTTACTTACGCTCTCTGTTTATGCTTGCATGCAGTAAACTTGCTCCTGTGCACATGTTTATGGATTCGCTCCCACAAGGAGACACAACAAAGTCAGCGAGCCACTCTTTCAAAGTCTCGGGGAGGTGATACTTGTGCAATACAAGATCTAATGAAATAAACATGAAGGAGTCCCACAGGAGACGCGGAGCGAGCGAGGCAACAGCATCTGTTCTGCACACGTACACAAATATAAACACACACATATGTAACACCAACTTCTGCTGCGTGCTATAATTCCCACTGATCTTATGCTAAAAAGGTGTCTGTAATTCTTTAAACATATATAGTGTCGAAGGCGCCTGTGTCACGTTTAAACCCCTGGACATGTTTTGGGTTTGTTTTGTCGTGTGTTCTTCTCAAGTTAAAGCCGTCATTCAAATGTGTCCCACAGGAGAACAGGAGAGACTCAGCACTATCGCCTTACTGTTGTCACTCACAGGGTGGAGTACGATTTCAGCCAGGATCAACAGGAGGGTTTCAAGTGAACAGTTCAGACTGACAGCCGATGCAAATGCACACAGGTATTTATAGCACACATTTACATTTATAAAGCTGAACAGACAGAGCCTCTTTTCACATAAACACCGTCCTTTATTACCGCTGATAGACTGTTCATGAGTGAGGATGCTGAGGTCACACAATCAGAGCTTTAAAGTCAATCAGGAGCGAGTTATTGATTCAAGAGGTCTGCAATCAGCTCTTTGATTAAGAGGCAAAATCAGCAGGGAGAAATTGAGAACAAGCACGTCTAAAAATAACTCACTGATGATTAACATGGCAGCAGAGCGTTCTTAAAATACCAAAATCCTCTGATTCAGACAACAAAAACCATGATGTAAGAGGCCTAAAGTGTTCCCAAATGTTTTTCTTCAACCAGGAGAGACCTAAATATGAACAATCAACTGTTTACTTTACATGTTTGGGTTAATAAAAGCTAAACAGTTTCTTTTGTGACTGGACTTCACAACAACTATTCTGTGTGCATTATATTCAGCATTGGTAGATTTTTCTACCAAAATAAGCAACCAGGTAGGCAAAACAACCCTAAAACAAGCAGCCTTCAGCTATCTTTTCTAAGGAGATATGTTACTTTTTACTTTTAAGAGAAATCCAAATAAAATGTGTTTTAATTTTCATCTAGATTTCAATTGCACAGAGACATTTTTCTTATTTGGCTATTAATTTATTATTTAACATCATTTTCTTTATGCAGAAGTGAAGGGAGGGGCTACTGTTATTTATAACTCTCTTATCATGAAACAGTCTGTCCAACCTTGATTATGCCCCAGTCACGCACTCCCGTTTCTCACGGCGACTGTGCACGTCTGGAGTAGATAGGCAAGGCCTATGATATGAGATGTAATGACTGTCTCTCCCCTGGACACACCCCGTAAATACACCGTCAGTAACACTTCTACAGTGTTTCAGGGGCATTCATCCTGCTCAAGTTAGGTTAGTACAACGATACGACGAGGATTCCATGAATTTCCATCCTGCTGACATGACATCAGCCCTGCTCAAGCTCAGTTTGAGTCACGTAAGCCCTGACTGAGCCCCATCGCTTGCGCCGTCTTAAACGGGACACAGTCAGGGCACAAGCAGATATGCCCTTGTCCGTCGTACTCTGAAAGCTTTCAGGATTGAGCCATGATCGATTGAGCCCGATTGAGTCCCGTACATGCCACGCTAATACCATTCACCTTAGGGCTGCATTTGTCTTCCACCCAGCTATACTGAGAGCTGCAATTCTCCGCAACAGTTTAAACAGTTCAAAACTGTCAGGAGTCTTCCCCGTTACCCGCCGTTCATTCATGACTATACAAGGCTAAACTAGATCAAGTAGCGCATGCACTTTGACGAAAGCACGTTTCATCAGGATTATGACAACCGTGCACAATCGCAATGGGAAACGGGAATGTGTGACTGAGGCTTAAGTCTAACCAAACAGACTTATGGCCCTTTTCCACTAGCACGCCTTGGCCCTACTCTACTCGGCCCTACTCGATTTGTAGCGTGTTTCCACTGGCCTGGTACCTCCTGAAACAAGCTAGTTTTAGTACCTACTCTGCTCTGGTTCCAAGCGAGCTGAGTCGATACTTAAAGATGGTCATCGATGAGTCATGAGTGCGACGACCTAGAATGCTAGCGGTAGCTACCATTAGCTTACCCTCATACATCTCTTCTTTGCAGCTCGATTGCTCTCGTCCTCGGCTTCATTCTGTTGTATAGCTTTCAAAACTCTCCTGTGCTTCTCAAGGGGTATTTCTTCTTACCACCTGCAGCCTTCTCCTGCTTTCCTTTTTTACTCGGTTTGTGACAAAAAGCCACAGATTGTTGTGTCAAGCTCAAAATGACGTCACCGCAGTGCTGCTCAGCTGTTTACAGCGACATAGCACCCCGTTGGCCAGGCGACTGGGGCTAATGGAAAAGCAGCACAAGGCGAGTAGAGTAGAGCCGGTTAGAGTCGAGTAGAGTAGAGTAGGGCTAATGGAAAAGGGCCAAAAGTCAGGCTGTTATCTAAGTATAATGTTGATCTAATACAGCTTTATTATGAAAACAGTAACAGTTACATTTTGCCCCTCTTTTTACAGTTGAATTTACATTTGTGTTTGGAGTAGAATAAAATAGTTTGTGTTATTTCTGAATTTAGTGTATAACGAGAAACTCTTTTGCTCCTCTGGCCATCAGACTACACAACTCCTCACTAGGAGGCAGGAGGAGCAACAGGAAGACTGAAGATGGAAAGGAGCAGTAGCCATATTTCTGTTTTATTTTTAATTTCATTTATCTATCTTTGTGTTTATATCTATCTTTTATATATATATGGACTCTGACGAGATAAGCAGGAAGTGCCTGGGGTAGAGCACAAGCACCTTTGGCTTGTTTTAATTCCTGTGACTTTGAGTAAAAAGTCTTCATCCAAGATCTTCACTCGTACCCAGTTCTCTAACAGAGTCAGACTTTGTCTCTGCTTGTCACATCCCACATAAATCGACTTTCTCTCCAGCCTTTAACTCAGCATTTTACGACAGGCCGCAGAGTCTAATCTACAGCCGAGTAGAAAATGAGACGCCCTTCACAGTCAATGTGACGGGACCATCGATGCTCGCCTTCCCTCTTACCGCTGAGCCTTGAACGGGGTCACTCAGCTGGAATGAGGCTGCAAGGACGAGGTCGGAAGTTCAGATGAGCAGATCGCATCAGATATTCCTCACGGTGAAGCGGAGCTGAGGCTGGTGTCTTTAATGGAGGGGACTTCCTCATGAGAACAAACCTCCTCCTGAAGCAGCTGACAGCCTCACGGTCGAGGACAAAAACAGCCATGAAAACGATCAGACGTCTTTGTGTGAACTCTCTGAATGCTGCTGTCAGCCTGCTGGTTTACTTTGTCGGCGTGGGCGTCAAACCGTTCTGTAGGTGGATTAGAGTGTGTTTGAACATTACTTGCCCTCGGGGAGGACGGCGGCGAAGTGGATTTGGTTAATGGGAATCTGTCCATCACCATATCTCCACTCACTCTACATTCAATTACACCGCTGGCTGCGTCGCTGCCTGTAATTATTTACTGATCGGGCCGACGGAGCTTTCAAGTTCAAGTGGTTGTGTGTGGGCAAGAGGGGGTGTCTCTGTGGAGGTGGTGGGTGTCGATGAAGGGGTGGGGGGGGTGTCCCTGGAGTTTGTTGTAAGACAGGACGATGGTGTGACATTGAAGCTTATTATGCCACAACTTCCTGATAGAAGGAGGGAGTTTGCTGATTAAGCAGGAAGATCAATGTGTGAAAACTGACTCATATCACGTTCATGTGTGTCATATTAGCAGGGTGGATGGTGTGCTGGCTCAGTAGTGGTCACTATATTAGGGACACCTAGCCAAACCTAGGTTAAACCCCTTTGCATGATTGCACAAAACTACTGGATGGTAGGGATGCAGGATATTATTGGTTTGGTATTGGTATCTGCCGGTATCAATCTAAGATGTTAAGGCCTGGACTACACGAACATGGATATATTCCTAAATGCACATTTTTCTGTCCAATTGGGCCTCTCAACCACACAAACACGGCAATTTCACCCATATAAACGGAGATTTTTTTAAACGGATAAAAAAGTGAAAAAATAAAAAAATTATGCACTTGACGTCATCGTGTAGCAGTGTTAGATGGAGCTGGTTTTGACACAATGACGTCAAGCGCCAAGCACTATCTTTGTGTTCTTTGCACATTTTGCCCTCATTACAGCTCTACAAATAAATGTAATGTTGTTGCATCGAAGGCACTCAATCATCATTTTCTTACTCTGTTGACTGCTTCTTCTTCCTGTTTTTGACTGTGCATGCTCATAACGTTCTTCTTCTATGGTTTTCACATTTTGCTAACCTGCCACTTATCAGCCAGGCATGGCATTGCAGGCTTGAGAGGCGATCATTTACAGTTTAGCCTATTGGTATGGACAGAGATATTTCTGTGGTGTGGACAGAGATTTTTTTGAAAATGAGGAAAAATATATCCGGTCAAAAAAATATCCATATATGTGTGGTCCAGGCCTAAGTATCGAATCGGCCAATTCTGAAATGTATGCAGATATCTACAGCTGATACATCTGCCACACATATGGCCATATATCGGCAAATTATACAAATGTTCAAAATCGATGCACCTTCTCATCACTGCATGGGTACATTTAAATATCGAGGGTTTCATTTTTGCAAAAGTTAAAAGCTGTTTTTCTTGCTTTACATCTGTTCATTTGATTATATGCTGTAACACTGAAAGAAACAAGTCCATTTTTCTTTAACACAGAGCTTGTGCTCTTGACCTGAAATACTGGGATCGTTATTGGTATTGGTATCGGTATCGGCGCTAATGAATCAAAAGTATTTCGGTACATTTGATATTGGCAAAAATCCAATATCGTGCACCCCTACTAGATGGAGTTTGTTGAAAATTTCAGGACATGTTGGTAATGGCCCAACTTAAACACAATAAGTTTTTGTTAGTGATCCAGTAAAGTCTCATTTGCGAACAATTGTTTTTGCTCAATAACTGTCTAACTAATAATGATATCAACATGATTCTGAGTGCTAGGTGCAGGTTTTCAGGGTCATGTAATCATATTAGGATGATAACTTTATCATGGGACTATTGCTTATAGATGTTACAACAATATGTGAGCTACCTTGGCGAAGGTTTGTACTCTCTGGGAGCTTTCTAGCTCATTGCAGTATTGATTCAACTTGGTGTTGGCAACACTCCTCAGATTGCTGCAGATTTGCTACAATTGCTGCAGATTTGTCAGCGGCACATCCATGATGCAAACATCATGCTCCATCACATCTTAAACCTGCTTTATTGGATTGAGATCGGCTGACTAGAGGCCAATGGAGTACAGGGAACTCATCGTCATGTTCAAGAAACCAGGTTAAGATGATTTGATCTTTGTGACATGGTGTCAGTAGCCATCAGAAGATGGTTCACTGCAGTCATTAAGGGATGGACATGGTCAGCCACAATGCTCAGGCAGGCTGTGGTATTCAAAGAGCCCAATTTGTGCTTTTTAAAAAATGTATATGCCCTTCAGTGGGTTTACCAGGTCTCTTTTAAATGATAGAACACTTGGATAAACAAGACAAGTCTCTGGCCTCAGGATATCTCCCTTGCCACCTGTCCCAGTGCAAAGCTGTCTTCAAGTTAAGCCCATTGACTCAGAGTGGAAAGCACAGTGCAGGGCAGATGTTAGAGTGAATGCAGAGTTGTTGATAACATGGTGTAGAGCAGTGTTTTGCATCGTGTGTACACAAACAGCCCTTTGTTTACCTTTTAACTAGTGGTTGCTTGTGTTATTGTTGGTTTTCTATCATCTATCTGGTCAATAACCTCTGGCATCAACGTAATATTTTCACTCAGAGAAGTGACGCTCACTGGATATTTCTCTTTTTAGGGACCATTCCCTGAAGACTCTACAGATCACTTCACATTAAATTCACAGTAGATCTGCATTTTTGAAACACTCAGACCACACTTTCTGCCTCTGAAAACTATGCAACGCTTAAAGTACTTAAATCACATCTGATTTTCGCTTTGAGCTCCAGCAGGATCATGTCTACATGCCTGAATGAATTCAGTTACTGCCATGTGATTGCCTGATTAGCTATTTGCATTACAAAGAAGTTGCAATGTGTTTTCTTACCTCACTCCAGAGTCCACGACAAGCAGATAGACTCCATTATTTCAACTGTGCAAGAAGGAAGAGAAAAAAAAGTTCTTCCACCGCTAATTAGCTTGGCTCAAACACTGGGCGTCAGAGGGAAGTGTTAGCCTGCCTCTGCTTACAGTCATCAGCAACTCTAAATGGTCCTGTGTGCTTGTTGTGACTATTTTTTACTGCATTATCTTATGTTATCTTCTACTATCATTGTATTATCTTCTGCTTTTCTGATCTACTTCTGCTTTGGTTTGTGCTACTGATGTGACTTTTGTGTACAAGTTGAGTCTTTTGAACAGCTCTTCTAAGTGAATGATGGGAACCAATTGTAGTTTTCTCCCCTTATTTAGACTACAGTGCAAATACAAACACTTCGTTGTTGTAACAATCAGGATAACTTAATTCTCGAATGAAAAGGAAAACAAAAAGCAGTCCTCAGAGCTGCAGTTTAGACCTAAAAAATGTCTGAACATCCAACTATAATATTTAGCCTATAACAGCGCATACACTTCTGATCTTCAAGTATGATCAAATTGTGAATAGTTGTGAATGAGTTATTTGTTTCAAGCCAATCCTAAATGAAATTGCCTTTTCAGAAACTCAGTTTAGAGTTGCTGAAAAGTTTGTCTGATGACTACAGGCAGAGGCAGGCTAACACTTCCCGCTGACTCTCAGTGTTTGAGCTAAGCTAATTAGCAGTGGGCGAGCTTTGCCCGTCTCTTCCTTGTTACTGCATGCATACTCAAAAGAATTGAGTATATCTGCTTGTCATGGATTTGGGGATGAGGCAACACACTAAGAGAAAATAAAGTTGGCGTTTCACATAGGCCGACAGACCACAATTTCCTCGATCAATTACAACAGATAATGTGATAGCAAATTGAACATTTCCGCACAGAAAGAAGACCCTGTCTTTGGAGTGCAGAAAAACATCCATATGACTTGATTCCTCTTGGTTGAATCGCAGTTACTCATAAACATATGTGTCAAAAACCGCTGTCATATTGCTCGCAGGGTCTTTGACGATGGATTTAATATTTGTAGACAGCGAGGTCTAAATAGAGACAGACACATTTTGCCCACAGAGTCACCGCCTTCTGGTCAGGCTGTCAGCATCAATCAGTGCGTGTAATATTTTAATAGGCTAGGGTAATGTATAGCCGCTAATCGAGGGGCTGCTGACATCCCGCTGGCGTGCGTCCAGGTGGGTTTCCCCTCGCTGAGTCAGGCCCTCTTTTCTCTCTCTCTGAGCATCTCCCGTCTCCCGCTGTCTCTCATTACAACCTTATCGCAACTATTAATCTCACACAAGTACTTCACTCAGCAGCTCTTATTGTGAGAGCCACCTGCCCAGGAGAGAGGGAGGGTGAAGACGACTATCAGCAGCCTCCAGTTTTTGTTTTCTTCTCCCCGCTGCTCTGATTTATGTTCTCTTTCATTCCTGTTCTACCAGCCCGGATCATTTTCACCCACTGACCCGAAAACCTGACACCTCGGAAATGTTTGCAGGCGCAGAATCAGGATGGCATCATTGTGTTTCTACTGGAGGTACCATGATGGTATCGGGTTTGAACAGCTGACGTAACCCCACCATGTTTCTTGTCATAACAACTCGTGAGCCCGGACAGCTGGGAGGACGGCGAAACATGACGCCTGAAATCATTAAACTAACATCCTCCAGTGTTTCTTTTTCTGAACTAGAATGATTTATGAAAACATTTTTAAAAATTAAAACTCTCCAGACTCAAGCACATGTTCTGTCTCATGTCTCTGAGTGGATCTACACATGTTCTGACTGTACTGACAGAGAGATACACTGAGAAACCATTACTTAAGCACACAAGGTTTGGGAATGACAACCAAAAATAATATCTTAATAACATTTAGCCAAACTGTGACACAAACTGCAGAATTTGCTTGGTTTCCTGAAAAGAAATAAATGGATGTCATGATACAGAAATCACAAACTTTTATGTGAATCTGTTCAATCCATTTAAACATTAATACCTGCTAAAACACAGACACTCATCACTGGGTTATTTTTTTGTTTAATTCACCTCAATTATCTTAATGACTGGTGGGATATCACAACTAAAAGTGCCTGAAGCATTTGCACTGTTAGGACAACTTAAAAAAATTCCTGAATCTACATCCAGTCTCAGATCAACCCCAGAATTATATCACTTATTACCTGTGCCATGACCAGCATTTCCTGAAAATGTCACTAAAATACATGAAATGGACTGTGAGGAGTTTCTAAGTAATTACAAAAAAGTCTAACTTATAGATATATGCATGATCGAAATACACACTTAGCTTCGCGGTCGGGTCGGACAGGGCTGGACTGGACTGGAAACTTCGGGAACAAGACAATTAAAACTAGAGCAAATTTATATTATTTGGACATGTCTTAGAGCACCGGGCTGTAAGTAGAGATATATAGCCAGCTACAAAACTACGATACTAAATTTTCCAAAAATTGCTTGTTGTCACACATCAAAAACTACCACTATGTAACTAGAAAGAGATACATTACCTCGTCACTTTGCATCCTGTAAGTTGTTGAAAAAAGAAGTTGTAAAGCAATGCAGAGTTCTGAGGAAGGTCCGAGCTGCATTCATTAGCATCACAACAAACACACGCTTGGGTTACGTCTTTTGGTGCGTTTCAGTTGTAGTCAGAAGTAGGAATTTCTGAGTTACGAGTAGGAAACTGCAACTGGAACGTCCCCCAAAGTCAGAATTTCCTACTGGGAACTCGGTGAAACCTCGCCAACCCGGAGTTGACAATCGAAGATGGATGCTCCCAGTGTGAACAGTTATTTAGCTCCTGTAATAATCAATTTATTTACACTTCTGACTGGGGTGTGTCGCTCCAGATCAGCTGTATAAATAGTATTGTTAGACTTATGTTTACAAAAATGCTGCCATAGTGATAATCACATTCTTCATGTGATATTTCTCAACAACAAAGCAGGGCGTGCTAACAACAGCTAATCTGGCAGATTGGCATGTTTTTTTCTGACTATACTGGAACGCCGATAAGTCTGAGATGATGTCACTCCCAGTTCTGAGGTTACTGGAATGCAGCATTACGACAGTCGCCGCGCGTGCTCATGGGTAGCAGAGTCTTAATGTTGCCGGTAATAGATTCTCCTCATAGCACCTTTAAGAACTTACAAAGTTATTTTTTGAAAATGTGGAAAAATCTTGCAATGTTGACACATCATACAAAAAATTCTTGATCCACATCTGGGATTGGATCACCACCAAAATCAAATAGGTGCTCCGTTGTGCCTGGAACAACAATACCCAAAAATGTCATGCAAATCCACGGAGAACTTACTAAGCTATTAGTGAAAATGTAGAAAACTGCCAAATCTTGTAATATTAAGAAACTCTGGACCCACATCCAGATTTCAACCACTACCAAGATGTGATCACTTTTTGCTTGTGCAATAAACAACTGAAAATGTCTTTAAAATCCACTACATATTTAATTGAGTTGTCAAATAGGATAAAACTTTCCTGTGTATCACAATGTTAACAAGTCCTTGATTGAATTCCTGGATCCACATTCTGTCACATCCCCAAAATATCATCACTTCTGTCTTTTGCCATGACAATGATTCTCCAAAATGTCAAAAATTACGTTGAAAACTTATTGAGTTGTGAAAAACTGCCCTATTTCATAATGCTAACAAACCCTTAAAAAATTCCTGGATTCACATAAGATTTGGTCACAACCAAAGTCATGTTGCTTCTTCTCTTGCCATGACCAATGTTCCTGTAAAATGTTATGGAAATCCACTGAAAGCCTTTAAAGCTATGAGCCAAAAAGTGGAAAAACTGCTATATCTTGTTCTGTTCAGATATCACAGAAAACAATCCTGGATTCACAACCAATATTCCCTGCAAATATCTTCTAAATATGTTGAGAACTTACTGAGTTAGAAGCAAAAATGTGGAAAACTGCCCTATTTCATTATGCTAACAAATCATTTAAGAAATCCTGAATCCTCATCCAGGTTCAGATCACCACCAAAACCTAATCACTTCTTTCTTGCACCATATCCAACATTTTCTGGAATTTTCACAAAAGTCCATCATGATGTTTTGATTTTTTTTTGTTCAGATCTCAAAAGGAAGTGGAAATGTTGGGATTTAGTGAGCGGGACTAGACAGATGGGACATCTGGTTGAAGTTTTTTCGCTTTATGCCTCAGAGATAAACAGAAGAAAACAGAGGATGAACCCTATTAGTACTGGTTTGCTGGTTAAACTGGTTTGCTGTATGACTTTATAAACTATCCAAACTTTATAAAGTACTTTGTCAAGCTACTTATTATTGAGATTACCTTGTGGTCAATAATTATGTCACTGTTAGTGGTTCCAACTGGGGACAATTCTCACTCAGCATTAGGGTCTTGCATCTATGTCATTACATAAACTGTGTATGAATACAAACAAAAGTATCTTGCCTTATATTTAATATAGATGGTTTGATACATACAGGATATGTTTCCCAGCTCTAATGTGCCAACTAAAGTGAGGGAGATGGAAACTCCAGCTTTTCTCTCTGGCATAAAAAAGTCCGTTTTGTTTTATGCATATCCACCAAACATATTTTTCAATTTATCCGGTGGTACATCAGAGCGTTTGATGAGACCAAATGTGGTGCGGAGGTTTCTGCAGCTGCAGCGGAGCATGTAATTCCTCCATTGATGTGAAAACATGAAAATCACCAAAATTGGAGGCAGATTCCCACAGGCCCGTGTCATGTCTCCATCTGTAAATCCAGAGCTTTTGTTGAAGAAAAGAGGTTTTAGTCATGCTTGTTGACGCCTACAGGCTCGCTCACACTGTACAGGATGTACTTTTATATACAATAACAGGAATGTGCTGATGTATGGTCGCTCGGTCAGTGGCCAAGACATCATATATATATGGCTACATCTACCACAAACATGAAGCAATTTGAACTTGTCAAAATGGCAGCTCTGCTCCAGCTTTTTGACAAGTTACTGTCCTGAATAAGCTGTTATACGGGGGAAAACAAATCACGACAGCTGGAAAATAGCATTTTCATTTTATGGTCTTTTGCCACATCAGCTCAATAAAAAAACTTTAAAAAAGGATATTGAAAAAATGCAAAATTAGTTCAACATTTTATTAGTTTTTCATTGAAGAAAATCAGATTTAGTTTCAGGCTTTTATAATTGAAGCATGACTGTTTAATACAGTACCAAATAGGGGAGTAAAATAGGGGAAATAAAAAATGACGAAATAAAATTCAAAGATGCACGAAATAAAAAACACGAAGGGGCGCGCACACCACTGAGACTGGTGATTTTTTACCCTCCTCGCCTACCGTAGCAAAACACTCACTTCAATATGGAGGAAGACGAAGGGGAGGAATTAGCTGACGCTCCTTCGTCAAATAAATTGGTTGTGTGGACTGATTTTGGCTTCCCATGTAAAAGACGAGAGAACGGTGCGAAGATCGCAGACAAAACAGCAACTGTGTGCAAAATATGCCGCTACAGTTCGCTTTATACCGCGGCAAGTACAACTACCAACTACTTTGAACTGGAGACAGGCAGCAACTTTATGTTTGTGTAAGTCTGCATAAAAAACAATATTTGATTTTTGCATCTACTGTTGAGTTGACAGAATTTGATCATACTTGAAGATCAGAAGTATATGCACTGTTATAGGCTAAATATTATAGTTCACAGTTCAGACATTTATAGGTCTAAACTGCAGCTCTTTTTCCTTTTCATTCAAGAATCTAGTTATCCTGATTGTTACAACAACAAAGTGTTTGTATTTGCACTGTAGTCTAAATCAGAGGAGAAAACTACAATTTTGTTTTTTTTTTCAAAGAGCATTTATTTTGTACTGATGCAGCGATATTTTTTCTATGTCTGCATTAGGAAGAAAAAAAAGAAAATGAGATTTCTGCACAACTTCCTACTGTTGGGGATTTTCTATAGTCTTTATTTTGTATCGTGAGCCCTGTTTCGTATCGTTTCCTGAGTTGACCATTTCGTTACACTCCAAGGCATGATTGATTGATGTGTCTGTCAATGCTTCCATTATTTTGTCTGTCCAGGTTGTTCTTACAAATGTGAAACCTTATTTTCAGATTTTTTAGGTCAAAAGACAAGGCTCTTGATATTCAAAGTTCACCTGTTGTTCATATGAAGGAATATGTCACCACACAAAAAAACAACCCTATCCCTTTATCGTGACACACTGACCAGCACAGATGAAGGCAAAGCATCCCCATGTGAAAGTGCTACTTTTGTTTAAATTTGACGACCTGATCTGAACCAGGAAGTTCTGCTTCTTGTGGCCAAAGTCCAACTCATCTTCTCCAGCAAAACGCATTAAATACAAACCAGATTCTGAATGGGAGCATTTAGCTGCGAGTTCTCATTTAATATTCTAGTTACAGAATGAGTCTGACCTTTTAAAACAGCAGGTCTTCAGGGGATGTTAACTAAATCCATCAAATAGCGCTGTGAATTTCTCAATGTGTTCTCCTTCCTGTTTTCATTACACCCCCATCTCTGACTCTAGCTCCTCACACCACCCACAGACGGCCTCCAGGGCTGAACACAAACACGACTCTCTGCATCATTGAAAAGTTTACAGCAGACTGAACTGAAATGCAATCAGCTGACCTTTAACCATGGAAGTGAAGCTCAATTTAAATTTTTTGGCACCCTCTGCACAGCTTCACAACATGCCATATGGGATGAAAACTTTGGAATCTACAACTTTTTTGCATAAATTAATCTATTTCCTGATTTAAATAATATGCATGCATGACTTTATGCTTCCTGCCTTGTCCATATTATGTGTGTCAGTCTGTTTGTGTCCCAAATCCCACTGCAGACGTATGAATCTGATCCTTGGACTGTTGATGTCGTAGCGCACTCCATGACCCCGTCCCCCGGCGAGGCTCCTTGTTGGCAGGACAAAGAGCGTGTTGTTGTACGAGGGGCTTTAGATGTGTAATTACCCCCCAATCTACTCTGCAGGAAGCTCCATAAACACAGCAGTACATACTGCCCTGCACCTGAGATCTGCACCGAGCTGAGGACCAGAGGAGGGGAATTCATCACAACGTCATGTAAACAGGAGTGACGGCAAACAAACGGCTTTTTAACATTCAGCAATCAGGACGTAAAATCAGGAAAAAACTAAGAATGTTTACAGTAACATGAAAGTTTCTTACAGTTAGCATGTAAGAGGGGCTTTTCCCATTCATGCATTAATATGAAGACTGGACTTTGGTGATTTACTTTTAATGAAATTTAGGAAAAAGGCATACAAAGAGCAACTTTGAAACACTTAGTAACTAATTTTGTTTTATTTAAATGCCCTCAATGATGTAACACTCATGGGTATATCTAACGGAGAGGTACTTAGCTTGAAATTGAGGATTGGTCAGGCCTAAGTCTGAAGTCTGTGACCAACGTGCTTCTGCTGTTTTGAGGACACTTTAAGAGATTGGCAGACATCCACGGGATCAAAACCCCTTTACTGAGCTTGTTTCACTCACATGGAATGCAAGCAAGACATTTAAAACTGTTGGATCTCCGAACATTTGTTGATAAATTTGGTTTAAAGTTCACAGCAGGAAAGAGTTCAAAGACAGTGTGGCTTTTTTTTGTGTGTGCATGATACTCCCAGAAACAAGAAAAAACACTCTCAGGATAAAGATTTTCTCAAAACTCTAAGCATTATTTCTAATATTTGTATTAAAACTACATAATCTCGCTGGTATTAATGCTCACAGATAATAAAACAGGCTGTCCAGTGTGTTTCATGCAAAGAATAGCTAACAGAGCCAATGACTCTGGCATGAAAATTTGAAAATAAAACACTTCTACTGTTAAATCTCAGAAAATTTGTTGAAAAATTTGGTCTAAGGTTCACAACAGGACAGAGTGGCTTTTTTTTTTTTTTTTGCAGTCCTCCAAAGTGAGCCATTCTTGTGCACTCCAGTGTGCATATTACTCCCAGAAACAAGAAATAACACTCTCATAATAAAGATTTTCACAAAACTCTGATATCCATTTCTCAAATTTGTATACATACTAATTAATCATACTGGTAATCATGCTCACAGATAATCAAACACACTGTCCAGTGTGTTTTATGCAAAGAATGGTGAACAGAGCCGATGACTGACAGGAAAATTAGAAAATAAAACACATACTGTTAACTCTAAGAAAATTTGTTGAAAAACTTGGTTTAAAATGCATAACAGGACAGAGTTGAGAGACAGCATGGCTTTTTTTTTTCGTTTTTTTTGCAGTGCTCCAAGGTGAGCCATTCTCATGCACTCTAGTGTGCATAATACTCCCAGAAACAAGAAAAAACACTCTCCTATGAAAGATTTTCACAAAACTAAGAGCTTCATTTCTCAAAGCTGTATACATACTAATTAATCTCACTGGTAACCATGCTGACAGATAATAAAACAGGCTGTCCAGTGAGTTTTACGAACAGAATAGTGAACAGAGCCAAGGATTCCGGCAGGAAAAGAAAAAATAAATTGATAACACTAAAGAGTTAACTGATTAAAAGTGAACAGGTCTGTCATAAAATATATGTCTTATCCTTAAAGTTTTAAGTGGACATTTAAGTAATTTATTAATCTTTGCTTTTATGTTCATGCAAACTTTCTGACCTGTATTTTTGATTGTTTCTGATGGTCTGGAATGCTTCAGTGAAACAAAGTACCTGAAAGCACTATATTCTTTGAGTATAACCTTAAAAGAAGAGGATGTTGGACTGAAATATGATGTTAATGAGCAGGTTAAACGAGCAAAGATGTTTTTTCAAGGCTGTGAAAAAGCTGCAGTGACTAGGGAAAATTTTGAGGCAGCAGTGAATTTGTGGGATCGGCTGAATTCGTATTAACTGTGGCGATCATGATTCCCTTGAGGGTTTGTTCATTGAGTCTCTCGTTAATCCCCTTTCCTCCAGATTTATCTGAATCATCACCCTGGCTGCACCTCTTGTTCTTTTTCTCTGGCACCTGTACACCTCACAGAGGCGTCAAACCTCCAGGCAGAAGTTCTAATTGTTCTCAGGATGCTAAGTGCAAAAACTGGATCACATTTAATATGTTTGAATAGTAACACTGCCAGCTGGCATTGCCTTGGCTCAGTAGAAAGTTGAACATTTGCATGTATAAGCACATTAGGAAATTTGGACAAACTGTGTAAAATGTGACTCATTTTGGTGCTAAATAAAAAGAAGAAAATATGGCAAATAACTATTTTCTAAATTCAGTAGCAGAGCCATAAGTCATCATGAGAGGTCAGAAAGGAATAAGTTTAACAGTTTCGTGAACTTTCTCACATTTAGCATGCAGGAAGACCTTTCCAGACAAACTGAAGCAATTACTGAATTTTTCCAACACTGCTCTGATTCAGAAGTGGCTTAATTCTGTGCCTGCAGGCTGATGATATTTGCCTTTAAATTTGCATATTGAGCATTGCATGAAAATGGATGACCTTTTCTTCTTGACCCTCAGGGCCGTCGTTTACATACCAAATTCACGTGAGAGGATGAGCCATGCAGGAGGAAAGAAAAAAAGAGATGATCTGAGTCAAGAAATTAGCAAAGCAGGGACACCTGCCAACACAATAAATCACTGTCAACCTACAAATCAATGCTGTGCATGTTTCCAAACCAGCTGCAGAGCTCTTTGTGTACAGTTGGAACAATAATCCAGTTTGTCCTTTTGTAATGCCGCTGATTGTTTAACCCCCTTGGATATGAAGAAGGCTCTACTTAACAAGCCTGAAAAAGCCGGACCAACCTGTCTCCACATAACTCATCAAACTTTCACACACTCATAAAGACACAGAACAAAACAATAACCACACGCTAACCCACATACCTCCATAACACAAGGAATTTTATTTTTTAAAGCACTGGAGCCGCAAATCGTGCTCTCACATGCGTGAAAGACACATGACCTGCAGCCAGGATTTGCATTGAGGAGGAATCTGAGGGCTGTTTTTTCTCTAATCATTTCTTTCACACCCTGCTCGATGTGTGGGCAGGGGGCATGCTAATGATGCTACATGTGTATTTCTTCTTCACTGGAGGGAAGATTACAGGTTTGAATATGTATTGTTCTGGAAACACAGTGGCAGAGGCACAGAAAAGGCTGTGTATTCAGTTTTACTTGATCATCCACCAGCTGCATGAAACACCAGAGCCATGAGGGAGCAGGGATTTTTCACTTTAATGACACCTAAACTAAAATTTGGGTGATAAAGTGTTCAACCATGTCTAAGTTTAGACTTGCCTCTTTTCTCCCCTTTAGAGTTTGAAAGGGAAATTTAATCAAGATCTTGAAACATATTTATGCATTCCCACAAACCAGACACCAGGTCTGTGAAATGTATTTCTGATTTAATTGACTCTTAACACCAAAACATTAACCTTACACAGCAGCTGGACCTGCCTGATTCAGTGTCTATAATCAGGCAGAGCCATCTTGCCAAACTCCAATCTACAACAACTGAAAGCGACCCAAAGTGGGACGACCCAATCAGAGTCCTTTAAAGCAGAACGCAGTGAGCTATGAGCAGGAAGGGATTGATTAGCATAGATTCTAACAGCTTCAGTAGCAGATCTATCAGATCTGGGCTGCATTTCTTTATTAAATGAAAAGCAGATATTAACACTCAAAAATTCTCTATTATACGAATATTTTTGCTTTACTTCTGACATGTTTTGATGACAGTTTGTTTTATAAAGTGGCTCACATTCTGTGGTGCAGTAGCACCAGCCTATCATAAATGTGGAACTATCATCCAATCATGTGCACGATATGCTTCCTGAAGGTTCTGCCCTCCCCAAACACTTTCTATGGGCTCTTTCCCAGATGAACTGGTGAACTATACTTAACAGTCCACCTGGTGTTAGGTATGTGTTATGTATTAAAAGCTTAACAAACCACTAGGGATGCCCAGACCCTTTTTTCTTGGTCAATATTGATCATGTTTAGAGTTTCTTTTTAGCAATTGGTCAAATGAAAAAAAAACTCAAGGAGCAATGCAAAAAGATTCCTACAGTAAGAACGTCTGAATTAAACAATACTCATATTTATTATGTGAGTTAACCTAGTTATTGGCATACTGACCAGGTTAAATCCAACAAGTGCAAATAGTTAAATACATAACAAGCAATAGAAAAATGAACTAGTTTACATGTTGGAGATGTGTTTGTTTCATAGAATGAAAAGATAACAAATTTCACCCTTACTCAACTTATTTTTTTATGTATTTCACCAAGCCAACCTAAATGCACTCTTCCTGACAGGACCTCAAATACATCACAACACATAACTTGCATTTGTTTTGTGTAGCATTTTTAGGTTAGCGGATTATCTTTTACGCTGTTCGTCTCACCGTGAATAAGTCGATAGAAACCATTCTTTCAACTCTGCGAGCGGTAACAAGGAAGAGACGGGCAGAGCTTGCCCATTGCTGCTTAGCTTAGCTCAAACACTTGGAGTCAGTGGGAAGTGTTAGCCTGCCTCTGTCTACAGTCCTCAGATAAACTCTTCAGCAACTCTAACAGTTACTTATTCTTAAAAAAAACGCCTGCAAATTTAAGAATGGATTAAAAATGAATGGCTAACTCACAACTGCTAATCAGTTCTCATCATTCACTTAAAAGAGCTGTACATTTGTGACATGACATGTTAGCTAACGTCAAATCTCTAGCACAAACTATTCAGAAGTAGGTCAACAAAACAAGCACAAGTAGAAGAAGATAATACAGTGATAGTTGAATATAACATAACATAATGCGGTAAAAAATCAAGTCACAACAAGCACCCAGGACCGTTTAGGGGTGCTAAAGCCTAATGCTACCCATTTATTTCCAGTGTTTAAGCTAAGCTAATTAGCAGTGGGTGAGCTCTGCCTGTTCTTCCTTGTTACTGGATGCATAGTGCACTCTATCTGCTTGTCATGGACTCGGGAGTGAGGCAAGACACGGAAATTTTGAAAAAAAAGTTGGCGTATCCTTTTAAGAGGGTGATCGAGCAGTTGCAGCAGCAGATGATGGTTTCGTCTAGTAAACATAAGTTATTCCACAGGTGACTGGTAGTTGGTTTATGTGTTTACAGACATTAACTCTAACCAACTGATTGTGTTTTTTGGACAAAAATCTGCCAGTAAATCAGTACTAACAACTGGGGCCCCTTTCATCACCATTTATTGGGCTGTAAATGTTTCTCTAGATAGATGCGTGTGTGTGATTTGCTCTTGTGCCAGGTTGTCATGTATGTGGTGTGTGTGTAAGCCAATGCTTTTACATAAATAAAGCTCCTCGTGTATAAATAAGAAAATCTTTGAATCAGATTGAATTTCAAATGCATGTCAGAGCATCGCTTTAGCTCGGCAGAGAACTCCAGCTCTCGTGACTGCTGCAACATGCCTGTGATGCAACATTTGCAAGTCTTAGGCAAGAGCAATGGCATGGTTACTTTAATCAGAAATGAATGTATATGACTTAAATGTACCTGTACAGTAAATCTGTGTGATGATATGCCAAGCTGCTGGGATCAAAATTAATATGGTAAGAAGGTGTACAATCTCCCTGCTCATTTTTTTTTTGCATATTCCTGCGATGCAACATGTTATAATGAGACGTGCAACACTGAAAAGATCAAGGAAATCCTCCATGTGAAGGGCGGATGTTTGACACCGTGCGTTTGATTGGATTTTCTCCTGCGTGGTCCCACAGCAGCATCAAACATAACGCACCATGAGGCATATATTACTCCAATTTACTCTCATGTTCTCCATAAAGATCATTATTTATGAAGGAGAGTATTCATCAGTGACTTCTCTATAGATTAATTGATCATTTTCCTTAATTGAAAAACCACATTGGGTGTGACTGGATTAATTTGTTTCTATTATCTCTGATTGATATTTCTACTTTCTCTCATCGAGCTCCATATTCACACTCAAAGATAAATCACCACTTTTCCCCGACACCCCTGCACAGATGCATCTCTATTCCACTCGGAGCCTTTACGGTGCTGACCTCTGGCCTCTGAGATCAGTCATGTTGAAGCAGAGTGTGACTGATCTTTCCGCTGAGGATGACGGGCTGACAGGAGCCACCCATCCTTCACCTCCCTCGATGCGGGGGTCTACCTCGGCCTCCTGCATTAGAATTCCTCAGGGCATTCCTCGGACGGACCTGACATGGCGTCATGCTTCTAAACGCAAGTCCAACCACGTCCAAGGTGCTCATTTTTCGCCCACAGGATGATTTTCCTTCATAACAAAAATACATGCAGGCTGCATTCCTAAATATGAGGTTAGAGCATCACACCCAGCCCAGCGCCACAAGAGCTCTCAGTCAGCTTTGAAGTGGGATTCTGCGCTGAGCTGTGAGTGACGTCTGAAATGATAAACAGGGGGAAGTTTTTCTTGAAGAATTCTTTTAGGCAAACACATTTACTCACAGCAAACACATTCCTAACTCTCCTTCAACCTCGGAAAATATACAGTAACTATCATTACAATCCTTTTTAAGGGGTACGCCAACAATTTTGTTTGGTTTCGTGTGTTGCCTCGCTCCTGAGAAGAAGATAGACTTCATTTTCAACTGTATGGACAGATAGAAGGAAGAGATGGGCAGAGCTGGCCCAATGCTAATTAGCTTAGCTCAACACTTGGAATCAATGGGTAGTGTTAGCCTGCCTCTACCTACAGTCATCAGATAAACTCTTCAGCAACTCTAAACAGTCCTGTGTGGTTTTTGTGACTTTTTATTTTTTACCTTGTTAGTAAGATTATCTATTCTTAGACTGAGATGAGTTCTTAAAGATGTTTTGAGGAGTTTTTAAATAATTACAAAAAAGTCTCACTTTTAGATATATGCCTGATCGAAATACACACTTTAAGATGAGTTTTATAGCATCTAAATAGGTTATCTATAAATGCTATTCCTTAGCTTCGTGGTCAGGTCAGACAGGGCTGGACTGGCCTGGATACTCAACTTCGGGAACAAGACAATTAAAACTAGAGCAAATTTATGTTATTCGGACACGTCTTAGAGCACCAGGCTGTAAGTAGTGATATATAGCCGGCTACAAAACTACGATAATAAGTTTTCCAAAAATTGCTTGTTGTCACACATCAAAAACTACCGCTACGTAACTAGACAGAGATACATTACCTCGTCGCTTTGCATCCTGTAAGTTGTTGAAAAAAGAAGTTGTAAAGCAATGCAGAGTTCTGAGGAAGGTCCGAGCTGCATTCATTAGCATCACGACAAACACACGCTTTGGCTTGGGTCACATCTTTACGACAGTCGCCACGTGTGCTCACGGGTAGCAGAGTCTTTATGTCGCCGGAAATATATTCTCTTCATAGCACCTTTAAGCAAACCAAAATTCTTATATAAAGTGGTGACTGAAAAGGCACAGGCATAAGCAAAATTCTTATCGAAGCCTAGCCCACATATTTAAAAAAAATTAAGCTACCAAAAGCTAATGATAAGAATCAACAATAACAACATCATTACATGATCAACACCTGTAATTAATAAAAAAATAACTTTAGAGGCCATTTTCCTGAAGATATAAGCCTCTGTTAGCAAAACATTCCAGGAGAGTAGATACATCTGCTCAAGGACAGACAGGAGCCAAAACAAAAAGAGATAAGGAATAGTTTGGGTCAGACCAACCGTAGTTTTCCATCAGCCTTTCTAGTCTTTTGGTCTCTAACGATGATATTCCGAATCCGTGGGCTCATTCAACCGAGCCAAACTGTCAACTTCTCCAAGGTGTTGTCCTGCTTGCAAATGAGTTCAAGAATCGCATCTAGCTTGCGATTGAGCTCACAAATCACACATTTTTAAAGTTGAAGATGGGACTTTGAAGGAATAAAATGGAATAAACCTGGAACTTACTAGATTAACTTACACTATCATGTGCACAGCTGATTTCTAGGAACCTGAATTGAGGCCTATTGAGGCCAAATCACTGAGTTCAGAGCACAAAACTGTTGAAGCCATATATTTGAGCCTGTGGACATGAAGAGAAGTTGAAATTAATTGTTCAAAAAATAATTAAAACTTGATTAAGTTCCTTTTAAAAAATAAAGCTGTTGAAATATAATGTTTTTGAATAGTATTATTCCTCAGGGATGTCTGCATATGACAAAATGTTTACATTTATACTTGGATATGATAGAGCTTGTTTGAATTACCCCCATTTTCCCTGGAAAGCTTTCAGTTGAAAAGGTTCCAAAAAGTTTCTAGAACACTGCTTAAAAATGTCCACCCATTCACAACCCTAATTAGGAGGTTTTAGAAACTGATGCATAGGATCTTGATGAAGCTCTAACTTCTTAGTTTATAAGTTAAAAAATGCAACACCTTAGATGATAGACAATAATATAGCATGCTATTTAGAAAGGGTTGCCTCAGTTTGTTGAGACTACGACGTATTATCTGTTCATGCTTTACACTGAAATGTCTAAATTCATAAGAAAAATATGAACCCATGTTCTAGATATTTTGGTAGGGTGCTTTCAATACCTTAAATACCTCCAACAGTAAGAGGGCTGCTTGTTTTAGTGTATGTTTATTTTCATCCTGAGGTATTTAAATATATAAGCTGAGGTGCTGAATTATGACTCGTTGTTGATACGGGAATGTGGCAGGATGTTTACCAGACCGGAAAAAGTTTTCACTCTCCAGCAGCAAAGTTTGCAGCCTCACAGAAAGTGGAGACGATGGGAAACATAAACAAAAGAGAGGTGAAAATGTACGTCTCATAAACATACAGTCCTCCGGGAGAGAGCGAGCATATAGAGATACAGAGGAGAGACGCGCAGAGGCAGTGATGCAGGGACGCGAGTCTGTACATTCAGAAGGTGGATTCAGCCGCACAAGGCTTCACTGTTAGAGGACACGGCGAGGAGAGAGGAGCAGCTGTCTGCCCGGGCGGGCAGCGACACACCGGCCCCCCCAGCTGTCAGAGCCTGGAGAAATAACCAATTCACACCCGGGACATTGGGTCAGTGTTCAAGGACTGATGAGACATCTACACACAACATATACAGGAAGGTGTGCGCTCTTGTCAAAATAAAATACACACAGAGAGAACATTTAGGTGAAGTACGCTTCAAAAAATTCAAACTTTATTCTCTGTTCTTTAAAGGATTACACCAACTTTTTCTTTTTCGTGTCTTTCTTCACTCCAGAGTCCATGACAAGCAGTTAGACATCATTCTTTTGACTGTGTGTGCAGTAGCTTGAAAAAGACTGCCAAAGCTCTCCCACTGCTAATTAGCTTAGCACAAACACTGGGAGTCAATGGGTAGCGTTAGCCTGCCTTTGCCTACAGCCGTCAGATAAATTGTTCAGCTGTGCACAGTTTTTACCTGAATTTTTACTGTGTTATGTTCAGTGGTGGACAAAGTACTCAATGCCAGTACTCAAGTCAAAGTATAGATACTCATGTTCAAATACTACTCCAATACAAGTGAAAATTGCTCAGTCAAATTTTTACTTAAGTTAAAGTACTGGAGTACCTGCTTTTGAAAATACTCAAGTATTAAAAGTACATTTTTCCCGTTGACCTTACAGAAGGTAATGACTGAAACAATCTACAGAATGCACTGACCTGCTTATAGATCATGTAGAATAAAGAGTTTGAAAATATGCTACAATGCCCATGGAAATGCAAACTGAAACACTAATGAATCAACAAAAGGACAACCATTGCCTCCCCCCTTCAGATATGGCCATGGGTACTCTGGTGTGGGATTGTCATCTTTACCTGCCATCTCCCTCTTTGTTGTTTAATGGCGGTTGGCAAACCAACTCAAAAGTGCATTACGGCCACCAACTGGACTGGAGTGTGGAACAGGATGCACAAAGTTTAGATAACACCACTTGAACAAATCACATTTTAGAAGAGAAAATAAATGTCATCCGCTGACTTCATACCTGTACCTAAAAGTAACGAGTAACAAGGCCATTTATAGAAATGTAGTGGAGTTAAAAGTAGAATATTTGTCTTTTAAATGTAGTGAAGTAAAAGTCATAACTTCCAAAAAAAAAGAAAAAAACTGAAGTAAAGTACAGATACTCAAAAAATGTACTGAAGTACAGTACTCAAGTAAATCTACTTTGTTACTGTCCACCCCGGTTATGTTACATTAACTGTTACGTTATCCTAATTTCATTGTATTACCTTTTTCTACTCCTTAACAGAGGTTTGGTTTTGTTAACCTCCCAAATTTTCAGGCAATTTGCATTGAAAAATGGCTCACAAACAAACTGCTAATTCAAAACTGTGAGTAGATCCCATCATTCTCTTAAACGAGCTGTCAAAAGACTCAATTCTGCCTCTGTTTGGGAGTGGAAAAACATAAAGCCATGATAGTAGAATATGACATAACGCGGTCAAAAAAACAAGTCACAATCAGCCCACAGAGTTTATCCGATGACTGTAGGCAGAGGCAGGCTAGCACTTCCCATTGACTCCCTGTGTTTTCATCCAACCTTTTTATTCATCTCGAAAAATCATTGAGGGTGTTCCCTCATTTTCAATGATGTCGAGAGTATAAAGAGTAATAATAAAGTATATATAGTAATTAGTTATCCTTGTTCAAAACTGACCAATAGGAACAAGTGCTTGCAGTTTTAATGTTTGTTGTGAAATGTTCCTAGTGAGCGCATCAGGAAAGCTGAAAGCAGTTATTCCAAGACTCTCTCTTCCTTGTTACTGCACGCACAGTCCAAAGACTGGTGTCTATCGGCTTATTATGAGCTCGAGATTATGAAAAGACACAAACAGAAAAAAAAAGCTGGCTTATCTCTTTAAAACATGTATAGAAACCTGAAAACTGAGCTTTACAACAAGATAAATATGTTTTAAAACTATGTTCTAAAGTTGGATTCATCCCCGTGCATGTTTGTCTCTACCATGGTTGTTCCTCATCGTCGATACTGTTTGTCATTTTCATGGACAGGACATCAAGGAGCAGCTCTGGGGAGGAAAGTGCTCAGTATGGAGAGCTCAGACTCTCATCTCTGCTTTTTGTACACAATGTTCTGAGGCCTTCCTGAGGACCTTCAGCAGGAAATGGGGCATGTGGTGACTTAATGTCAAGTGGCTAGCATGAGGGTCAGCATGATTGTCCAGGTGGGTTGCCTCCAAGTGAAGGAGTTCAAGTATCTCAGGGTTTGCGCACAAGTGAGGGTAAAATGGAGACGGAGAGATTGACAAGCGGATTGGTTCGGCTTCTGCAGTGTTGCAGACATTGAACCAGACAGTAGTAGTAAAGAGGGAGCTTAGCCGGAAGGTGAAGCTCTCAATTTTCTGCTCCATCCTCATTTAAACCCTCGCTGATGGTCAGGAGCTCTGGAAGCATGAGATTGTGGAAGCCAGCAGTTGAATGTAGATTTCTAAGGAGGGTGGTTTGACTTGGCCTTTGAAGTAAAAGTTCAGGGTTCATACATACAGCTCCTTCAACCACACCTTTTGCATATATTGACTTTATTATTCCTCCTGATCTTTATTTTTTATTTTATTGTAATGATACGCTGATTGTTTTGCACAAAGTTACTGAGCTGTTAGACTTAGCTGTAACACTCCACAACAAAGTGTGCAATAAACCACATTTATATGTATAATATCTCAAATATTTCAGCTGTAATTTATCAAACATGTACATAACACCTGTAAATACCACTTATATATTTCAATCGTAAAGATAATTTTGTTGACAGCTCATAGTTTTATTCAACTTTAAGAAGCTGGCATTTTTTGTCACTAGGACTATGAGTGTGATTTATTTCTAATCTAACTATGCAAAAAAAAATCATCAAAATCACTGTTGCAGCCAATTACTGGCCCATGTAAGAGTCTATTATCATTAATAATCATATACCCCCTTTAATGTACTGTCAAAATATGTCAGTCAAACTATATAAACTTAATATTTGATATGGATATTTTCGGCTGATTTATATTTAAATACTGACTAGTTTGAAGTGGAACAAACATGAATGTTATTTTTTTTTACAGCAGTTTGTTGAAGATGATTTTATTTTTTGATATTCTGTATATTATAAGGTAGTCTTTTTTTTATTTGTTCTTTTTATTTTATCACTTTGTCTCTATCCTTGGATTTGCAAATGTACTTCGCAAAAAATCCTGGCTCTGATTCTTATTTTGTGATGGGATGGAGAGCGTGTATATCTGGAGGGATCTCAAAGTAAAGTTGCTGCTGATTCACATCAAGAGGAGTGAGTTAAGGTGGTCAGAGCATCTGCTCAGGATGACTCCTGGTTGCCTCTCTTTGGAGGTCGTCGGCACGCTAAGCAAAGAAGAAATCCCAATGGGTCCGTGCTGTGCTGCAACATAATGTCCAAACAATGCTGCTTAGTATTAATTCATGTTTTTGTAGGGTACTGACATTACTTTGAATACCTTAAACTCACGAGGTTGATTGTTTCAGTGGATGTTTTTTTTTATTCTAGAGATATTTGAATATTTCTAAAGCATTTGTAAAAAACCTGTTGTGTGCTAGTATGTGAGATATGTTCAAAGGTGGCTCCATCTGCAGCATTGCATAGCATCATGTACGCCAACTTCTCTTCACAGAAAGAGAACTGAGCTGTGACACTGTGGCTTACATTCAGAGTCATGCCATGTACCTCACAGAGCTCTACTTCAAAAACCCTGAACTATCCCTTTAAGAGTCCTGGCAGTACAAGGACACATCAGACCTTTATCAGCGAAGCTACAAGAAGACAGTAAAAGTTGCACATCTACACTAATTAAATGAAAAATAGGTGAACTACATCTGAAAGCAGGATTTATGTTTTCCACCATAAGAGCTATAAAAGTCCTTAAAAATAAGACAACACATTAAAAAGCTGGAAATATAGGACCATATAAAAGACATAATAAAATGACAATATGCTCATAAGCTGTGTTTTAAAGGTTATTAGGTAGGCTGCACTGAAAGATAACCTTTCAAAGTTTCCTCCTGAAGCAGGGGATACCCTCATAACTTGGTAGAAAAACAACCGCAATGCAATAAGAAAAAGGGCAAGGAAATTAATGTTTATTAAATAAATGTCTAGCCAGGAGTAGAACTTTAAATACCAAGACAATAACTCAAGTTAACTTTGAATATAAGGCCGCTGTTCAATGATTTTCTTTGCAGTTAAATTTTGACTTCAGATAATGAACAACTGGTGCAAAATTTAAAGGACTTCTTTTACTTTAGCTTAAGATAATTATGTGGTTTTATCAAGAAATGTGCTCATTTCTGTCCCAGAATAATCGATTTCTTTCACTTTAACTTTTTATCACAGGAGCCAAACCACTGCTGTATATGTTTTTTTGATATGTTGAGGTTTTCAGAGGGTGTTGAATAAGAGAGAGCCTGACATAAAACCTTGAATCAAATCCGGTCTCACAGCTCCTCGAGATGAATAAAATCCTTTTCTCAACCCACCACAAGCTTGTCAGATGTTGTTTCTCAGATGCCCTGACAGTTGTCACAGCTCACACCCCGACACTTGTTCGCCCTGACAGGAGGCGTTGTGGTGAAGTGACAAAGAGCAGAAGACGTTTTTGTCTGCGGCGTCTCAGTCTTGTCAAGTTTGAGCTGGAGGTGGAGGGCAGACATTCAGCCAGAGATGTCAACCAGAGATACATGACGTCCACATCAAGCAGAGATTTCAAAAGCACCAGACAGAAGGACAAAGCTGCATGTCATCAGCATAACTGCAATCACAGATGATTTTGAATGAGATTATGGAGCTAATGTGAGTGAATATGAGGAAGAATCAGAGGAAAATCAAGCAGGAGAGAGTTATGGTGGAAGCAACAGTCCTCAAGGAGATCGGTGATATCTTAAAGAGACTGTGAGGAGTTTCTAAGTAATTACAAAAAAGTCTCACTTTTAGATATATGCCTGATGGAAATACACACTTTAAGATGAGTTTTATAGCTCTAAGTCAGCAGGGCCTCACATCCCTCCAAGGTCATCTACGGGGGCCTGGACCCAAGGCTGGGAACCAAAGTTTAAGAAAACAAAATTCAGACATGATCCTAATTACGATATCCTGGGTACCTTTGAGCTATGAGCTATGTGATTTACACCAGCTGTCCTTGCCCACAGCAGAGAAAGTCATTACCTTTCTTAGTTAATTAATACAAGTAATGTTAAAAGCAGTTATTAAATGTAAAAGGATTAGTTAACTCCCAAAGTACAACTTTATGTAACATTTCAACTTAGATTGTTGTAGGAAAGAGGTTTAAATGCAGAAGAATTAAGGATTTATTTGTTAGTATTAAGGTGACATGGGATTATTCTAAAGTGAGGCTCTCATCCCAAAAATATCATTAATGTTTGATATATCTATTTCAGGCTGCAGTAGTAAAATATACTGACTTAACTGAAGTGAAAAAAAATAAGCAGACTTTAAGAAGCTGGCATTTTTTGTCACCAGGACTATGAGTGTGATTTTTTTGATATTCTGACGGCAAAAAAATTACAATGCATCAAAATCAATGTTGCTGCCAAATACTGATCCATTTTAGAGTCTATTATTATTATAACCAAATACTCCCTCTAATGTATTTTATAATATATATACTTAAAATTTGAAATGGATATTTAAAGGTACAGTGTGTATTATTAAATGCTATCTAAAATAACAGACTTGGTAAAAAATGGAATAGATTACTTAAAATTATATTTAAATTAGTTTCTAATCAGCCTTAAATAATTAATGTTTTGGCTACCTTAGAATAAGTCATTTATATCTACATAGGAGCGGGTCCTCTCTTATGGTGGCTTCCATCTGGGCCATCTTTTCTACCGTAACTCAGAACGGACAAACTAAATGCTTTCGTGTTTTTTTGTTGACGCCTACCGGAAATGCACAGTTGTGAAATAGACAAAGAAGAAGAGAGTGATTACCAAGCAGCTGTGCTAATACAAACAAACATGGAGGACCACACATACAATTTGCCATCAGTGGAGCGTGAATCTTTGTCAAAGAAACGAAAACGGGATGAAACCAAACGCAATCGGGACAGAAAAACAAAAAAACAGGGTCAACATCAGCATTGCCTTTCCCAGATGGAAGTCCCGGAAGGCAAGGATAAGTTTGCAGACAGACGCCGAAGTTGCCTGTTTTTTGCTGGACAGGTAAGACTATGTCGAATTGTACTCTTATATGGAGCCGAATTTATTTGTTTACTTTCGGAGAAGTCGGAGGAAGACGAGAGAATGTATCTGCTATAGAGGCTTATTTCAGGCCACAAGCATTTTGAAATGATTGTCTGTTCCAAACGACCGTGAGCGTTAGCAAGACTGAAAGACAATAGGCAGACAACGCTGGCATTTTTGCTAAAACTCCACGATTTATTCATTTTCTGTGACAGTAAGACAAAACATAGGCTGATAACTGCTTAAAAATCACTTTTTGTCCTTGGAAGGCCACCGTAGTCTGGAGGTTCTCTGACAGAGGGGGAGCGCCGGAGTGCTGCAATCTCAAACCTCACCTTTAGATGCCGCTAATATATATACTTAAAATTTGAAATGGATATTTAAGGCTGAATTACATGTAAAGATTGACTAGTCTGAGGTGGAAAAAACATGAATGTATTATTTATTACAGCAATCTATTGAAGCTGATTTTATCTTTATTCTGTATATTTAGGATATTTGAGGAACTCTTAAAAGTAAACCCTTAAGAGATCCCAAAGACACTTTGTGCCATTCACATTTTTTAATTTTCATGCCATTTTTGCTGTGTTTAATGGATATACGGTAGCTCAAACTTGCCAAAAAATTTTCATTTTTTTAAATCTTAAGAATTTTGTTTCAGTTCTCAAAATAAGCCTAAAATGGCTGAGCTACACAAAAACCAGACATTTGTTTCTTATGACAAAAAATGTCCAATTCAATACGACTGAAAATATTTATTAGAAATTTATCATAACATAAACTAATGGATCTCTAAATGTTAAGATCTCATTTGCACTTTGAGTTACATATGTTGTAGGAAAAGTGCTATATAAATAAAGTTTGATGATTGATTTAAGCTTAGTGACTTCCAATTGTTACATTTGTCCACCAAATGGCATAACTTTTTCACACTCAAAGCATGCAGTAAAATATCACACTTTTCACTGTTTTCTGCAGGGGTGCCTGCAAAAACAACAAAATGCATTAAAATCAATTTTGCTCAGAGCTTGAAAGAAATAATAATAATAACCAAATTCTCCTTGAGATAGATTTTTATGGAGATATAGATTAATTTTTCTAGCACTAAAAACAGTGGAGTTGTGAGAATAGACTGGCCGTTAAAACAGCCCCAGAAGAACTTCTCATACATAAAAATTAAAACTATCTGTATGGACGATTGTTATGTTACGTACTAAATTGAACTGTTACCAAAAGAATAATAAATGAATTTCAAGGAAAGGCTGCTATCTTCAAACAGAAGAAAAATAAACATTACATATCCTTGGGAGTTGGGGATCGGTAAGATAGCTCTGGCACATATCTGAACAAGCTGTCTCTAAAATATATCAAAAATTGACAAGATTTCGAGGCCATGCTGACAGAGGCCATTAGTTTTACAAATAGAGAGAAACAGAAGCTCGCAAAGCAGAATATAAACATCCCCTCAATTACATGACACGTATCCAACCATCTGAAACCACAACATAATGCAGAACATTTATAACCGTTATTTTCTGACTCTACCCCCTCTGTTAATTATAGTCTGCCAGATGATGGACTTATTTCCACTCTGTCTTTGTACGGCATCTGTCTTGTTTTATTTCAATTAAAGAGACATTTTAATTGGGTCTTTTTCTCTGGGATGCAACTGAGACATTCGTTTGTGTCGTCTTTAAAATACTATCAATAACATTATCATTCAACCCGTACAATTGCAGATATGAAGATTAATCGTCTCATCTTGTAATGATTCCTGCTATCAGTGTTAGCGTCCCCGCGGTAAACAATCTGTCTCTAGCGATCATTTGAATGGAAACCCTCGGGGCGGCCGTTTGTCATATTCGCACAAAGTCAACTGTGATATCAAGGTCAGGGCTTAAAGTGATGCAAGTTTAAAGATGGAGGAAGCACAAAAAACTGAGAAATTACTGCATATTCACTGCTTGAACTCAAAAAATTAGAAGACAAAGGGTTGCAAAGACTTGTGAGGGAGTGGAGATACATCCAAGGTGGAAAGACAAAGAAATGTCTTTTAACTCAATAGCTGAGGAAACAACTTAATTTTGGATAAGCCAATTCCTTGTTGGCATAGAATGGTGCCAACCTGACAAGCCAGATGGACTGCTCCATATATCTTCCACAGAAATATTTCACCAGTCCACCTGGGTAGGAGCCCTTTGGATTTGTTTTCAGGGGCAGAACGTTAAAAAAACCACAAGCTTGTGATTGGACAATCATTTGGCTCGTCACATTCATCACAGACCAATCCACATCAAGCAGGGTTGCCTCTTATAATGTAGCATCAACGTCATCCGTAAATTAGCGGGTCGACCCGGGTGTGATGTTCCTACTTAAACTGATTGGAGGTGAGTCTATTCACTTGCAGGGTCAATCCATCTGGGTTGAAATGCCGATTAAACCCTTTCAAACTGTCGACAGAAGCTGACTGTTACCTGGTTTAAACAGCGTTTTTTTTGGCCAATCTGAATGGGGTATATGTCTCCTGTGACAATATCGAAGCTGTCAAGTCTTACACATTTAGCTCGTGACACATGTATTTGAACCTTTTCACACTTTCACACACCACACCTGGTAAAAAAAAATTTAGTACATAATGCCTACCGAGTTAGACCGCTAAACATGCAATGGAACTTGTAGCGAGACGCTCTTGAGTATCATAGAGCTAAACAGGAGCTTGAAACAACCCAGTCAGTAAGATCAACTACCAATCAAAAACTAATATACAGCTACACATCAGCCAATCAGAAAAAAAGCACTGCTGTATCCGGGTAAGATACAGCTGAACTGACCACAGAGGATACAAACTGCACACACAGGGCAGGAAAGCCTTATCACATGAGTACAGCGTGTTATCTGAGCATTTGATTTTGTAGCCTGCTAAATTAAATTACTTATTCTTAATTACTTACTCTTCCTTCGCAACTACCACTAAACAGCTAATCACATTGACATACAAACTGTGGTTACCAGGCATCACATGAAAAACAAAGCAATCAATGTTAAGTTAGCTAAGTTAATAGTTCTGCTTCGAACATGAGAAATATTTGGCTGGAATCAAAACTGCACATTTTTAGTTTGAAAGAGTAAATGTTGGAGGCAAAAAATAATAAAAAGAACAATGATAAGTTCTGTATTATTCTGCATCATTACTTGATATGATATTCTTACATCACAATGTAACAAACAAGACCCATTAGGTAATAAGGTAACTAATTAAACTAATTTTAAGTTTTTAAAGGCAAAGGCTAAACTCTGCTGCTAGTTATGAGAAACGACAATAAGTTTTGACAAGGGTTGCAAAACAGCAGGACACTTACAAAAGTGGAGGTTGGCCCTTACCTGTTGCTTTGGTAGTAAATTAGCCAAGTCAAAAGCAGAGATTAGCTGCTGTTTAATCACTAATAGGGTTTAAAATATTTGGTTTGTCCAACAAAGGGTAAGACATCATTTATTACAGTGTAAACATTAAAGGAAAAAAAAATCCTGGTGACTTTGTGACGATTTTGAGCCAAAACAATGTCCAGAGGGTTTGAGTGCAGGATGATTGTAACTGAGGAGAGTACATGGTCTTGAGTATATCATAACCCAGATAAGCAACTCTGAGCTACAGGTGGGAAATATGAGCTCACAGTGTTTCCAGAGGAAGTGGAAGACGTCAATGACATACACCAGAGAGGAAAAAGAGTTTTCAAGCGACCGTGGAAGAAAGACATCAACTGAGATGCAAGAAGATAAATAGCCAAGGTCTTGGAGGGAGGAATGGAAATGTCTTTATGCTTTTACAATATCTGGAATTTTGGAAAGAACTGAACAGTGCAATACAGTAAATCAATTGTATCTGTAGAGGACAAAAGTTTAGACAATGAGGAGAATTCTTCCATGACATAAAAAACAGAGAGAGGAGAGTGGTCCAAAGGGCAGGGAGTCTTAAATCTTTAAGAGGAGACAAAACCTCTTTTCTCAATTATGAGCCACGGTTTGTGCAAAGTTTGTTTCTGTGAGTCACACTGCAGAAGGTACTTGGTAGAAAGTCTCACAGCAGTTTTCACGCTGGATGAAGTTAAGCAGCGTGAAGGCTGTGGGGTTTGTGTATTCATGTTGGCTGGAATACCATCAAGTCAGAGCTTTCAGACTGCTGCTGGCTTCGGCATGTCTTGCATGCGTCACAAGTGCCAAAAATCTCAAGAATTGGAGGCTCACTTAGTTTTATTGCCAGCTGCTTAAGTTGGCCGAAGTGTGATGGTGATCACCTCTTGCATTTAAAAGCCGCATCTTAGAAGGGTCATATGCATTAAGAGCTTTCTTCTTTTTACATGGCATAGATTCAACAAGGTGATGGAAACATTCCTCAGAGATTTTGGTCCATGTTGTCATGAAAACATCACAGAGCTGCTGCATATTTGGTGGGTACACATGCATGAAAATCTCTCGCTTTACCAAATTCCAAAGGTGCTCTACATGGTTTTTATCTGGGGACTGCAGATGTCTTCAGTGTACAGTGGATTTAACGTCATGTTAAAAAAAAAACAGTTTGAGACGACCTTAGCTGTGTGACATGGTGTAAGTAGCCAGCAGAAGATGGGTTTAATGTGACCATGAAGGGATATACATGGTAGGCAACAGTGTGCGGATTTGCTGTGGTGTTTAAATGATGCTGCTTTAGTACTAACCCTTGATTTCCACATAGTCAATGGCTTTGCTCTGACAGACAGTATTTATCTTCGTCCACATAAGTGAATTAAAGGCAGCCCTGGAAGTTAGAAACAACTTCACAAAGTAATTGTTAATTTAGAGCACTATGAAACAACAGATTACATTTCTGTCTGATGCTGGCTTGGCTAAAGCCTCAATATTATATCCAATGTATTTAGAAATTATTCTGAGTGCTTCTTTTCCTGTGTTGGGTTTATCTGCTTGGTGCAAATGAAGAAGAGTTAAAGTAACACCCACTGTTAATTGACTTGTCCCGTATTTCCAGCGAACCAGCGTGGAGCTGCACTGCTGGTGTACTTTGCAGAAGATCTATCAAGTTCATGGCAAGTATGAGTATAACACTGCACAGGCAGAATGAGGAAATGAGGGGTAAGGGGCACAACATGTGCCAAGAAATATCCCCACATCATCACATAACAAGTAACAGACCAAACAGTTGATATAAGGCAGGCTAGATCCATACTTTCATGACGTTAACACCAAATTCTGACCCTGACATCTGAATGTCCGTTTCAGTACTCTATTGTCCAGTTTTGGTTGGGCTGTGAGAACTGTAGTCTTAGTGTCTGGATCTTAGCTGACAGGAGTGGCACCAGGTGTGGCCTTCTCGTCTTCTGCATGCCTATATTGTAATGAGTGGTTATTAGAGATACAGTTGTTGCATACTGGTTAAGGGTGTACCCTGCTTCTCACCCAATGTCAGCTGGGATATGCTCCAGTACCACATGACTCAGAAAGGGATAAGCGGAGTAGATATGGATGGATAAAATGATTTCCCTGACTCCCAAGGATCAATGCCAATTGTAGCTCTTAGCCCTTTTCTTACCCCTTAGCCCTTGGTTTTGCATGTTCATGTCTAGTGAAGGGGTGTCCTAATTCTCCATCAGGTCAAGGGGAAGGGCTACATAGCCCTTTTTTCCCATTATACACTGTGCCCGCTGACAAGAAGGCAGAGCAGAGACCAAAGGAAGTGTAAAATAATAAGTAATTATTGAATTATTATGCAAATATCAACCATGTTTTGAATTGTTAGGTCAAATTACAAATTTTTTCAGGGTGGCACAGTGGCGCAGAGGGCAGCACGGTGGTGCAGCAGGTAGTGCATGTGCCTCATAGCAAGAAGGTACCTGGGTCAATTTCTGGTTCGTACAGGGGCCTTTCTGTGTGAAGTTTGCATGTTCTTCCCATGCATGCGTGGGTTCCCTCAGGGCACTCAGGCCTCCTCCCACAGACCAAAAACATGCTCATTAGGTTAATTGATGACTCTAAATTGCCCTTAGGTATGAGTGTGAGCGTGAATGGTTGACTGGCGACCAGTTCAGGGTGTACCCCGCCTCTCGCCCAATGACAGCTGGGATGGGCTTCAGCCCCCCCACCCCACCCCGAAATGATAAAGGGGTATAGAAAATGAATGAATGAATGGTCAAATTTCAAAATTTCCCATTTTTACGAGCTTGCTTTCGCAGCTGTAGCTTTGGCTATTGTTCCATCTGCCTACGCCACTGCCAGCGAGAACTCTGGGGGATGATGTAGCTTGAATTGGGTGGCGTCTGCCTCTAAGGAGTGTGTTTTCACCCTTTCCTCTTGGCCCTAAAAACAGAGGGTCAAGGGGAAGGGGTGGACAAAGAGGTGTGACTAATGGCCTTTTTCCACTCGCCCTACTCTACTCTACTTGACTCTACCCGGCTCTACTCTACTCGCCTTGTGCTGCTTTTCCATTAGCTCCAGTTGGCTACCCAACAGGGGGGGCGGCACTGCAGTTACGTCATTTTGAGCGTGACACAACAATCTGTGGCTTTTTGTCACAAACCGAGTAAAAAAGGAAAGCAGAAGAAGGCTGCAGGTGGTAAGAAGAAATACCCCTTGAGAATCACAGGAGAGTTTTGGAAGCTATACAACAGAATGAAGCCGAGGACGAGAGCAATCGAGCTGCAAAGAAAAGATGTATGAGGGTAAGCTAACGGTAGCTACCACTAGCATGCTAGCTCGTCGCGCTCATGACTCATCGATGACGACATTGTCTGACCAATCAGTAGCCGGCAGTCGGTGACGTCATCTTTTAGTATCCACTCCACTCGCTTGGAACCAGAGCTGAGTAGGTATTAAAACTAGCTTGTTTTAGGAGGTACCAGGCTAATGGAAACACGCTGCAAATCGAGTAGGGTGGAGTAGAGTAGGGCCAAGGCGTGCTAGTGGAAACAGCCATGGGGGGAGGGCTAAGAGGTAGAATTGGGATTCACCCTTAGTCTCTCAATGTTTTTCAGTCAAGGACATTTGATGTAAGATGCAGAAATTCTCCTGTAAGCAAGCTGCAGGAGAAATACTGCTGTCAGAAGCAGAATATCTTTTCTGTAAAACCTTCAAGTCTTTAAACACTGAACCCTGACAGAATGCTCCAAGTCCTCCAGTGAAGTTCCCTTGAATCACTGACAGCCGTGTTTGTAAGGGAATGAAAGTTAGTCGAGCTGTAGGGTACCTCCGTGTTTGAGCTCTTAGGAGACGACTCCACATCCTCCTCCTCTCCAGCGTGAGGTAAATAATGGACAACTGGCAGAGACTGGCTGCCTTCAGGCTGGATCCGAACATCAGGGGGTCTGCGGCCTGCAGGAGGCTCCAATCAGACAGCTCAGTGTTCTGCTGCTCCGACGTGCCGCTGACTCTCCTTTGTGGCGGTGATAAAAAGCCTCCAGCAGCCCCGAAAGCAGCAGTGAAGGTGGAGAAAAGAACTGACGGCTGCAGTGATGTGAGCAGTCGAAGTTTTTCTTCCATGAACTGTCCACAAACTCCTGTGAATCGCTCATCACTCGCCTGCATGCTTCGCTTTAGCAACACAATGGACTTTTCCTCGCAGTCGACTGTAACAAAACTTAGAAAACTCCTCTTGGATGAGGTCATTGTTTACCATTGGTTCAAGAATTTATAAGTTATAGGAGGCTACCAAAGCCAAATAACCCCTTAGACTATGTGAACAATCTCAATTATAAAAAGTAATAGTTAACAGTGTGAATGCAACAACAACTTTTCATTATAAAGTTGAACTGAGGCCACATACCAGGCAATTAACTGTTGTCACTTTTCCTTACTGCTGCTTTTTAATTGCTCCTCACTTTAACCTCAGCTTTTAGCAAAATATTTAATGCTGAGGGGTTTTCCTGCCTCTGTTCTGTCTGAGCTAGATGCTTTATCTAATTTATTCATGTACTTGTGGGGATATTCTGAAATGGGAGTTGCATGGGGTTATTGCATCAGTACATTTTTCAGTTGAAAAGTAAAAAGTACCGTACTACTACTAAAAACAAAACGTAGTTCCTTTTTTAATGCGGCACCACGTTACTTTCCCACGGACAGATCTGACACTGATGCTGCCCTCACAAGCAGAGTTGCCAAGTCCTTTCATTCTAAGCATCATTGGGCCTGTTTTTCTCGAAAGCTGCTTGCAATCATGTGTTTGCTCTTTCTGTTTGTGTGAATCACCCTGAATATTTATCTCCCAGCTCCCCACAATAAAGCAAAACACAAGTGTTGTAGGTAGTTTGTCTTTCCACTTACGCATTTCCTGGTTATTGCACCCACCCCCAAACAAATAAAAAAAAACATTTCAAAAAACCCTTTATGTAGATTTCTCTTTAAACGAGAAAAGCACTCAGAGAGCACAGACCTTTGCCAGCACCACAGTCCTCTCTCATATTGTGATTTTCACCATATATATTAGTCCTACCTTTATTTTATTTAAATATTTAGATTCCTTGACCATGAAAACATACCATTAGCAATTGGATTCGTAATGATATCTATTTCAGTTCAGTAGTTATTCACAAAAATCGAAGTTTTTGTCATGGCGGATCCAGACAGTGATCCGGATCACTACCAAAATCTAATCATTTGTTCCTTGTCCCCTCCCAGTTCGGACATTATAACAGGTATACAAGTTATGAATCTTATGAAAAAAAGAAATAGCCGGTGGTTACTTGTTTTGGACTTGTTTTTATCGACCTTGTTGCTTATTTCAGAAGAAAAACCTAGGAACACTGAACAGGAGCTCTCATTACACACAACATGAGACATGACTTTGTATCATAAAGACCACAGAGGAAATATCTGTGATGTCCGCCACATTTAAAAACAGATATGGGAATCTGCCCAAAGTCGAGTAACAAAAAAAGTAATGAGTAACGTAAAAAATTACTTTCCATAGAGAGTAACTAAGTAAAGTAAAATAACTTTTTTGGGAAGTAACAAGTTAACTTGACTACTTTTTAAAAGTAACTTCCCAACACTGCTTTGGGAAGGTATTAACTTTGGCAGTACAGCGGTGGTTTGTAACCAAAGCAGCAACCTCAATGGATGAAAAAATGAAGCCAGTAGGGAAGTACCAAAAGCTACAGTTTCTCCAGTGTCCACTTGAAGCTGACTGCAGGAAACATGGAAGTTATGTGTAAAAGAACAAGCCTTTTTTACATGCAAAAGAACCATCTTAACTGCGTGTTTCACAAATGCTAGAGTCAATATACAATATATCCAAACCAAAGTTGGCAAATATTGGCTCAGAGGCCACATGTGACCCCTTTCTCTCTAACCCCCAAATTCCACTGGACGCGAAAGCGCAGCGCAGCGTCCTTGAAACGTACTGCGGAGCACTTCACTCCCATTGTAGTCCATCGGGCAAATTCCACTGCACGTGCTGCAGAAGCGCCGGTGCTCGCATAGGCGCGAGAGATACGCTTCAGGTCTATTTTCTGCACGGCTGCTTCCAAACCTCGTAAATTCACTATCATGAAGAAAGTACCAGACAGGAAGTCGCCATGTGGAGTAACCGGAAGTTTCAAAATAAATCAAAATAAATCAATTGTTTGTCATTACGTCAAAACCAGAGGCACGAGATCAGGTCAGCAGTCGGTCAGAGGGTCCCAGAGGCAACACGACACCATGGACGAAGAAAAGTGAATTGTAGAGGTACAGGAATCTATAAGATTGTATACATGACACCATACATCTTTTCTACAAGGACATAGGTGAATAGAAGTTGAATAAATCACGAAGCTGTGGTGGTTGGGACCAGCAAAGGGACCTTAGAGAAGCGAAGCAAGGTGTTGTTTATTTCTTTTCTCAGTCTATAACATGTTTTATGAGCGTGTGACATCGCTATTCTCATGAGAGCCTGTGGCTCTCCGGGTATCAGCCCTCCCCCTACAGGGCTGCGCGCCGTGGCGCTTCTGGGTGCGCTGCTTTCAGAGGGATTTGCCTGTCGCACCGCGCTTTCGCGTGTGGTGGAATTTGGGGGTAAATGTGGCCCTTTGGGAAGTTTGAAATCAACAAAAAGTCTTCACATAAAGTAAACATTTCTATAACTAGCCAAAAAGCACAGAAAATAGATATACTTCCAAGAAAACTGAGTTTTAATCTTCTGTATTGTGTCTGTACACTTCAACTACTTATTTAAAGCGTTGGTAGAATTTCAACAGAAAAGGTACACTTCAAATATGAAAAAAAAAACTCTGTTACAGCAACTTTCCAAAGGTTCATTGATAATTCATTGGCTGATATCACATGGCTTTGTCCAACTACTTTTACAGGCTACAAAAAACACACACCCAAAGCTGTCCAATTGGCACCACAATGCAAATATTTTAAATACAGCTAAAATAACATGTGAGGTCCAACTCTCAGGTCTCTGTACATTTTCCACATTAATCCATTATTATTTTTAGTGGTCAACATAGTTCAAGTTTTTAAGAGTATGTTTCTCAAATATCAATTTGCTGTTATTTCCACATGTCACATTTCTATCTGTGGATTAGAGCTCGGGACAGATAGCCCTCCAATCCTCATAAAGCTGTAAGGCAGTGATTCTTGCAGGTTTTGGTGCTGTCAGACCGAGTTAAGAGCTGAGACATTCACAACATTCCTCTGAGGTGTTTGAACAATGACAAATCTTTCTGTCATTTGACCTGACAGACTCTATTTCCGACTGCTTGCTGGAGAGTCTGTTTACTCTCTATGACAACAGCAAACACGACAGCAGCTACCAAGTTACACTGAAGCACCACTGCAAATTAACAGGCTTTCAGGGATGCTTTATATACTGCTAATTACAGCTCATACTATTAACACTCTTTATTTTTATGTATTAATCTTATTAAAAGAAGAAGGGGTACAGATAATGGATGGATGTTACTAAACCTTAACTAGGGCGCGGCGATATAGCCTAAAAATAAAATTCCCATTTTTTTTTATTTTTAACAAGACTTGATTTATGATTTTAATTGTTTTTTCCTCTATAAAAAAACTTCCAGTAATACAAAACTTACACAAATCAAGATTTGCCTTATGTTGTCAAATTACACTATATTCCCAAATCAAACTGAATTTTATGACACATACTTTAATTAAAGTAAAAGTATGTGTCATAGAATGTTGATGATGAAGTTTGTAGTTGGCAGCCTTGTCTACATAAGCAGGGTTTTAACATGAAACTCTCTGTTCAATATTTAATCTAAAAAAAAAACCAAAACAAATATAAGAATATAAAAGTGACAGTGCAAAACTGTAAATTTGCAATATTTTCAAACACTGCAACAACTGACAGTTGGAGTAAGACAAGGAAATTTAATTTTTAATTCTTAAATCTTAGGCAGAAATATTTAGATTAATAGATATATTTCCCGGCCCCATTATTACACAAATTTGTACCTTATTTAAAGATGCTATGAGGAGTTATTGAGTAATTACAAAAACGTCTCAATTTTAGATATACAGTTGTGCCCAAAAGTTTACACCCCCCAGCAGAATTTCTGATTATTTGGCCTTTTCTCAGAAAATATGAATGATAACACAAAAACCTTTCTGTCACTCATGGTTAGTGGTTGGGTGAAGACATTTATTGAAAAAAAGATTAATTTACTCTTTTTAAATCATAACAGAAACTTCAATATTGACCCTGTTCAAAAGTTTACACCCCCTGGCAGTTTTGGCCTGATAACATGCACAGAATTTGACACAAATGGGTTTGAATGTCTACTTAAGGTAACCATCCTCTCTGTGATCTATTAGCTTGTAAACTGTGTGTGTGTATGAAAGCTCAGTGAGTTTCTGAGCTCCTGACAGACACGTGCATCTTTCACTCAATGCTGCGTTGAAATTTCTGTGTCATGGGTGAAGCAAAAGAATTGTCAAAGGATCTGCGAGAAAAGGTAATCCAACTGTATAAAACAGGAAAAGGATTTAAAAAGATATCCAAGGAATTGAGGAAGCCAAGAAGCACTGTTAAAACTCTAATTAAGAAGGGGAGAGAGAGGGATTCGGTTGAAACCAAACCACGGTCAGGCAGACCAACAAAAATTTCAGCTCCAACTGCAAGGAAAATTGTTCGAGATGCAAAGAAAAACCCTCAAATAACTTCAGCTGAAATACAGGACTCTCTGAAAAAAATTGGGGTGGATGTTTCAAGATCCACAATAAGGAGACTCTTGAAGAAACATGGGCAGGTTGCCAGAAGAAAGACATTTCTACACAAATGCCACAAAATATCCCGTTTACAATCCAAACAGCACAGAGACAAGCCTCAAAACTTCTGGAACAAAGTCATTTGGAGTGATGAGACCAAAATTAAACTTTTTAGCCACAACCATAAACATTACATTTGGAGAGGAGTCAACAAGGCCCATGATGAAAGGTACACCATTCCTACTGTGAAACACGGAGGTGGATCACTGATGTTTTGGGGATGTGTGAGCTACAAAGGCACAGGAAAATTGGTCAAAATTGATGGAAGGATGAATGAAGCATGCTATCAGAAAATACTGGAATTTACACTCATCTGCCCAGAAGCTGCCCATGGGACGTTCTTGGACGTTCCAACATGACAATGATCCAAAACACAAGGCCAAATCAACCTGCCATTGGAAGTCAATTAGAAAGGTCAAAAAGTGTGATGTGAAATGGGTGGCAGATCTCAGTCTCCTGACCTCAATATCATTGCAGCTAATGCAAGACAACCAAAGAATTTACAGGAGCTGGAGGCTTTTTGCCAAGAGGAATGGGCAGTTTACCATCTGAGAAAATAAAGACCCTCATCCATAACAACCACAAAAGACTTCAAGCTGTTATAGATGTTAAGGGGGGAAATACAAGGTATTAAAAACTGGGGGTGTAAACTTTTGAACAGGGTCAATTTTGAAGTTTCTGTTGTCATTATGATTTAAAAAGAGTAAATTAATCTTTTTTTCAATAAATGTCTTCACTCAACCACTAACCATGAGTAACAGAAAGGTTTTTGTGTTACCATTCATATTTTCTGAGAAAAGGCCAAAAAATCTGAAATTCTGCTGGGGGGTGTAAACTTTTGGGCACAACTGTATGCCTGATCGTAATACACACTTTAAGATGAGTTTTATAGCATCAAAATAGGTTATCTATAAATGCTATTCCTTAGCTTCGCGGTCGGGTCGGACAGGGCTGGACTGGCCTGGATACTCAACTTCGGGAACAAGACAATTAACCGGCATGTCCGTTGAAGATTTCTGCTTTCTCTTCAAGATTTCCAGCAGTGATCCCTGGTTGGTAGGACAGCAAAAACATGGTGTCCTGTAAGACAATCTTCAAGTGACGTTCTTTCCTTCCCTTTTTTTCAAGGAAATTTGAGTTCATTTCTGATGAAAATCTGCAGTTATTGAGACCGCTTCAGAAGCCGCTATTGTTTTCAAACATGCAGTCACTTCCTGTTGTCGTCACGTCTCTCTTCCCTGATTGGGCCGTTAAGCATTTAGCCGAGTGAATGTACAGTGGAGGTTGGCAAGATGGAGATGCAGGATTTCAGAATCAGGCAGGTTCATCTACTCTGTAAGGCTAGGACGATGCTGCCATGAGTAGTACTTAGTTGCTGTTCTGCAACAGTATCTTATAATGAATGAAAATAACATGAGATTATGTGATTTTTAACAGTCAATTTGTTGCTTCATTCCAATGTGGAGCCTGAATAATACTGCCTGGGTGCTCCTAAAATACTTTTAAATTCCACTGAAGTAACATCCTGTGAGCACAGCACCTCTATATTAGCCGGGGGCTATCATTATTAAATTGCATAATGTATTGCCTCAGTCGCCCATATGTCCCTGTCCACCCTCTGTACTTCTGTGCTGACATGTACACAGGTATTTCCAGCATACCTGTACACCTAACTGCAGCGTACACAGGTTGCATTATGGCCAAAGAATTCAGCAGATGTTTTCCACATGCAGGACGAGGCAGGCTTCATGGAGCTTATCAGCAAAGCATGAGGAAACTCCCCACTGACATGGATACATTCCTGACTCTGCATGGGGACAGATTTGGTCTGCAGGGGTGGTGACGGGGAAATAACCGGTAAACAAACAAGCAAATCCGCCTGATAACACATGAAAGAGAAGAGAGGCCCTGGACCTGGGCCTGTGTGTGGGCAGACAGTATGTGTTCATACCTCTCTGCTCTTCATTTGCTGCCTTATCTCCCATCATAAAGAGGGTTCCCAGCGAGCGGTCGTCTCTTTGAAATCCTCCCGGTGTGTTTGTTTATGTCGAGCACTCGCGTGTTTCAGGGATTACATCTTTTCTTTCCCTTTCCTGAATTCCCCTCCTTGTTTCGCCTCAAAGGAATTTAGCGAGAACTCCCCGCCACCTGCCAACGCACACACAAACACACACGCATTTGTTAAAATGTCACCCTATGGCAAGGATTATGGGGGGTTATTAAGACATATTTATGCATAACAATGAATCACAAAAACAGCACGAATAGAGAGCACCCATGAGTTTAAGGGACAGGCAAGGGAAAACAAGAAAAAACACAAGTATTTTTTATAGAATATGTTCCAAAAACTCGAAGTGAAAAATAAAAACAAGACAAAATGTCAAGGAAAGGTTCGCACACAGTTGGATTTTTTTTTTCAATTCTTTTTCCATCTTAGATAAAATTCTTCAATAAAAGAGTCCAGCTTTTCTCCTGACATTAGAACATTTTACTTGAAATTTCTTCTTTTTCTCTAAACCTTTTGATATTTTTTCCTGACATTTTGACTTTGACACCAAAAAATATATTTTCATTGGTATTTTGACCTTCTGTTTGATATTTCACAACATATTTTGATGGCTCAAGGCTTCCTATCAAAAGGAAAGCACAAAAAGGGGTTTTGTGTCCATATTTTGTTACCTGGATGGAGCATGATTCTGTGCAGAGCTCAAAAAGGCTGGATTATGTGCCATGACTGTTCATAGATGTTCTTTGGCACAAGTCAAACAAATCAGAGTTTTATTCATCCAGTTTTATACAGCCATTACAGGTTGGGTTAGGGGGGAGGTTGTTAGAGGTTACCCCAGGTGACTGTGGTCTAGAGGTTTGCTAGCCAATCATAGCCAGTTATCATCAGGAGTGTGGCACATGGGTATTTCACTGCCATGTTTCGTTCTTTTTGTCCAACAGAACAAATACTGTTTACCTCATTTAACTTTATTACATTTATTTTGCCCATAAACCAGTGGTTCCCAAATACTTTCTGGGGTGCCCACCTTTCAAGACTGGAATCTTTTCAAGCCAACGAGAAATGTCACCTATCCCAAAACTAAAACTTCATCAGTTTTCTAGCATACACACGAAGAATCAAAGATATTTATTTGGTATATATAATCTAATCTAATCTAATCTAATATTTGGACCCTGACTGTAGTGTGTGCAAGTCACACAAGTGGGCCCACGGAATGTTTTGGATGAGGAGTAAACCAGCTGCGTTGCACATTATTAACACACAGCCCGGTCTTGTTTTCTTACTTTGTCTTTGGTTGTGTGGAGCCCAAGGTGTTTTCATGCAGGGAATCTGCCTGTCTGATATTTTCCCAAGGTCTACGTCCTGTTGTTGAGGTCAAGACGGTCATAGACTACTGGTTGGACTGGAAGCGCCCTGGATTGAATAAAGTTGTTCAGTGCTCCTGGTGCCCTAAAGTGATGCAGCAGTGTACATTTTCAAGTCAAAGTTTAGTTTATAGTTTGAGTATTAACGACTACGCCCATGCACGTATGGATATTCAAATAGAGTATTGGTGGCAGCCCTCGTATGTTGACAATCACTAAATTCTCAAAACACTGCCTAGTTTTAATGCAGAGTTCCTGTGATCTTGCTTAAAAGTTTGCTCTGTGGTAAATGTTCAGTTCTACAATGCTAGCAGCCATGTTGTCAACAACTCTGCCATTGTTCTAACATCTACGCTCTGCACTGGGCTGTGAAATATTGTGAACCAATGGGGTTGAAATTACAATGAAGTGGTAGGATGTCACACTGGTAAGACCATTCAGACACCATAAACATGGGAAAAAAAGAGACCTCATGACGCGGCACACTGTCTGTCTTGTTCATAAAAGTCCTCTTTTATGGCCCTTTTCCATGAGCCCTACTCCACTCTACTCGACTCTACCCAGCTCTACTCTACTCGCCTTGTGCTGCTTTTCCATTAGCCCCAGTCGCCTGCCCAACAGGGTGCAGTGTCGCTGTAAACAGCTGAGCGGCACTGCGGTGACGCCATTTTGAGCGTGACACAACAATCTGTGGCTTTTTGTCACGAACCGAGTAAAAAAGGAAAGCAGAAGAAGGCTGCAGGTGGCAAGAAGAAATACCCCTTGAGAAGCACAGGAGAGTTTTGGAAGCTATACAACAGAATGAAGCCGAGGACGAGAGCAATCGAGCTGTAAAGAAAAGACGTATGAGGGTAAGCTAAATGTAGCTACTGCTAGCATGACTGATCGATGACAACATTGTCTGACCAATCAGTAGCTGGCAGTCGGTGACGTCATCTTTTAGTATCGACTCAGCTCGCTTGGAACCAGAGCGGAGTAGGTACTAAAACTAGCTTGTTTTAGGAGGTACCAGGCTAGTGGAAACACGCTGCAAATTGAGTAGGGCCGAGTAGAGTAGGGCCAAGACATGCTAGTGGAAAAGGGCCATTACTCTGAGAAGACATATTAAACACATTATAGGGCACATAAAAAACAAAAACCAGTGTTCCTTTACGGTGACACCCTTTTTCTACTGAGCACAATAAGATAAACATCCTCCTCCTCCTCTCATTTTTTCCATTCTTACGCCTCACCTCAACACATCCCCGCAGAGAGGGCCTGAATCACCACAGCAGAGGATCGCCGAACACTTTGGTCCTTGTGCATTTGAGTAACCCTGCATCAAACCTCCTTCTCCCTCACCAGTAAACAAACTATATAATATTCGTGGCCCCGCTGCTTTTTTAGCTCAGTCGATCATCTTCTGAGTTTAATGGTCAGGCTAATTAGGCCTTGGGAGAATACTGGTGTCAGACCAGTCAGACTTGTCACTATACAGGACCCACGGAGACCATTAGAGCCTCGATTGATGTCCAACAGACAATCCCTGCAAGGGTTGTTCATTTTAGACTAAATGAGGCCCTGTGGCTATTTCCGGGTAAACACACAAAATCCCTGCTGCCTCATTTCATATTTATTGTTGGTTTGATCCCTTACGGCTGAGGCTCAGTCCGTCCTACAGTAAATGTTATGTTCTGCAGCTAGTCTGCATCAGTGAGTGGGATCTTATTGGAATATAATGAAAAAGACAAAGCTTCTCATATAAAAGATTCATGATTGAAGTCTTTGGAGTCAATTAGTGAAACAACAAAGCAGTGAAGCATCTCTCTGAAGACTTTAACTGTTGAAGGAGACAAAAAGGAATCAGCATTTGGGAAACAAACTAAAATAAAGGTATGCTGAAAGTAAGTCACAACTAAGCCGGTAAAAAATAGAAAAAAAGCTGACTGGAGTCTTTAGCTGGTGGTATGTCTTACACCTACTGTAAAACAGATCAATAGGAATAACACTGATTACAAGACCATCCTTCTCCTGCCATGTTAGGACATATTTAACCACATACAGAAGCAAAAAATAAAATCAATAAAACCAAGGTAGCAATGCACTCTGTCTGTTTAAATTGTATAAAGTGATATGAGGAGAATCTATTACCGGCGACATTAAGACTCTGCTACCTATGAGCACACGCGGCGACTGTCGTAATGCTGTGTTCCAGTAACCTCGGAACTGGGAGTGACATCATCTCAGACTTATCGGCGTTCCAGTTGAAGTTGGAAAAAAATACGCCGATCCACCAGGCTATTGTTAGCTGTCGTTAGCATGCCCTGCGTTGTTGTATGAAGAGTGTGATTATCACTATGGCAGCATTTTTGTAAATATAAGTCTAACAATACTATGTATACAGCTGATCTAGAGCGACACACCCCAGTCAGAAGTGCAAATAAATTGATTATTACAGGAGCTAAATAACTGTTCATACTGGGGGCATCCATCTTCCATTGTTAACTCAGGGGTGGCGAAGTTTCACCGAGTTCCCAGAAGGAAATTCAGACTTTGGGGGACATTTCAGTTGCAGTTTCCTACTTGGAATTCGGAAATTCCTACTTCTGACTACAACTGGAACGCACCAAAAGATGTGACCCAAACTAAAGCGTGACAGTGGCCGTGTGTGCTCATGGGTAGCAGAGTCTTTATGTCTTTGGAAATAGATTCTCCTCATAGCACCTTTAAGTCAAACCCACAAGTCAATAGTAACAACTATACTAGGTATGCTCCATACTGGATTTTGCAGATATCACAAAATCATCGCTGCGTGCATACATCTTAAAAAAAATAAAAAACTCAAGAGTTACCAATTTTGTTATTCATTCCTAAAGACTAACCATTAAAAGTCAGTAATTTACACTGGCTTGCTCTAGTAAGGGGTAGTAAATGTTTGATTGATACTAATAAAAAGAATATAATATTTAGTAAATAAAGATAATTTGGTTTGCATATGTTAATAGTGTAATAAAGTGTTCGCCATATACTACCCACCCTTGTGATAGCTGGCTAACTAACTACTAGCGTGCTAACCGCTGATTTAAATTGTTAATGCTAATTATTAGCATAAAAAACGCTGGTAGGCTGATGTTAATCGCTAAGATAACTGCAAGCACACTTATTGCTCATGCTAACTCCTAATACTATTCTCTACCATGCTAATCACATTCTAATCGCATTAGCTTGCTAATCGTAAAAGTATTGGTACAGAATCGATTTATAAAGGTCTGGTATTCCCCATCAGTGGTGCCACTAACTGCACATGATTAACCCTTTCATGCATGGTGTCCGCTACAGTAGACAGATATTTGGAATAGTTTTATACCCTTTAAGGCTGCATTACCATGTTCAACTACCTGGTTGTAAATTCCCAAACCCTCTTTTTAAGTTTCAAAAAAATTTTACCCTAACACATTTTTACTATCATGAATTCAAAATAGTCAAGAAAGGGCGGATTGGATTTCATGCCTTGATTCAGATCTCACATAATTTTGTATTTTGTATTTTAAATTTGTGTGTAAATCACAAGTTGATTAAACAGCAATAATACACATACTTAAGAATTTTTCTTTTTATTTTATTTGCGCTTGATAAATGTTTGTCAAAGAGGTGTGTTTGTGGATTTTTATTAAGTTAAATTTTAAATTTTAAAAAGTATTCCTTTGTGATTTAATAATTCATGCATGAAAGGGTTTAATGAATTGTGGATGAAAACAAGCCTCAAGAACTGCAGAGGGTGATTTCACACTGTGAACAGAATATCTACAACAACTAATTTATCTACAATAAAGCTGTTTTCACTACTCCTCGCAGCCTATGTGTTCTTTCTTTGGCAGTGCTGATATAATTGCTTCACAAGAGAAATAACCAATACTACACCGGATAAACGGCTATTTTTTTTTTTTTTAATCTTCAGAAATCACTGAAAAATCCCCAAAATCGAGCACAAAAACTTGCATATACACTCTGTATAGTTCTAGGAGGATGTTGTTAACATTTTTGGGTAGCATTTAGTTTATTGGTGCTGAAATTATTATTGCAAAATAACATTTAATATTTATATAAACTACACCTATCATAAAACAGCCTCTGTCTTATTTACTGTCCTTTTGCAATATTCATATCAATTGCATGAACTATATTCTCTATCCTAAAGCTCCCTTTTCATCATGCAGTATTTCTCATGTCTGGTTTGAAGGATGGGTGTACATCACCTTATTTTCCCTCTCAGTCTTGTAAATATTTTTCATGATGACAGCGTCAAAAACTCTCTGTATGTCATAGAGCAGGAATGTCATGAGACATCGAGTCTAAACACGAGTCTTTAACTATGAAATCATCCTTCCTGCAGCACGATCATCAGTCCACAGTCAGAGTTATATCACCACTCAGACCTGAAAGCAGTCTGATTTAATTAATAAGACATCTGATATCTTCAGTTTATCCTTTACAGTCTGACCGCCAAGCTGCTCTGAATGACTCAGTGTGAGTCACTCAGTATGTGGTCATCATGTTCAGGAGAAGCTGAAGAGCAACTGCTCTGTAATAAAAATGATTTGCATTTATTCTCTGTCCACTGTTACATAACTGATGAAACTGTGCTCCAGGTGATGAGTGTTCAAGGCAGGAGCTTCAAGTATGGATGCTAAAAACGAACTTTCTTTATGTAATAGGGAAATAATAGCTATTCAATCACTTATAGCTAACAAAGCAAACTATTTTAAACACAAATCAAAATCTACCAGCAAGACTGCCACACAGTCTGCCGGTTTCCACATCCCGCGCCTTTTTTTGGAAGCCAGTGCACAGCAGCACACGGCACAACAGAGTTTGTGGGGGCTTTTTACACTGCTCCAACTCAAACTTTCCAAAAAATGAACCAGTTTATTTGGTCCAGACCAAAAGTGTTAGGTGTGAAAGGCAACTCAGTTTACACTAAAATGTTGGCAACCTACTTGTTTAACATTTACAACTCCACAAGAGCCTAAGCTGCTATGAACAGAGTCTGATTGTTTTCCCTTTCTCGGTTTATATACGCCTTGAATTTCTGAAGTCAAGGTTAACTCTTGGATAAAATGAAACATCTAATAACCCTTTACTGAATGTTGGTTAAGTTTGAATGTATAAATTAACCCTTTAACTACCAGCTCAACCGTTTGGCTGAAGTCATCAATAAATTTGATGATAAGTAATGTTTTAAAAACAGAACAAATCAAATAACTGTTTGACACTGTTTACTTTTAAGAGAAGAGAGAAAACTGCACACAAACCGAAGACCAGATGTTTTCTTGGAGTTGGATTTTAAGGTTTTAAAAGCTAACAGCTGATTACGTGATGACATAAACATGCACAAATACTTGAGACAACTCAATATCAAAATGCAAAAATGTTTGTAAATAAGACAGCAAGAAATAACTTAACCCTTTAAGGCCCAATACAGCAGATTATAGCCAGAAAATTCTATTTTTTTGGAGCTGAAATGTTTGTTTCACTTTCTGCTAAAATCCATAAAAATCAAAATGTCCATAAAATTCAACATGTAGATTTTTCGTATCTCATTTGATACATTAGGTGTTTTTGGCAACTGATAATCCATTTGAGGACATTTTTGTCATTTATCTGATTGTATTCAGATGTTTTTTTTATGTAATTTGTTGATCATATTGAGTAGAAAGAGGGATTATAAAAGTATGTATCAAATATGATACAATTGGCTTTATAGGGTTAAAATAGATGATGTTGAGTTTTAAATACATACAAATAATGTTTTTGATAAATAAGAGATTAAATATATATATATTCATGGTTGAGTATTTAAAATAATGTCAGCATTAATAATAAATTTTAGCTTCCTAAGTCCTACACAAAGATATTGTCAGTTATTTTGATTTGTTTGCAGGTTTTTTGTATCTTAAAAGATGTTTCAAGATGTTTTAAGATCCTTTTTTTTAACACGCTAAATATTCCTAGATTTATTGACCTCTGCCAAACAGTTGAGCTGGGAGTTGAAGGGTTAACAGAAATGAATTTTACTTTTTGTGTGAAATGCAGTCACCTTTATTTAGGCTACCTTAGTTACAATACCAGAACTGACAACAAACAGTGAACCTGCTCTACATGAATATATCAGTTCATAAGGAGAGCAGCTCTGATTGGTTCTCTCCACAACTTATCCCGCCACCACAAAGCTAAAGCAGCTGTGATTGGATGTCCCTCTGACCTCATCCAACCTTTCCACACAACCGAAGTAGCTGTGATTGGATATATTCCTAACTTGTCTCTACTTTCTACATGACCACATTAGGTTTGATTGGATCAAGTCTGTAAGATATTTTAGTCTAGTTTTTAAAATGTCAGTTAATTTAGTATTAGTTTTTGTTCATTTGCGCTCATTGTTATAATATCTAGTTTTTGTCAAGGTGACAATGGTTGAACAATGGCGAAAATAATTAGACAACGAAATTAACAGACTGTAGACGTGTTCCTCTCTGTTGTGTTTTAACATGGAGTGTTTATGTGACTGCGTGTGCTTCTGCAGGCAGCCCCAAGTGGACAATCATAGAATTGCTGGTTACTACACAACACAGAGGCTTCATATTTCAGCACTGGAAGATGCTGATCAACCCCTATTTATGTATGGCACAGTTCTCATCTGTTCCCTATATTTACTTTTTCTGTTGAACAGCTGTCCTTATTTAGCACTAAGACACCAATCACAGAGTGGAGCTGCTCTTACTCGTCTACCATTCAGCTCGTTCTTCGACTCCTGTGTAAATAAAGAGCGTGATTGAACGCTTCTGTCACGGCGGTTTGACTCTGAAACTTCAAAGTAAACTTGAAGGTGAAATTGGCCTTGACTGAGAGAGCGGTGCTACAGTAACACCCTCCGAACAGACCATTGATCAAGTTCAAACCTGAACACTTGTCACGCCTCAGGTAACTGCCAATCCTGAGTGTGGAGGAAACAGGAGGATTTATGAGGAAATTAAAGCTGTTCCAGCACTGAATGATGTTGTGAGTGCTGTTTTTCTTCAATCACTATTATGTTTCTGATGAGGTGTGCCACTAATGTACAATAAAGACATGCTTAATGATGATGGATAGCTTTATGCAGTATGTTTCTGTTTGGTTATCTGAAATCAAAATATAATGTTACATAATAATATGCCTACAAGTATAATTAGCCCTTATGACATAAAAGAATGAATTCACATTGTCACATAACACTCAGTATTAACTTTATGAGGCCTCAAATAGAAACATCTATAGCTATGATTCTGTTTTTTAATCATTTTTGACGTGTTTTTTTGTAAATAACTCTTTCTAAATGGCACCACGAGCTGCCTGAAATGGCCATTCGGAATAGTGTTGCGTCCCACCAGTTCGCTTTGACAGCCGTTTTGTCATGAATCAAGACAAAATCTGAGCTCTTCAAACTTTTTTCTATATGCCTATTTAAGTACAGAAAAGTCTGTATTTTAAAAGAAAGCTATAATTTCATTCAAATTAAGGAAGTTAAACAGGCAGCCAATACTGAAAACTTCTCCATAGTGTGGAAAGCAAAGTTATATCACATCAGAGACATCATGTGAAAAATACACTGCCTGGCCAAAAAGAAAGTCGCCACCTGCATTTAACTCAGCAAATAAGTACGAGTCTCCTATTGGATAATTACTGCATGGGCGATTGTCTTTCAGCTGGCAACAAGTTATTTAACCCCAGCTGATGAAATGAGTAGCTTCTCATTTGTTAAACAACCATGTCAAAGACACATCCTGTGGTTGTGGAAAAGATGTTAGTCTGTTTAAGAAGGGTCAAATCATTGGCATGAATCAAGCAGTGAAACATCTAAGGAGGTTAAAGAAACTACTAAAACTGGGTTAAGAACTGTCCAACGCCTTATTAAAAACTGGAAGGATAGTGGGGAACCATCGTCTTCGGGGAAGAAATGTGGTCGGAAAAAAATGTTGAATGATCGTGATTGGCAATCACTTAACCCTTTCATGCATGAATTATTAAATCACAAAGGAATACTTTTCAAAAATGTTTGTTTTTACTTTCAAACAAGCTAAAATCATGTTCAGTTTTTAAAATGTTATATTTTAAGGGAGTTATGCATCTGTCCACTTCCCCATGCATCAATAGTAATTTGGTGGAACTTAATAAAGATCCTGAAACATGCCTTTGCCAAACATTTATTAAGAATATATAAAAGAAAAAAACAAATCTGAAGTATATTGCTGCTGTTTAATCAAAATGTTCACTTATGAATTACACCTACATTTAAAATAAAAAATATAAATGATGTGAAATCTGAATACAGACATAATGCTCAATTTGCTCTTCATGGGCTGTTTTGGATTAATGATGCAATAAGGTGAACATTTGAAAAGATATTTCCATGAAACTCAAGACAAGGGTTTGGGAATTTACCACCTGGTAGTTGGACATTCTACAACAACCTGAGGGTATAGAGATATCTGTCTACTGTAGTTAACACCATGCTTGAAAGGGCTGAACATTTTGCCAAATCACATTGAAGAAGAAAAAACAGTAGAACTCGAGGGGGTGTTTAATAGTGAAAGTAAGAGCAACCCAAGGGATTGGGACTGAACAGCTGTATAGCCTTAAGAAAACCACTAATCAGTAAGGCTAACCAGAAAAAAGGCTTCAGTTTGTTCGGGAGCATAAAGATTGGACTGTGGAGGACTGGAAGAAGGTCATGTGGTCTGATGGGTCCAGACTGACCATGTTCCAGAGTGATGGGAGCATTAGGGTAATGGAGTGTTCACACTGGACGCGAATTCGCCTCAACACGCATCGAGATTACATACAAAGTCAATGCAAAGGCGCGTCTTGACGCAGATTCGCTCCGGGCATTTGGAGCGGGGCGTTTGGAGCGTTCGGCGCATTTGAGGTGTCGAGCGTTGAGGCGTTTGACGCCCTCGACGCCCCGACGCTCGAGTTGAAAATATTGAACTTTCGACGCCAGTTCGCTTGACGTTGTGGCGCGGCAGCCAATCAGCGGTGACATCCCCCCCCCCCCCCCCCCGACGTCATTGATTTGATGACGTATGATGCTACGTCCCCCTGCTCCCGCTCAAAGCCCTCTGTAAGATGGAGGAGAGGTTTATCTGCGCTGTTTGCTATCATCCGGAGCTATACTATTCGGCGTGTATACTCTACAGAGACCAGAACAAAAGGGAGCAGGCTTGGGTGAAAGTCGCCGAGGAGACAGACAGGTTTGATTTGATGACGTGTGACGCCCCGGTCTCCTGCTCCTGCTCAAACCCCCTCTCAAAGATGGAGGAGAGGTTTATCTGCGGTGTTTGCTATCATCCGGAGCTCTACTACTCGACGTGTGCACTCTACAGAGACTGGAACAAAAAGGAGCAGGCTTGGGAGAAAGTCGCTGAGGAGACAGGTTTTGAAGGTAAGTTCTGTAAATATTCGTTTCCAGCTGGATTTGCCTGCACGGGTTGTCACTGAGTCCGACAAGCTCCGGCTCTCTACTGCGCCTGCGCCAGGATGCGCGTCGTCCCTCAGCTTGTCTAAATGTACAGTCCGGTGTGAACGCAGCATAAGAAGAGAGGGGAAGGTGAAGTGATGCACCCATCATGCCTAGTGCCTACTGTCCAAGCCTGTGGGGCCAGTGCTGTGATCTGGGACAAATCTGTGACATTTAAGAAGCTTATTGAAACAATGACACAGCAAATGTGTGCTGTAATCAGCGTTGCCAGTTGGGAAATATGAAATTATCAAACCAGAGTCTCAAAATTGTCATATTTTGGAGAAAATTATCGTACACCCGACATCATCAAAGTAACTGTCTTATCGTTGCGCAAAAGTCACAATTGATCACTCTGTTTAGTGTCCTATAGGCACTTTTGTGGGCATTTATCGCCCTGCCCCACATCAGCAGGGTTTGATCAGCAGCTCCAGGCTCGCTCACCCTCGTCCTCTCCTGCGGTGCTCTTTTTTCTCAACTAACTTCCTGACTGAGCTCCTATGAGGATGATTGGCTGTCAATCGTTCTGAGACAAATGACACTCAAACTATGATTGGCTGGAAACGTCACGTGACATAAGATGCATTTAGGGTTTACAAATAACTATCCGTCAGACTGGGGTAGATCTATAACAACCACATGAAACTGTCAAATTATCGTACATTTTTGGAATTATTGATCTTACATCGTACAGAGGGCTAAACTATCGTACAAAAACGATAATTATCGTACGTCTGGCAACGCTGGCTGTAACCAAAGCTGAAGGCAGTCCAACAAAATATTAGAGTGTATCTTTGGCATCTTCTACCTGGATGGATCTGCCTGATTCATTATGTGTAATCAGGTTTTTCCATCCAGGTAGCCCAAAGTGGGACAGACCAATCAAAGTCCTTTTAAATGGGAAGAGGTGGGAGCTGTCTATGAGACACCAGCAGAGATCAGCATAGATGCTAACAGCTATAAACAACACTGAGAGATTTTATTAATAGAAATCATATTTTTGTTCCACTTTTGACATGTTTCATGAGAGTTTGTTTTATGAAACGACTCACGTTGTGCCCCTAACACTGTAGCAGTAGTGCCTACCTTTTATATTATCTGACTAATGAATGCGACTGACAGAATGATCATCCAATCACCTGCTATGTTTGAAAGGTTTTGCCTGATCCCAAAGACTTTTTATTGGCTGCTCCCAAGATGGACAAAAGAAATATATTGACTGTCCATCTGGCGTGTCAAAGTAGATTACACAGGGAATTGCAATAGTTGGTTTGCATCCAAATTTCAATCCATCATTCAAATGTTACTTTTTTATTTATGTAGCATATTGTAGCATATAAAAATCACATAATAGTGTTAAAAACCGTGATTTTTTTTCTTACAACTCCTTAGCTAATAAATGCTGGTTCAAATAAAGAAAACAACAAAACCTCTTTTTTGTAATTATGCTCAAATATGAACAAAATGATTGCATCATGCAGACATCAACCCCACACCTGTCTATATATGGGTCATGTATCATAGCTAAGCCTGTAGCCGGATCAGACGGCTCAGCCACAAAGTTCTATCAAACTCCCCATCCACACAGAAAGTCCAACACCATTAAAATAAAGGTAAACTTCATACCATTTATATCTATTTAAAATAAACTTTAATTCTCCGAGATGACGCCCTCATATAAATGAGCAAATAAGTTTAAAATGAGCACACATAATTTGTCTTCCTCTGAGGCAATCAAAAGTAAATATTTCATTTCTTTCTTCTCTTGACATTAAGTATGAGCTGCGGTGCTTCCAGCATATTCTTCCACAGCTCTTTCTTACTTTAATTCAGCTGAATTAGATGTAGAGGCTCGGGTAATGGCCCCCCGGAGGCATGAAATTATGAGAGTCAGAGAGAGCAAGGTAATTACCATCAAGACTTTGGGCCTCCACCAAAAGCACATTAAACCACTTCAAACGCTGCAGAGAAATGCAAACAGGAGAATGAGATAGCTTCTTCACTGCAGAGCTGAACCCCTGACCAAGCATCTCTATCACTCACTCTGGGTTACACACCTATAAAGTTAGTTTAAAGTTTAAAGAGGAATTCATGCTGCTCTGACTTAAAGTTTTTATATTATGTAATCCATTCTTCCATGAAAATGCTCTGTTTTAAGCACTTTATGATGCAAAATCAAAGGGAAACTGCTGAGTAGATCATGTTAAGACTTGCTCAGAATGGCAACAACATTACGTCAAGTTTTGAACCGAGATAACCTTTCAACTCCTCAACTACAGCAGCTCGGTCAGGAGCCTTTCAGTTCAAATGTAACAATGACCTGACTGGTTAAAATATAGCACATACTCAAAGGCTCAATCCACTGATCAATCTCTCCATAAGCAGGCCTGGATCAAGAAGACAGGCCCCCCCCCCCAAAAAAACAAACAAACATTAATTCATTTTGAGGCCCCCCTCCTGATCAAGTCAATGGAAACCCTCCTATAAACCTGACCCCACAAACTATCACCAACTGCTAAATTACGAGCTCCTTTTTCAACAGAGATGAATATATTGTACATGCAGTTAACTTAAAAAATTATAATCTGGGCTGCAGGGAAATTTAATCTCCAGTCTTTATCCAGACAGAATTATCCTCTCTTCTGTCTTATGATTGTAGGCTAGCAGATGGGATGTTTATGCTACAAGGTTTTTCTTTTTTAGTTCAACAACACACATGCCCACTTTCAAGCAGTGCAGTCTGGTTATTCTAGTGGGTAAACTCTGATATACTCTTAGGGATATTTGCCCTCTTCGTGTCTCCATACACTGAGACATATTTGCCACATTTTTACTTGATTTATACACCATCCACAGAAAACACCTCGAGACCCACTTATGGGCCTCAACCCACAGGTTGAAAACCGCTGCACTAGTAGATTGTATGTTGCGCTTGATGCTTCAAAGATTGTTTTTATATCATGGACAATGCGTGATGCAGGAAACCTCAGGATGAATTTATCATTTAGAAAACAGTGAGTGAGTGAAACAGTGACTCAGAGCTGGACTGATGAAGAACAAGTGACTGATGATCCATCACTGTCCCTGCGATGTGCGTCCGTCGGCACACGGAAGAGCGCGCGCCCAAAGACGCCGAGCGATTCGGGAGGTATGTAGATCAAGTGTTCATGGCGGCACTGCAAACTGACAGACAACAACGGTAACACCCGTATTTTAGATGAAAATTATATGGCCTGCAGTCCACAAAGTGGATCATTGCTGCTTCAGACAGTGGAGGATGCGCCCTCGTCCGCAAAATGGGTCTCCCGATGAATCATGGAGCCCTATGCACATCGCATGTAAAATGCAGGATCGCTAATATTAGGGCCCCCTCTCGCTTCACCGCGACGCTCTCTATCTTTGCTCTCACGGCAGCCTGGCAGCGAGTCTGACCCTCCGCTCTGGGGCAGCAGGCTCCTCGCGCATCTCTGCCCTGCTGCTTTGTTTTATTTTAATCAGTGTTTATTGAAAGGTGCTATGAGGAGAATCTATTTCTGTCCGCATAAAGACTCCCAGCACGTGTTTCGACTGTCGTAAAGACGTGACCCAAGCCAAAGCATGCGTTTGTTGTGATGCTAATGAATGCAGCTCCGACCTTCCTCAGAACTCTGCATTGCTTTACAACTTCTTTTTTCAACAACTTACAGGATGCAAAGCGACGAGGTAATGTATCTCTTTCTAGTTACGTAGCGGTAGTTTGTGATGTGTGACAACAAGCAATTTTTGGAAAACTTAGTATCGTAGTTTTGTGGCTGGCTATATATCACTACTTACAGCCCGGTGCTCTAAGACGTGTCTGAATAATATAAATTTGCTCCAGTTTTAATTGCCTTGTTCCTGAAGTTGAGTATCCAGGCCAGTCCAGCCCTGTCCGACCCAACCACGAAGCTAAGGAATAGCATTTATAGATAACCTATTTTGATGCTATAAAACTCATCTTAAAGTGTGTATTTCGATCAGGCACATATCTAAAAGTGAGACTTTTTTGTAATTACTTAGAAACTCCTCACAGCATCTTTAAGTTTTTATTCACATTAAAATTTTGTTTCAGATATTCTGTTAGTGGAAGAAAAGCTGTTAAATGAACCCCTACAAAATGGCTACTCCTCAAGAGAAGGCACAATGTGTGTCCTGGTTTATTGAGACAAAATCGGATGTGCAGACTCAGCGAAACTACAGATTTGAGTATGGAGGAGATCCACCATCGCATCCTTCAATTTGTGCATGGCACAAGAAATTAATGGAGACAGGGACAGTGTTGACAAAAGGGAGGAGTGGGCTACCGAGAACATCTGAGGAAAACATCAATCATGTAAGACAAGCCTTTCCTTCCATTAACAGAATATCTTAGCAACAGCAAAGGAAAGTGTTAGAGATTCAGCAGAACTTTTGGGGCGAATGAGATATCGAGTTGACAGGGGCTACTGCACGTTGTTTAAAGCAGTGATTCCCAACCAGGGGTACCCAAGTAGATTGCAGGAGGGGACGTGGAAACATTGAATAATTATTTTCTAACTTGGCAGATCTAAGATGATCCTGTCAATAAAAAAGTGACTGTGCACTACTACTAGTTTCCCAGGGAGACAGTGGCACAGGTTTACAGACTCTTCCGGGGTGTTTGGTGCTCTGGTGTCACTGTAAATGAGCTGGATTCATTGAATTATTTGCCAAGACTTCACTGTAGATGTAGACGTGAATCCCTATAAACCAGGTTGATGCACTCTGCTTTTGAAGAATCATCATATATGAGTAAGGGTGTGTGACAAAAAGACTCAGGATGTACACAAGACAAAAAAAGGTTGAGAACCACTGTTGTAAAAAACACAACAAACTACTTCGAAAAACAAACTCTCTCCAAAACATGACAAAAGCCAAATGACAAATACCTTTCCGTTTAGAAGTGCTTTCAGTGTTTTTATATTTTCATTTAATACAAAAATGTAGTCCAGATCTGAATAAAACTGAAGCAGACGCTGTTGGCATCTATGCTAATCTCTGCACATGCAGTCACTTCCTTTTGTTGTCTTGCTTGTAGCTCGGACTAAGATTTTGCCGTCCTGCTTTGGGCCACTCAAAAGTTTGTAGACTAAAGCTTCCCAAGATGAACCTGCATGATTACAGCCCTGAATCAGGTGGATCAAACTGCACTGCAAGGCTGAGCTGAGTTCCATTAACCTTGGAACTGGGAAATGGAAAATGGGAGTGACGTCATCTCCGACTTATCCAGTTGAAGTTGGAAAAAAACGTGCCAGGCTATTGATAGCCGTTGTTAGTATGCCCTGTGTTGTTGTTCACAAATATCACATGAAGAATGTGAATATCACTATGGCAGCATTTTTGTAAATATAAGTCTAACAATACTATGTATACAGCTGATCTAGAGTGACACACACTGGAAAGAAGTGCAAATAAATTGATTATTACAGGAGCTAAATAACTGTTCACACTTGGGGCATCCATCTTTGATTGTCAACTCGGGGGTGGCGAGGTTCCCCCGAGTTCCCAGTAGGACGTTCCGACCTCGGGAGGCGTTCCAGTTGTAGTTTCCTCCTCGCAACTCGGAAATTACGACTTCCGAGTACAACTGGAATGCACCATTAGATACTGCTACATCACTCGTGCACTGAAGGCCTGCCACAAAGTGTGTTCAATAGAAGGAAACAGACGGAAACAATCTGTGTGAAACGATCAGTATAAATTCTGATCCTTGGTCAATAAGTGGATGCTGACATCAAGCCAAGTCTCAAAAGATGCTTTTGATTGGTATCAGGACATCCCTGGATAAAACAAACGGTTGGTAATTTCAGTGGAAATAATGTTGTTAGATGGCCAAAGACCTTGTTCATGCAACCTTGCTGGCTTCTATTGGCATCATACTTCAGTTTAAAGTGTTTCCATCGATTAACATGGAGGAGACGGGCTGGAGTTTTGGCTTCATATTGAAGAAAATGTGGTGTCGTCCATCGTGATATATACAGTCTAAGAGAAGGGTGTAAGAATTGGTATTTACGAGGCATATTACTTAAACAATAAAGCAAACATAATAAATCTCTGTAAAATATGGAGCAACACTCATTAAAGTAAATTTCTTCCATGACCAAACTCCACGGTACACCCTTTGTACCATTATCATACTTCAAGGCTTAGTTAAGCTGTCCAGTCTGTGCTCATATTATGGTGACTAAAGGCAAACATGGCCCCTCTCTTTATCTCCAAACTGACATTTCCTTGCTTGTATAAACAGCGTAAATTGGATTTTCAGCGTATTTACAGTGTTTACAAAGACTAATGGGGTACTCCATCTCCTCCCGCTCTGACTGTTTAATTGTTTCTGAGTTTTATTAGTTTTTCTCAAACTATCCTGGTGACTCATTGGTACGTCTCAGAGTCCGCATTGATTCAGTGATGCACTGGTTATGCTCTCACCGATCAATACCGCTCAAAAAGGAATTAACAAGACGCTGCATACAGGGAGATGATCTCAGTGAGGATCCTGCTACAGCACAACCACTGACTCAGACTTCCCGCTCTGGTTGGAGAAAAAAAAATCCATAAACAGAGCGAACATGCCCCTGAATGATAATGTGAAGACTCCTCCATCCTGACCCCAAAGGTAACCATTAAAAATGAAAAAGCGCTCCACCAGTCTCTGTAAAATCTGCTCTCACAGGGGAGAAGGAAGGGCCGCAGTAAATAAAATGCTGGTGTGAGCCTGGAGACTGTGGTTATGATTTTGTTTCTCACTCTGCCTGAGAGTAAAAATCACTTCCCATCTTGGTCTTAACTGCAGGTCTTTGTGTGCACCCGGATGCTCATTATTGCACCAAGCCGCTTCTTAATTTGAATATATGTAAATATGGGAGTGTTGACACGGGAAATGGTCAGGAGAGCAAAGCTACTTGAGCCGAGTGAAGTAAAAAATCTGCATTACAAGCAGTAAAACTTACAACTGGTGAAAAAAAAAGTCACATAAAATGGCTGCTGTGCTGTTAATTATGAATAATGAACTGGTCGTACCCGTGGGCTTCTCTTTATATCACATTAAATGAGAACTTTTATTAGAGTTCGGAGCAGACCCTCCTCTCCGTCTCGTCTCGTCTTTCTGCTCCGAGCCGTTCTGCTCCAAAGATTTAATTTTCTCCACCATGAAATTGGACCTCTGACCACACATGCTCACAGCACCGGAGCGTCTTGACCTGCAGATTTACTTGGTGTGCCGACCAACAACAAGGTCATCGGCTATGGTATTAAAGACAACAGACCTTCCCATGAGGCCGGTCAGGTGACCCCAGTAAACCCAGGGGACGGTTATTGGGGTATTGATTCATCTCAGATAGACTTTATTTAAGATCAAAACAGGAAATTATTTCTCTCGCCCAAGGATATCTGAACAGGTCAGACATTACAGGAGGACATGATCACAGAAATGCACTAACGGACTTTGGTCCGATAGTGGCAGGCTGCTACACTGTCCAGCAGAAAGAACAAGGCCAACAGATACCGGTAATACATTTGGGTTTGATGCACACAACACATTCCAAAAAAGCTGGGACAGGAGCTCGTCTACAACTGTGTTACACCACCTTTCCTTTAAACAACACTAAATAAGCACACATGAACTGAGGATACTAATTGTTGCTGTAATGGCCTGCTCACTGGCCTCTCAAAACGAGCTGTACATCCAGAACACTGCTGCTCAGGTCCTGACCAGAACCAGGAAGTATGAGCACATTAGTCCTGTGCTCAGGTCCCTAGACTGGCTTCCTGTGGCTCAGAGAATAGACTTTAAAGCAGCTCTGCTTGTGTACAAGTCTCTCCCAAGCCTAGCACCAAAGTACATCTCCAACATGTTTGTGCCATATGAACCATCTCCGACTCTGAGGACCTCAGGGACCGGCCTCCTGCTGGGGCCCAGAGTCAGGACTAAACATAGGGAATCAGGGTTCAGTTTTATGCAGCTAAAATCTGGAACAGACTTTCTGACGATGATACAGGCCTCAAATCTGACAATGTTAAAATCTAGGCTTAAAGGTGCTATGAGGAGAATCTATTTCCGGCGACATAAAGACTCTGCTACCCATGAGCACACGTGGCGACTGTCGTAAAGACGTGACCCAAGCCAAAGCGTGCGTTTGTTGTAATGCTAATGAATGCAGCTCGGACCTTCCTCAGAACTCTGCATTGCTTTACAACTTCTTTTTTCAACAACTTACAGGATGCAAAGCGACGAGGTAATGTATCTCTTTCTGGTTAAGTAGCGGTAGTTTTTGATGTGTGACAACAAGCAATTTTTGGAAAACTTAGTATCGTAGTTTTGTAGCCGGCTATATATCGCTACTTACAGCCCAGTGCTCTAAGACGTGTCCGAATAATATAAATTTGCTCTAGTTTTAATTGTCTTGTTCCTGAAGTTGAGTATCCAGGCCAGTCCAGCCCTGTCCAACCCGACCGCGAAGCTAAGGAATAGCATTTATAGATAACCTATTTTGACGCTATAAAACTCATCTTAAAATGTGTATTTGGATCAGGCATATATCTAAAAGTGAGACTTTTTTGTAATTACTTAGAAACTCCTCATAGCATCTTTAAAACAGCTCTATTTAACTGTGCATATGACTGAACAGATCTTATCTGCACTCTTCTTTTTAAATTTATTTTATAATGAATAATATTTTTATTTTGTATTGTGATTTTAATGCATTTTTCTTGTTCTGTAAAGCACTTTGAATTGCCTTATATATGAATTGTGCTCTACTAGTAAACTTGCCTTGCCTATGACTTCAGTTGCTCAACAGTCTGGTGTCTCCACTGATTTGTGCTTCATATTGCATCACATTTTATCAATGTAAGATGGGCAGGCCAGTCTCATACCTGCACTCTGTTACGATGAAGCCATGCTGCTATAGCACATGAAGAACATGTCTTGGCATTGTCTTGCTGAAATAATCAGCCCTGAAAACAGATGGATGACAGCACATGTTGCTCCAAAATCTGTCCATACCTTCAGCTTCAATTGGAGCCATCACAGATGTGCAAGTTACCCATGCCATTAGCACTAACACATCCCCATACCATCACACACACTGGCTTTTGAACTTTGCTCTGATAACAGTCTGGATGATTCTTTTCCTCTTTAGCCTGGAGGACACCACGTCCATGATGTCCAAAAACAGTCTGAAGTGTGGACTCAGACCACAGCAAACTTTTCTCTTTGCCTCAGTCCATCTCAGATTAGCTCAATGTTTCTGGGTGTTGTTAATATTTGGCTTTGGAATGGTAGAGTATTACCTTCTCCTTGTAAATGTAGAGAGAACTGTTGATATTGTTTTTACTATTTATTAAATATCACAACTTACTAAAATGTTTCACCTTTCTGTTATTTCAAAAGGTGTTTATGAGCATTTCTTAATTGGACCAGTATTTTGTTGCTTGTGTCCCAACTTTTTAGGAAAGTGTTGCGAGTTTCATACTCAAAATGAGTTCATATTTACTAATAAACAATGAAAGTTATCAGTTTGAACATTAAATATCTTGTCTTCTGTTTGTACTTACATTTCAAACAATGCCCCAACTTCATTGGAATTGTAGTTTGGAGATTGGCCACATTATTTAACACAACCATTAAAAGGTTTTGATGGTGAGTACAAAATGCAGAATCAAGGGTTTTTAAGTATCAAACATAAAGTGTTAATCAGGCTCCAGTGTGCAGACTTTAACTTTAACTTTCATTAATAAAACTATATTTTCCCACTTTTGCTTGTTGAACCTTCTCAAGTATCCACACAGTTATAATAAATAGACTTTCACTACATATAATCTCAAAGTTTTTGTGGAAACTAAGCAGACATGTCCCCTCATTAGTTTTAATTACATTTTAGCTGTGGTGAGTTTTCCCTTTTTAATAAGATTTGTTGGGAGCTCCAGTCAAACAGTTCACATATACTTTTTAATGAACAAAATCTCCAAATGACTCGAGGCTTTCCTTTATGATAATGTTATATTTACACAAAATATTGAATCCGACATCAGAGAATATCAGTCTAAATTAAAATAAATTGCTTTCCTGAACAAACCGATTAAACCCTTTAAAAACTAGTGGGGAGTTTCAAAGTAATGAGCCTGAGGGAGACGAAGTGTTTTGTTTTAATAAAGAAGTGCTGCTAAATAATTTGCTCTGATGGGATTTCTCCACTCCTGAACATTATTAAAAGTCTGTGCGTGTTGCTTCTGGAGATTTCACATTGGGGGGAAAGTTGAGGAAGTCTGCAGTACCGTAGTTTTTTTTCTCTTCAATCTTAAAAATCTCAGCCCTATTTCCCTTTAATAAACCTCTTCAGCCGATTCAATCCCTCTCGCAGCAGTGAATGAAGATGTGGGGCGCTTGCTGAGAGGAAAACTGCAGAGAAGTGGTCAGACGTGTGTGGTGAAATAATTCATCCGCCCTTAGACACGCTGCATTTATGGAAACATGAAAGTCGGAAATGACAGGACCTCCACTCATTTCCATGGTGCTTTTTCGGAGGAGGGGGAGAGATTATGAACTGAGATGGACAGAATTTCTAAATGATCTTCTGAAAACACTCTCAGACTTTTACCGGCACAGCACGACACTTGGGTCGAGGGAGAATTTTAGAAAAGTAATATGGAAAGTGTCAATCAAAACAGCGGAACGGCAGCGATTAGAGCTTCATGAAGGCCACTTTGCCAGCTTCCCAGGATGTATGCTTTTCATATTCAATACATAGAAAACACTGGAACTACTGTCTGGTGATCATAAGCCTCCATGGGTTATGATTTATCTTTGTTCTAGTCAAAGTTCTTTCACGCAGCAGGTCACCCCTACGCATTCACACCCCTTCACTCTCACATGTACTGATGCTTGAAGAGTTTAAAGCTGCCACATCCACATATTCTCATTTACATTTACACACCACTATGAGCAGGACCAGGGCAGTTTTGGGTTATGCATCGTGCCCAGTGACACACTGACATGTGCTGGGCTCGGCCCTCAGATTGATGATCTTTGACTTGACCTCACATGGAAACTTGTTGAAAACGGAAACTTTTGAAAACGGGCTCCAAAACGTTCTCCATGCAGCTCCGTGTAAACCCACATCGGAGCGTTTCAGGGTGAAACGCTGGCATCACCACATGCGCAGTACTCTTTCAGATAAAGGCTGAGCGCGCATACCAGGAACAACAACAGCTTCGGCAGTCTATTGAGTAACGTGTGAGCATCTTACCGTGCTCGGTTTGTCATCCAGACAAAACTATCCACACAGATATTTTGTCCGAACTAAATTTGTTGTTCAGAAAAGAAAGTCCTGCGTCTCTGTGTGTCTATTCGCCATTGTTGTTTGTGAAAAGTTTTTCTTCTTCGTTCGTGTGTTGTAGCAGCGCTGCCTCTCTGCAGACCTACACCGCCATCTTCTGAACCGGCATGCACACTACAGCGGATTAACTCGTCGCCGAGCATCGTCGTCTGAACGCAGAAAAATTCTAAAACGCAAAGGACAAATCTTTGCGTCTTTAAGTCAGGAGTGTCCGTGTAAACGCAGCCTAAAGCTGCCACATCCACATATTCTCATTTACATTTACACACCACTAAGAGCAGGACCGGGGCAGTTTTGGGTTATGCATCGTGCCCAGTGACACACTGACATGTGCTGGGCTCGGCCCTCAGATTGATGATAGCACAGCCTACCAGACTGAGGCTGCGCTTACATGGCACAGAAAATGGTCAAATCCGATACGTTTTAATTGCGTTTTGACCTTGCGTCTACATGGAAACTTGTTGAAAACGGAAACATTTGAAAACGGGCTCCAGGGTGGAAAGTTTCCAAAACACTCTCCATTCAGCTTCGTGTAAACCCGCATCCGAGCGTTTCAGGGTGAAACGCTGGCATCACCACATGCGCAGTACTCTTTCAGATAAAGGCTGAGCGCGCATACCAGGAACAACAACAGCTTCGGCAGTCTATTGAGTAACGTGTGAGCATCTTACCGTGCTCGGTTTGTCATCCAGACAAAACTATCCACACAGATATTTTGTCCGAACTAAATTTGTTGTTCAGAAAAGAAAGTCCTGCGTCTCTGTGTGTCTATTCGCCATTGTTGTTTGTGAAAAGTTTTCTTCTTCGTTCGTGTGTTGTAGCAGCGCTGCCTCTCTGCAGACCTACACCGCCATCTGCTGAACCGGCATGCATACTACAGCGGATTAACTCGTCTCCGAGCGCCGTCCTCTGAACGCAGAAGAATTCTAAAACGCAAAGAACAAATCTTTGCATCTGTTGGTCTGTGTAAACGCAGCCTAAAGCTGCCACATCCACACATACTCATTTACATTTACACACCACTAAAGGCAGCACCAGGGCAGTTTTGGGTTATGCATCGTGTCCAGTGACACACTGACACGTGCTGGGCTCGACCCTCAGACTGATGATAGCGCAGCCTACCAGACTGAGTCACCAACACCCAACTTTCTGTTTTCAGGTTCCAACTTGCCAGAAAACTATAAGCCTCAAAAGAAAGCTTGTATAGATTGTACTGATTGATTGTTTTCTCCCCTTTTGTAACACCAATTTGTATTATATTCTATATAGTGGGAAAGCCTGATAAAAAATTCTTTAGAATGAGGTACAACTTTTAAAGGTGTAGTCAGCGATCTTCTAATCTTCTAATCTAATGCAGTATTTGTCAAATTCACTGTATTTCTCCTCTTCATCCACAAGATGTCACCACTGACAGCATGTTGAAAAAAAGTCAGGTTTCAATATACAGCCTTAGCTCTGAATTTCAGCAGGTAAATACTGTGGCTCAGGCCTAGACACCAAAACAGGGTACACCCCCCACATCCAGGGGGCGATTATACTAATGCGCAGATCAGACAAAGGGGGGAGGAGGAGTAGTAGGTTGCGTAGCGTGCACAGTTAGCGTAAGAGAGAGATACAAGAGGTGCAGTAGCAATGGCTGAAAAACAGCCCAAAAGAAAAAGGTCAGAAGAGTGAAAAGTGAAAAAGAAGGGCTATGACCATGAAAGAGCGAAGACCCGGGTCAACATTGATGTGGCTTTCCAACAGTGGAGGGAACTCCGCCAATTGAAAGACCTGAAAACGGACGCGGATGTCGCCGTCTTTCTGCTGGACAGGTAAGCAAAATTAGCTTTGTGGTGCTTCACATAACAGTAACAGCCGTCGGGCATTCATCTTATTGTCTAATCTGCCACAATGTTCTGTTGTTGTGATGTTATCAATAATGGAAGTCGAGTTGTCTGACAAGTCGGGGTTACCTTAGCTACATTGGTCAGCTACGCAGTTTCTACGGCCGTTTCCATGACGATGCGCGTCCATCAGGTATCAGGGTGGAGCCAGGGGTGAGGTATGAAGGGAGAGGCGGGTCTAAATTTGTCTATAAACAACCTCTCCACTCGTTTTCTCCCACATCGCTGACTACACCTTTAAGGATCAAGCCCTCCTGGAATGAGCAACACACACCGCTAAACTCAAATCTCAGGAAGTTTATACATTCAATTTCAATTCTAAAAATCTCACAACACTTACTGTAAGCCAGAATTGCCTGACATGTGCAGCTACAGATCTTATTTCAGTATGTAGAAACAGAAAATAAACCCTGGATGATCTGTAATGAGTCAAAGTATCTGCTCCCTCCAAATCAGTATTTATTAAAAGTCTGAAGATGTCTCAGGGCGCTCTTGAAACTTTGTTCTTCATTGCAAAAGGACAAACATCAGGCTTGACATCTGACCTCTGAAATCTAATGAGTTTATCTTTGAGTATGAGCGGGACTTTGTGCAAAGTTTGAAGTAAATCCCTCACAGTGTAGTTAAGTGATCATGTTCAGAAGAACTGCTCGGACAGTTGACCTGAAAACACAACACCTCCTGTCCCAGCTGTTGTCAACTCTGAGGCATGAGCACTGGTACGTCTGGACAGAATTAGAGAATATGGATACTGTGGGATAAAGACAACGTCTGTGTTTGTTTCTCTGAGCACTCACTGGTTCCATATGGGACTATCGTGATGTTTTTAAATTAACTGAAGGAAAAATGGGCTCAGATTTCTCCAACAGTAATCTCACATCAATAAACAGCTGCGAGCCGGTGACCTGCGCTGTCTGGGAGGTCAGAGAGGGGAGCGGGGTCCGTGTTGTCTTTTCCACTTTCAGTTCCCACCCGATGAGGAGTTTCATGTGTCCTGTGTGTGAATCTGAGCTGCGCAATACTTCTGAGTTTAGAGATAAAGTTCAATATTTTCTCTAGAGATCCAGGGTAAGACAATATTGTTTTTATCAATACGTTTAGTGTTGAACTGAAAAAGAGGCGACACCACAGGAAGAACAATTAAGGTCCAAAAGCAACCAGAATTGGTAAATTTGTTGTTTTTTTCTGTTCAAAAGATGCAGGCGGACTCCTGGACTTCCTAAATAGCACATTCAACTGGAAAATTTTGGCACTGACATGGTTTTTAATCAAAATAAAACTGTAGACCATTAAAGATGCTATAAGGAGTTTCTAAGTAATTACAAAAAAGACTCACTTTTAGATATATGCCTGATGGAAATACACACTTTAAGATGAGTTTTATAGCATCAAAATAGGTTATCTATAAATGCTATTCCTTAGCTAAATACTCAACTTCAGGAACAAGACAATTAAAACTAAAGCAAAATTATATTATTCAGATACGTCTTAGAGCACCGGGCTGTAAGTAGAGATATATAGCCGGCTACAAAACAACGATACTAAGTTTTCCAAAAATTGCTTTTTGTCACACATCAAAAACTAACGCTACGTAACTAGAAAGAGATACATTACTTCGTCGCTTTGCATCCTGTAAGTTGCTGAAAAAAGGAAGTTGTAAAGCAATGCAGAGTTTTGCATTCATTAGCATCACAAAAAACACACGCTTTGGTTTGGGTCACATCTTTATGACAGTCGCCGTGCGTGCTCATGGGTAGCAGAGTCTTTATGTCATAGCGCCTTTAATTACTTTTAATTACAATAAATTGCTTTATACACCATTTTTGATTCACTTTCGTCGATTTTGGGACCTGTCGGCAGTGGTGGACAAAGTCCTTAACTCCATGACATCAATGTGTTCACGTAAAGGAGCCGTGGAAATGCTTTCTGCCAGTCAGCATTAAACTTGTACCTCTCACGACTGGAACGGCAGCGGCGTCATTAACTGTCTCTTCGGCGTCTTGAGACACAGCCTCTAAAGCTAACACTAACTCTTCCTTGCCGTCATTTTGCCTCCTTGCTCCATTTCATCCTCTTACCTCAATTCAGAGTCCACATGTTCTGGTTTTGTTGGTCTTTTGAAATAATAACTGATAGGCTTCATAGTTATTCGGTTATTGCTCGTTTGGTCTTTCTTCTAAAATAGTCTAAAATGTCACTTGCTGTTCTGTCAGTGTATGTTGCCCGGCAACCAGTCCCACTGATGCGCTGTGATTGGTCGAGATGAGGCTTTGGGAGCGCCTGCTTATGTTAGTCTGTACCTTGCGCAGGGCGGTGCAGGCATGTCGGGTGTACCGAAGGCTAGCTAGCGGCGCAGTTAGGTCAATAAAACAAACGTTTCAGAGCTGAATATGTTTCCAGCTGAGGCTCCGTTCAGGAATACCACCAGCCACAACTTCCAACGTATTCAACACAAGATAAAACGTGTTTTGAACGGTCATTTTTCGTAGTCTCGCCGGTGCTACCAATTGCAAATCACAACTCCCGCTGTAATATTTTTAGTAGCAAGTGTGAGTACCTCCTCGCACTGTCGAGCCCTGATCAAGAGGCCACTTTTGGCCCATTTTTTCCAACCTGATGTGAGGTTTGAGCTCATTAGTTCCTCCTTATGTTTGACACAGTGCAGAAAAGTCAATACGGATATTGCACTGAAGTCATAATGAGAGCATTTAATGATGTGTTTCCTTATTACCTCTGTTTGTTTTGAGGGATTATTCTCCATTTCTCTCCTCATGAGCACCAGGTGATTGACAGTAAACAGAGCATAACATATCTGTGTGCAGCGACATGAAAACTGTTCAGGTACAATGGGAGCAAATACAGAAATAGAAAACCCAATTACAGCTGTGTGTTTATTGTGAGGGATTATCTCGCTCTGTGGATGATGTTTTTTTCAGACTGTGAGGCTGCTGCCTACATGCCGTGTCCACATTAATGCAGGTTCTACCCACACTTTACGGCTCTGAGCTGGATTTCTTCAGGTTCAACATCCGCGCTGAAATGTCAACACAGGAGAAGTCATACCTCGGCTTCTTCTTCTCCTGCAAACAACAACGCGGCGCGTGGGATTAAGGTTTAATCTGGCTGTTTTGACAGACTTGGCTTTATTCTGAGTCAGAGCCTTAGTTTGTGGTCTCAGGTTCTCTCTTTGATCGTACATTTTTGTCTTATAATAAAGTCACGACATGACATGTTGGGGACGTCCTCGAGTTCAAACTGTGAACATTTTCCTCTGATGTTCGTCTTGTGGCTGGAAGATCAAATGAGGTCGTCATACATGCGTAAAGCACCTATTTGGGGAATCACCAGCGTTCTTTTAGTCTCTCTGCTATCCATACTGGAAATATAGGCAAAGAGGGCACAGCAAAAAGGTCACAGCAAGAAGTTGAAGCCTGTCTGTGTGGAGTTTTCATGTTTTCCCATGTTTGTGCAGGCTTCCTCCAACTACTTTGCTTTCCTTTAAAACTCTGATATGATTGAAAAGTGTTTGTTCCCTCTTTATTTACCGTGTCTGTGAGCCAGATAACTCTAAAAGTTCTTGACAGATTTTAACCCTTTCATGCACTGTGTCCACTACAGTAGACACATATTTAGAATAAATTTTATACCCTTTGCCTTGCGGTACCACGTCCAACTACCAGTTGGTGAACTCCCAAACCCTTGACTTGAGTTTCATATGAATTTTTTCTTTGCACTATATTTTTTAACTGCATTGAAATATTGCATCAAAAATCCAAAATAACCAACACAGGGTAAATTTGGTATTTGGTATTTTGATTTCACTTGATTCTGCATTTTTAATTTTGGTGTAATCTGCAAGTTAAAAGTTTGAATTTAACAACAATAATATACACATACTTCAAATTTTGTTTTTTTTCTATTTACTCTCAAAAAATGTTTGTCAAAGACGTGTTTGTGGATCTTTAAGTTCCACTAAATTACTGTGTTGATACACGGTGAAGTGAACAGATGTAAAACTTGAAAAAAAAACTGTGAAAAAACAATACCATTATTTTTATCTTGTTTGAAAGTAAAAAGAAGCATTGAAAAAAGTATTCCTTTGCAATTAGGCAATTCATGCATGAAAGGCTTAATGAAATTTTCAGGGAATGTTGGTCATGGCATAAGGCCTGGATGCCCAAACTTTTCCACTGAGGGCCACATAAAGAGGAATACATGGATGACTGAGCTGCTTGCTGCACCTCACGGTGTGTATTTAAAGGTGTATTCACACCTGGCTCATTTGGAGCAGCTGTTCCGAAACATCGAACTGCCCCCCCTTAAGTTCTGTTCATTTGGGCATATGGGAAAACAGCAATGGCACTAAAAAAGTAAAAGTAACGCACTACTACTGAAAATCTGGTAATGAAACGTAGCTCCTTTTTAAACATTACTTTTCCCATGGACAGCTCAGACACAGATGCTGCCTTCTCAGCTGCTCACATAGACATGAGCAGTGTTGCCAAGTTCGCTCATTATAAGCTCCTAAGAGCAGCAGATCTCCTGAGTCACGGCCACTGTTTGTGTTTTTTTAGCATGTTTCTAAATGTGAAGTTGCTTCTTGGGGCTTTTCTGTCTGTGTTAATCCCCCTGATTATCTACCAGCTTCTAACATAATGCAAACACAACTGCGGGTGGCAGTTCCTCCACTTCCTTGTTTCCTGGTTATCGTGCACGCCCCAAACACACTCATGCACATGGCGTATGCTCCAGAGCCAAAGTTGCCAGGCTTGCTTATTATAAGCGACGTTCTTTTTTTGAATAGATGCTTGGCACTGTGATATTGAAATGTAATGTAGACGAAAATTAACACACTTTATGTAGATTTCTCTTTCTAAAAAGTAGTATACCACATTAGGAAAGGAAATAGCTGGAGGTTGCTTATTTTGGGCTTGTTTTTATCGACCTGGTTGGTTATAACTGAAGCAAACTGTGGAAACACTGGACAGGAGCTCTTATTCCACAGGGTATGTGACATGATTTTGTAGAACAACAAAATAAATGTAATGTTCTTTTTGTGGGCCTTCTTATTCAGGAACAGATATGGGGTTCTGTACAAAGTCGAGCAATGTAAAAGTAATGTAAAAGTAACAAGGGTAACAAAGTAAAGTAACGAGATTCTTTTTTAAGAAGTGATAAGGAATGAGCAAACACTGCTCAGAAGTGTATTTAGATAGTGGTGGAGATGAGTGTCTCCCTTTTTTGTGCTTATCTTTCATGAGGCACAAGGACCTTTTGTATCTTTCAAATCTGAGCCAACAATACAATTAATATACCTCTGTTAAAGGACTAACGTTTTAACATGCTTTACCTTTTGATCAGAGTCAAAGGACAAAGAGTATATGAAACCATGAAGCCTTTGTGTCTGATAAAATGTCAAAAGTGACTTGTTTAGTCTGGTTGTTTATATAGAATTACTTTTACTTGCAAATCCATTGGTGTTTCAATTCATTTTCAGTAATCAAATGTTTATTTACAATTCCATGCTTGAACAGATACTTGAGTCTTATGTACAAGGTGACAGCCCTAGCTTGTGAAAATCATGTCCCAAGAACATTTGAGGGATTTGCTATTAAATTTACACAGATTTCCACTCTGACTTAAACTTGAAATTACATAATTTTGAACACAAATTGGCCTTCAGTTCATCTAAAGGTTTTTATGATCACCAAAACCACACCGGCCCTCTTCTTGACCTATCACTGTACTCTCACCGTCTGGCACTTTAATATCTCACAGAGGTAGAAGCCACCAGGCAGTAGTTCTATTTGATAAAGTAATTGAGTATGTGCCAGATTTTATTTAGACCATACATTTAGTTTATTTCCTATTACCAGCACACTGTATTTCATCCTGTCATTAGAAACAACACCCACCTCCTCTCGCTGAAGTCGGCACAGCCTCCAACAGCAGGCGGATTGAGACTCCCACTCCGATGTGCCATATTGAGCCATAAAACGTAGCCTGGCATTTGCAATTCAAACACAATGATGCTTCCCTTCTTTTACGTCTTAATCAATATTTCCTCTCTGCAGCATTTTTTGCTGATAAGTCAGCTGGATAAGACGCTCGACCGCAGCATCAAACAGAGATAAACACTCAGGCAGAGTCATATTTGTGTTTGTCAGATTAGCAGTTTCGTGGTCTTGCCTCTGTCTGCTTTTTAGAGGACTAGACCAACCTGCTGCAGCCCAAGACAAATGTTTGTTTCCATGGCAACAGCAGCCCAAACATCAGCCCTTCTTGGTGGTCAGGCGATGAGAGTTTTCATCACTCCAACACGGACACTCCCATGTTTACATCAGGGAACCGTCACGTAACACGTCTGCAGTAATGACAGGGAAGCCCCCGTCTGCTCCCTTTACGGGCCAGAACAACACAGAGCTGCGTTAAATGGTACATGAAAATACTTTTTATGGTCTCCTGGCTCAAAGAAACAAATGCCTGACTAGTTGGGCTGACCGCAGTGAAATGAATCGTGTCACAGAAAATGATTAAACACAAAGGAGTCGTTCTTTAAAATGATTTTGTTTACCTTTAGGTCCTGAAAATGGACTGTAGCTACTTTAAAAAACAGCAAAGCCATAGTAAAAAAATACAGTAATGCATATTGAAAGACTTTATCGGGCATTTGATTGTATTTTATTAATTTTTTGCTCTTTAAAGACGGAGAGTACTTACAGCTGCACCAACTATTCTATCAAATAACAAAATGAAACATAGAATATTCCAGGTAGACTTGATATGACACAAAGAGACTTCTTTTCAGTTCATCGCTGATACGGCAAAATCAATCAATCAGTCTTTATTTGTAAAGCTCCAGTTCATAACAAGTGTTATATCAAGGCACTTTACAATGGAGCAGGTTGACGTCATACTCTTCTCTTTATACATATTTATACAAATACATTTGATAAATATATTGTTTTTGAACACATACATACATTCAGAGATTTATCCATCCAGGCAGAGACGAGAGGACTAAAAATGAGAATTTATGATCAAGACAAACCCATGGACGCCCAGCTCAAATCTGCCTTTTCTCAAAGGTTTCTATTTCTATGTAAAGTCTGCCAAAACAGGTGTACAATCATCCTCATATCTTTGGTTTTCTGTTTTATGAAGTTAGGAGAAGCTTTCTATATCTATGTACTGCAGGTCTATCTTCTGTGGAGGCTGATATCACGATCCGCTATGTTGTCTACGGACGAGTTTTGGGGACAAAAAGAGCGAAACCTATAACCATCATCTTAACTGACCTATAATCTATCAAACTAATAGTTACAAATATAAATAGTAAAACCCTCACCTTGTAACTGTTGTTCATGATCATTTTTTGGTTTTCACCGGTTCTCGTCACTTAGTGATGTGATGTTTTAGAAACAGATGGGCTTATTCCAAAATCTGAACACTAGATGTTGCTAAAATGCCAATTTCTACACACTGCACCTTTAAATCTGATGGAAGTTTTACCTAAAAGTGAAAGTCTGACAGGTGGGCAGGTTTGATTGAAGCTTAAAGCCGACAAATGTCTGACAAAATCCTCGGAAACAGACATTTGAATCTGTCCATCCAAACATCATCTACACCTACAATCCCTTCCAGGGCCACAGGGGGGCTGGAGCCCATCCTACGTTGGGTGACAGGCAGGGTGCACCCTGAACCAGTTGCCAGCAGGGTCACATAAAGAGACTAACAACCTCTCACTCTCCACTCACACCTAAGAAGAATCTGGGGTCACCAATAAACATAACCAGAAAGCACTGAGAGAGCACAAACCTCCTCCAAGGTAGCTCACATATTGCTGTTACATCTATGACCAATAGTCTCATGATACAGTTACCATCATAATATGATTCAAGACCCTGAAAACCCACACCTAGCACTCAGATCATGTTGATATCATTGGTACTTTGACAGTTATTCAGCATTGTTCGCTATCGGCAGTTATCTGAATCACCACCAAAATCTTATTTTTACGTTGGGCCGTTACCAACATATCTTAAAATTTTTTTGCAAAATATGTCCAGTAGTTTTTGTGTGATCATGCTAACAAACAGGTAAACAGACCTCCGCCAGCGCCACAGTCCTCACCCATATTGTGATTATCAGCATAAATATTAGTCCTACCTTTATTTCATCTAAATATTTAGATTCCTTGACCATGAAAACATAAGATTAGCAAATGGATTCATAATGCTATTTTTTTTAGTTCAATAGTTATTCACAAAATCGCATTGGTCATCATGGCCGTTTTACAGTGATCAAGATCACTCCTAAAATCTAATCATTTGTTCCTTGTCCCAATCCGGACATTTCCTGAAAATGTCATTGAAATCCGTCCATAACTTTTTGAACTATGTTGCTAACAGACAAACAGATGTCGGCAATAACATAACCTCCTTGGCGTTGGTAAACATACGCCACACAGATTGGCCTTCTTGCTGTGAGGCTACCTGCTGTGCCACCATGCTGCCCTTAAAGGTGCTATGAGGAGAATCTATTTCCAGCGACATAAAGACTCTACTACCCATGAGCACGGGCGGTGACTGTCGTAAAGACATGACCCAAGCCAAAGCGTGTGTTTGTTGTGATGCTAATGAATGCAGCTCGGACCTTCCTCAGAAGTCTGCATTGCTTTACAACTTCTTTTTTCAACAACTTACAGGATGCAAAGCGACGAGGTAATGTTTCTCTTTCTAGTTACTTAGCGGTAGTTTTTGATGTGTGACAACAAGCAATTTTTGGAAAACTTAGTATTGTAGTTTTGTAGCCGGCTATATATCACTACTTACAGCCCGGTGCTCTAAGACCTGTCCGAATAATATAAATTTGCTCTAGTTTTAATTGTCTTGTTCCCGAAGTTGAGTATACAGGCCAGTTCAGCCCTGTCCGACCTGATCGCGAAGCTAAGAAATAGCATTTATAGATAACCTATTTTGATGCCATAAAACTCATCTTAAAGTGTATATTTCGATCAGGCATATATCTAAAAGTGAGACTTTTTGACTTTTTTGTAATTACTTTGAAACTCCTCAAAGCATCTTAAAGGAAAACAAATCTACGGACAAAATCTAGAACAACGATGGTTACGGTGCTTAAAATAAAGTGAAATAATCATCATGAATCAGACCTAAATAACATTTTAGCAGGTGAAGATGGACCTTCTCAAACTTTCTCATGGTAGAACGACCTGTGCTGTTTTTCTTGGTCCAACAGAAGACTTTCTACAACACAGCAATGACATGTCAACAGCCAGTCAATGGGACATAAAGGGACACAAACATCCTGACAAACACTTGGAAAGAGAGAAAAGATGCAATAGATTTCCCATGCCTTCATTTAAATATGCTAATCCGCCTCAGCTACATTTGAACGTTAGTTGATGCCTTCAGAATTCTAAATGATCCACAGGGAGAAGAGTAGCCTATCTGCTCTTGTGAACATGAAGTAGATTATCTGACATAAAGTATAAAGTAGTGATGAAGTGTCAAACCCCACAGGTCCGAGACATTCCCGAGGGCCAAACCCTCTGTGTGTGTGTGTGTTTCGATATTTACAGTCTTGTTGTTGCGAGAGTCTTTGACCGTTCGTGTGACTGAACCTCTCCGAGCTGTTGTGGCATCCTCAGGAATAAAGGGACTGATGTGTGTGTTGTGTTTGTGTGTGTTGGCTGGTGTTTGTAGGTGTGACGGAGGTGTCGAAACCACCCAGGACTAACAGCCACACAGCTGTGGCAAAATACCCAAACACCTCTGAGGAATTCAGGGGGTGATTACCAGGAGGAGATGAAAGAAACCGAGAACAACGCCGTTAAAAACACCGCTGCGGAGATATCCCGAGCTCCTGCTGCAGGTTTTGAGGAACGTGTCAGATTTGTGGGCTGCCTTGTTTGAGTCGCCCTACAGGTCGGAGGTGTTGGTATGTTTTTGTGAAATCATTTTCAGGTTTCTTCGACTCCCTGCAGGATGAAGTTCAGGAATTCAGAGCCTGGGTGTGATATTTGGTTGGGTGATGTTAAACCAGCTCAAAGTGATTCCCGTAACGGTTATGAAAGGGTTGGTTTTGATTGAACAGGGATGATGGTATGTGCTAAGAGATTTTAAGAATGTGAGACTCGAACTTGACACCAAACACAGATCAGTTCAACAGTTTTGTTTCCATGGTGACTGGAAAGCAACTGCACAACTAAAGCATTATACTGTGGAAGATTTAATAAAAGAGCAACAACATCATGGGTGGTTATATGTATATGTATATATGTATTTATTTGTATGTGTGTGCCTATGTATATATGTATGTATGTATATATATATGTATATATATGTGTATGCAGATATAATATTAAGTATTATTTATTACTTGTTATTGTTATTTTGAAGTAATTAGTTAAATAATAATATATCTGTATTTGAAATGTAAGGCATTAAACTATTATCTCAATACTTTTTAGTTACTCTCGTCAAAATAACAGGAAATATGGATTTGTCATTCTAAATGAAGCTCATTACGCTCAAAAAGCTTATTACACATCCAGTGGAGGTGGCTCTCTGACTGAGTTCAGCTTAAGGCTAAAAACAGTAGAATATAATAGCCATGTGTTAAGCCATTAATAGCCAACATATTTGTGTTTGATAACTTCCAGAGTAGGCCTGTCACGATAATCAATAAATCAATTAACCGAACGATAAATAAAAATGTCCTCGGTAAGTCTGCTGGCCTCAATAAACTGACACGTGCATGTGTGTTTGTTTTCCTCCTCTCTTTCTACCAAAGAGGTTGAATGAGAAGATGACTCACTCTGTCCATCTTTCTTAACACCTAGGGGCATTGGTTCTTTTGCAGATTTAGCATATTTATAGCGGAGTGAGCATCTGTCAGACATGCAATCTTTGGGGGGGAGGCGGGGCCGCTCGTGCGTACACACAGAGAGATGAAGCGAGCGTTGTGAGGAGTAATGAGGAAACAAACACTATTATAAATGATGGCATGAAAGATATGGCTCCTAAGCCGGCTGCCCCAGTGTGGGAATATTTTGGTTTTAAACAGAATGAACAAGGCGTGAGCTCATGAACACCAATGAGCCGATATGTTGTATTTGTTTGAAAGTAGTGACGACGAAGAAGAAGGAGGGAAGGTGCAGCGGAGCCTTCATCCTGACAGTCAGCGCTTACCGAGGCGTTTGTTCTGCAAAGTAAATATAAATAAAGTAGCGCAAAATGGTGCACGTTCACAGACAGTGTTGTTCGCTACATTGCAAAAAAAATGCAACCCTTCAATACGGTGGAAAAGCAAGAAATGTTTGACTGGGAGAAAGTGCATGTCACAAACATTTCCTGTATAAACTCCCTTTTATTTGTTGTTTTTATTTTTGTGTGTGTTTTATTGGAGTTTCATGTTTTCTTTACAGAGACAAGGTCTATTTTTTTTTTTTTTTTTGGTTCATATGATTATTTTTATAAATGTGCAATTTTTCTTAAAAGAGAGTCCATTTCATCTTTATTGTTTTTTTTTTCTCTTTTTTTGTTAGTTAAATTTATTACATTGTTGGTTTAATCTATTTTATTTGAAAGATCTTGACATTCCAATTACAGTTAAATACTTTTAAGAAATTAAAGATTCTTGCTTTTGATATTGTGTACTCACTTTATTATGACATATATTGTAATTACATAAATGACAAAATGAAAAAAAAATAATAATATTGACAATCATATCGTTTATCGTCAATAATTTTTTGGACAATTATCGTCCAGCAAAATTTGTTATCATGACAGGCCTATTCCAGAGTACGTTTGCAACCCCAAATGTAAAAAAAAAACATCCTGATTTTGATAAACTGAGGTCCCTGATCCACCTGTATCCCTCTGTCTCTTTTAGGCTCCATCCCCAGATCAGGTCATTTTCTGGACAACATGTCAGGTTGGCACTTTGACATTGCTGAAGACTTGTCTCTTCCCCACATAGGCCTAATCCACTCTGGCTGTTGGACAGGTCAGCTCTTTGGAAAGTCTGCTCGGTGCTGCTTGGTGCCATATTTTCAACATGTCAGCATCCTCTCCTGTCTGTGCTCTGCTCTTGGAGAGCTACTTGCTTAAAGTGACAACGAAACATGAGAAGATGTCACACTGGGATGTCTTCTCAGGAGAAATGTTAGAATAGTGAGCCAAGGTAGCTGGATTGGGTATTTGTGCCAATGTTTTTGCATTTTCTTAACTCATAACAACAACAGGGTCTGTCTATGACCCGATACGAACCTGTTCTTATCAGAATGAACACTGTGCTACTGTCAACAGGAAAGATAATGTCCTCCCATACATCCCAGCACTATGCCACAGCCTTTCTCTGCTTCTTTCTGTCTCTGCTCTCCCACCATGCTACCATCAGCAGCACACAGAAATATTAAACGATTTGTTTCCTTCAGAGCTGTTTCCACTGCATATTTAGCACAGCCAGCAGCACATCACACTGGGCTCTGATGTGAAGGACAAAGAAACATCTTACACCAGGTGTTACATATCCTGTTTTCATCCTGAGCCAGAACATCCGATGAATAAAACAGGAGTGGGTGGATGAAAAATCATGTGCATGTTATTCTTTCCAACCACATCTCTGAGAGAATGATTGGGAATAAGTGGGCTGAATTCCTCCTGTAATGGTGTATTGACAAAATAAATGATTTTATTCACAAAATGAATCATTGCAAGGTGGAAAATAAAGCCACAGGTGGATTTGTGGGCGATCAATGATGGATTAGTGTGTTTAAAGTGTGTTTGTGTCATTTAAAGTTAGACTTAAATATCAAACCTCGAACAGATTTGGAGCATAAGTGTTATAAAATGAACTAGTGGTCTGCCTTATTTAGTCTTGTAATGCCAATCTCTTGGAAAATAAAAACTACCGCCTGACTCTTGGGGTATACAAAAGCCAGGAAGGCCTGGGGTGATTTATGGGTTTGTGTGGCTGGTGGAAAATTAATTTCCTTAATGAGGTTTGTCCATGCTTTGTAAGAAGATCTGATTTCACAAAAACCTTGATGTCACTTATGAAATGGAAACTTTAAAGGTGCTATGAGGAGAATCTACTACCGACGACATTAAGACTCTGCTATCCATGAAAACGCGCAGTGACTGTCATAATGCTGCGTTCCAGTAACCTCGGAACTGGGAGCGACATCATCTCCGAATTATCGGCCTTCCAGTTGAAGTCGGAAAAAAACATGCCGATCTACCAGGCTATTGTTAGCCTTTGTTAGCACGCCCTGCATTGCTGTTCACAAATATCACATGAAGAATGTGATTATCACTATGGCAGCATTTTTGTAAATATAAGTCCAACAATACTATGTATACAGCTGATCTAGAGCGACACACCCCAGTCAGAAGTGCAACTAAATGGATTATTACAGGAGCTAAATAACTGTTCACACTGGGGACATCCATCTTCCATTGTCAACTCGGGGGTGGTGAGGTTTCACAGAGTTCCCAGTAGGAAATTCCGACTTTGGGGGGACGTTCCAGTTGCAGTTTCCTTCTCAGATCTCGGAAATTCCTACTTCTGACTACAACTGGAACGCACCAAAGACGTTAACAAAGCCAAAGCGTGTGCTTGTTTTGTTGCTAATGAATGCAGCTCGGACCTTCCTCAGAACTCTGCATTTCTTTACAACTTCTTTTTTCAACAACTTACAGGATGCAAAGCGACAAGGTAATGTATCTCTTTCTAGTTACGTAGCGGTAGTTTTTGATGTGTGACAACAAGCAGTTTTGGAAAACTTAGTATCGTAGTTTTGTAGCCGGCTATATATCACTACTTACAGCCCGGTGCTCTAAGGCGTGTCCAAATAATATAAATTTGCTCTAGTTTTAATTGTCTTGTTCCCGAAGTTGAGTATCCAGGCCAGTCCAGCCCTGTCCAACTTGACCGGAGGGCTAGGGAATAGCATTTATAGATAACCTATTTTGATGTCATAAAACTCATCTTAAAGTGTGTATTACGATTAGGCATATATCTAAAAGTGAGACTTTTTGTAATTACTCAGAAAGTCCTCACAGTCCCTTTAAGTTTCTAAGATTAAAGAAAACCCCTCAAAACATTCTTGAGACATTGCATTCACATGATAAGGATGGACATGATTAGATTAAATTCTTTGCAACATATGATCTCTGAAATCATCAGTGATATCTGACCAGTGATTTCCAAAGTCTAGACTGATTGTCAATGCATCAGAGTGGACATTTTGAAAGAAAATCTACTCAAGCTGTCTTGAGATGTTAGATGGTTCTTGTGATTGTGCTGTGCAGTCATATAATCCCAGTGTTGTTTTCCTTTAGTGTGTGTATCTGTGACTGTAATCTGTTTTAATTTCTGTTTTGTGCTGCCATCTTGGCCAGGTCACTCATGCGGTTTTGTTTTTGGAAATGGCCTGTCAACCATTTCCAAAAATAAAACCCAAACTGTAAATATGAAAAAAAAAAACTAAAAACTGCGAAATATGATCCATCATGAGTCACCAGCACTACATAAAGCACAAATTATATTAGGTGCCACTACATGTTTTGTTTCTGCAAGTCAATAAAGGACTTTCTTTGCTATGATTGTATCTTTAAATATCTTCAATAATGGCATTAAAATATAATATATAGTGTTAGTAAAAGATATTTGAAAACAATGGTAGAGGTAAAACATTTCTCCCTGAAAAACTTCCAAGTTTATTGGCAATCAAAGTTGCCCTCCCCTAATCTTGAGGCACAATACTCAAACTCTGACTTATGATTTCCAAATTTCAAGACCTCACAGGAGACTAGATTTGATGTCTTTTTGAGATTCAGTGGTAATGATAATGTCAGATGGACAAACAACCTTATAACATTCTGCCTCTGCCCCTGAGTTCTCATGGCAGAGAGATAAAAGGGTCAATAATAGAATAACTGCTGTATGATATGGTAGCTTGTATTACCACTTCAGGTCTGATGTTTAGGCTCTTTTACGTCTCAGGTCTGAGTTGGAAACATGTTTTTTATTGGAGAAAATGGAACCATATCTGCTCCCTACTCTATTTATTGGATTGGTAGTAAAACCAGCTCCCACCCTCATTTTTTCTCATTTATTTTCCTTTATTCTCCAATCACATAACTGATTGATACAAGAACAAATCCCCCTGCTCACACTGCCTCCCAGCAGCAGCCACTGTGCCCCGGGCCGTACTAATGAATGTAATTTAAGCGTTATAGAGGATAGGGTTTCATATAGGTGATGGATGGGGGCGTTTGGAGGCCTATTTTGTGTTGCGGTGGAGGTGAATTAATCATTATTAAAGACGGCTTAAATGCTTTTCCTATACGCCCAGGTGATTTAGGCTCCTGGGTGGACTGTGTGCGTAACACTGAAGGACCTGCTGCCGCTGGTTTTCATAATGAAGCACTAACTCAGCCGGCTGCCAAGAGACTGCAAGGTCACGATAAGATATTACAGTCATAGAGAGTCTGTTTACGGGCAACGCTCAAGGGCAAAACACAGATATACACCTGGCTTCACGCACATCCAAACACACAGAAAGTCTGGATCCAAGCTGTTTTGGCAAATCAAATCCCTCGAAAGCTCCAGCCTAGGCCAAGAAATGGTCTGGCTGTCGTCCTGCATGTGTCATAAAATGGCTAATTTACTCATCACTGTTTCAGAGAGTCAACTCACTGCATGGAGCAGGAAATCTGGTGAGATTCAGGCTTTGTCCACACATATGCAGGTAATTTCAAGGACATAGGTGTTTGGGTTTGTCTTGGACTTTTGTGCTAAAGGTCACCTAGAAGGAACATTTTAAAAAAGCCTGTCAAGGTTAAGATTTCCAGAGCCAATGTTTGCAGAGTAGAAGGGAAACAAGGTGTTTTTGATCATTCTAGGCCCTGTGAACTAGTGTTGTGCTCAAGACCACTCTATCTGAGACCAAGACAAGACCAAGACTTTTGGAAGTCGAGACCGAGTCAAGACCAAGACCGAGACAGAGACAAGACCAAGATCATCAAAACCAATTTTACAAACCATGACAATGTTGAACAGGGGAGTAGGGATGTAGGGATGTCACTTAGTCACAACAACGGGAAAGTTCCTTCCATCACAGGGGAAATAACACATGAACTGAAGCTTTGTGTTGTTTTACCAAGTGTTCCTCCTTATTCACATTAATGAAGTTGAAGAACAGCAGATCAGCGCTGGACTTGATTGGTCTTGACATAAAATTCTGATTCCGGCCAGACCAAGACCGAGACAAGACCTAGTAAAAATGCTATCAAGTCAAAGACAAGACCAAGACCTTCAAAATGTGGTCTCAAGACCGGTCTCTAGACCAAGACCGGTCTTGAGTAACACAACACTACTGTGAACACAAATCAACAAAAAACGTCTTAAGGTTTTCGTAATCATTTACTGTATACAGACTGTCAACTGTATCATGGGACTGATCTTTGCACTGTTTTAGATTAGTTAATAATAATAGTAATAATACATTTTATTTAAAAGAGCCTTTCTTAGCACCCAAGGACACTTTACAAAATACATAATAAAAGCACAGTGCATTAAAATCTCAATTAAAATAAATAAAAACAACATACAAGAGTGACGCAGTTAAAAGAGGGTGGAAAATTAAAGAGTATATGCAGTTTGGAACAGATGGGTTTTGAGATTTGATTTGAAGTGGGGGAGGGAGTCAATATTTCTGAGGTCCGGAGGGAGAGAGTTCCAGAGTTTGGGAGCAGAGTGGCTGAAAGCTCTGCTACCCATGGTGCTGAGCCGGGTGGAGGGCACAGAGAGATGGAGGGAGGAGGACGACCTGAGGGAGCGAGAGGGGGTGGCGATGTGGAGGAGATCAGACAGGTAAGGGGGGGCGAGGTTGTGAAAGTTAAGATTAGTTTAGATATAACTTTGTTAATCCCTTTGGAAAACTCTCTCAGATAAATGAAGATTTCAGCAGCATGACAAGCACACAGGGTAAAATAGCAAACAGTAATCAGAAAAGTAAAACAATTTGGAAACATTAATAGAAACTGGAAAAGCACGGAGAGCGCAGACCCCCGCCAGCGCCACAGTCGTCACCCATATTGTGATTTTCACCATAAATATTAGTCCTACTTTTATTTCATCTAAATATTTAGATTCATTTACCATGAAAACATACCACTAGCAACAGGATTCATAATGATATCTATTTTAGTTCAGTAGTTATTCATGAAAATCACATTTTTGGTCATGGTGGCCAGACGCTGATCCGGATCAACACCAAAATCGAATCAGTTCTCCTTTTTTCCGTGCTGAACATTTCCTGAAAATTTCATCAAAATCCATCCCTAACTTTTTGAGTTATTTTGTTCACAGACAGACAGACAAACAGACAGACTCTCCCGAAAACATAACCTCCTTGGCGGAAGTAATAAATAGAAATAAAAATATGGCTACTGGTTACTGCTTCTTCCTGTCCTCAGTCTTTCAACTCCTCCTCCCCATGAGTGAGGAGTTGTACAGTCTGATGGTGTGAGGAACAAAAAAGGTTTTACATCAGCAGTTAAGTTTTCAAGGATGCTCAGAATTGGATGTAGGTGGGCTTCTGACCATTATTACGTCCGCCAAGGAGGTTATGTTATTGCCAGTGTTTGTTTACTTCTCTGTTAGCAACATAACTTGAAAAGTTATGGACAGATTTTGATAAAATTTTCAGGAAATGTCCGGATTCGGATGAGAAACAAATGATTAGATTTTGGGAGTCATCCGGATCACAGTCTGGATCCAGGAATTTGTTCAAGGATTCTTTAACATTGCGAGATAGATGTTAGATGTTAATGGAAGGAAAGGCTTGTCTTACATGATTGATGTTTTCCTCAGATGTTCTTGGTCGCCCACTCCTCCCTTTATCCAACACTGTCCCTGTCTCCATTAATTTTTTGTGCCATGTTCAAATTGACGCAATGGTGGATCTCTTCCACACCCAATTCTGTAGTTTTGCTGAGTCTACACATCCGATTTTGTCTTAATAAACCAGGATACACATTGTGCCTTCTCTTGAGGATTGGCCATTTTATAGGGGTACATTTAACAGCTTTTCTTCCAATCACAGAATATCTGAAACACAAAATTTTAATGTGAATAAAAACATTGATAAACACTGATTAAAATAAAAAAAATTGGTTAAGATATCTCATCAACTGCCTTTGTAATATTGTTTTAAATTGAAAAGAGACTTTATGGACACCCTATGTATCATTTCAGAAGCTGAAGAGCAGAACCATCACTCCATCTTTCTGACTCTGCTTATCTGTGGTTTGGCCGCACGTTTTCAAAGAATTCCAGCAGAGAATCATCTCAGAATCCTTAAATCCCACGGCATTTCAAGGTCATATAGGAATGTAAGATCTCTGATCCCTCCAAAGAGGTCTCGGTCTATCCAGGGATCTTTTTCCAATTGGGAGAGCAGGTAAAACCCCCAGGACCAGTGACCAGAAGAAATTTAATCAAGTCCCCAAACCAAGAGAAAATCTGCAGTGGCTGCTCTTAGTGTGGAAATATTCACATCAGCTGAGAGGCACAGACTGTTGATTTAATGTTTGAATGCATTGTGTTTATTTTGAAGATAACAGACCAACACAAAGACTTTATGTTCTCTATACCGTCCTGTAACACAGATGGTACGTACAGCATCAGTTCATTTAAACAGAGCGTGACAGAGAGAGGAGATGGTGTGTTTATGGAGTCTTCAAAGTAACGTTCATACACAACGTCACTTTATTAGCTCCACTCAAGTCAATGAGGCGCACAGTTTAAACGCACACAGACACACTCTGCAGCATCATGAAAGGCTGTTTGATTTAAATCTGCACACACAGTACTGATTCTCCGCTCTGCTTACACTCAGAGAGAAAGAACGACGTGTTTGTGAAAAGTGTAATTACCCAAACTTGAAAGGAGCCATCAATCTGACGTCTGAACGAGGAGCCGAGTGGGTTTGTTTGAAGGAGGAACGATGAGGATATTTTTGAGAGGCGCTGCTGTGATTTCACAATTTCAAACTGACAGAAAGCAAAGGGATAAAATAATGGAGATCAATAGGGCTGGCAATAAAGTAAAGGCAATGGCGGTCTGTTTTTTGGATTTATAAAAACTGCAAACAACAATTTTAATGAAGTTTGGGTGACATTTAACTTGACATGCCAGATGGACAGTTCCATATTGGAAATATTTGACTAATCCATCTGGGGAGGAGCCCTGCAAAAATGGTTTCAGGGGCAGAACCTTCAGATACAACAGCAGCTTGTGATTGGGCAATTGTTTCGCTCAAAACACTCATCGTGGACCAATCCATATCAAGCAGTGCTGCTATGACGTAGCATATGTAGTGACTAAACCTAGCGGCTAATGGTTAGCCGTTAGCTGCTACGGCTAAGGGCTGACAAAGGCAAACAACAGGAAATGGCTGTTAGCCGTAGTGGCTAACTGTTGTTTGCGGCTAACTGTTGTTCGCTGCTACAGCTAACAGCCAACTGTTGTTTGCACTTAGCACAGTGACCACTAGCCGCGAGCTTAACTACCTTGAGACTATCGTTTCACATTAAATTATACCACACAGATGTATCATTTAACCTAACATTACTTCTAAATTTACATTTACATTTACACTATCATAAAACTCTGTGAATCCAGATTAATCTCTGCAGTAAGGACGAAAACCAACGTTGAATACCTGTGACCTTCAATCCCTTGGGTGGCACGGCATTAAAAGGCAACATCATTCTGTGAAGGATATTACCACATGGGCTCAGGAACACCGGAAAATCATGGTCAGATAACACAAATTGTTCAACATGTCCCTGACTCAGCTTTTTTTGTAATGTGTTGCAGGCATTAGACTCAAGATGAGTGAATATTTCCTGTCTATAGTTTATCAGTTTGAACCTGAAGTATCCAGTCTTTGTAGGACATTTTACTGAATGAAGGTAGAAAACTATTTGCATATCATTACGTTTTTAATAATACTGTAAATGTCCCAATTTCATTGGATTTGGGGTTTGTAAACCAATAAAGCACAAGAAACTACAGTGTTAAATGATCACTGTACAACACAGAAACACAGAAAGTCCAGATCCATCCATCATTAACTTTAAAGGAGACATATCATGCTAATGCATGATTTAATACTTACATATAATATTATAAATTTGAAAACAAGACCTTACACCCCCCTAATTTTCAAAAAATTAGATATTGTATTTTTTCTGATATCCTAGAACAAGATTTGATGCCTCTGAAAATAGGTCATTGCGAGATGTCCGCGAGATTTCAAACGTCATGACGACACGAGGTACCTTTCTTTTTATTGGAGTAATCTGATAAAACACTTCCTCCTCTGTGATGTCCGTTAGCCCCAAACCTCACCGAGGAACACATCCAGCAGCAGGGGTATAAAGCTCCCTCGCTCACTCTCCCTCATTACCAGCTCTGGCCTGTAGGGGGACTCAATACGCGCTCGCTGCATTGAGCCTGCTGAAAAATACAGTAGAAGAAGAAGGACAGGCTGGCTCAGCCCACGATAGAACTGACCAATCAGAGCACAAAGGGCTGTGACGTTGCGAGGTAACTTTAGGTCATCCTTGAGACGAAGCGTTTCAACAAGCGCTTAATAATGGCCTAAAATGAGGATATTGAGAACACTATTGTGGGGCAATGAAGGAACTAAATGATTTGTACTGAGGGCAGAAATGCTTTACAGGCATCCTAGTCTGGCATAGTAAAAAGGAGAAACAAGCATGATATATCCTCTTTAAGCTTTGTGTCACCATCTGTTTCTTCATGTGTTTAAATCAAAGTACATAAAATAGTCATGAACAATTCAACTTCTCAGGACAAAGAGTGGGCAGCTATTCAGAGTCCCAAACACTGTCCTTTTTGGACCTTGCGGTGGCTTTAAAGTGCTAGGTTAATTATCTCGTAAATGTAATTTATATGGCTCCTTATATCCCAAGATTATTTTATAGAAAATAGCCAGAGGAGGTAACTGCAGTCAGCTTTATGCTGCTATAAAGACAGAGCGAATGGAGACAGTTTTTACAGTCAAATATTAAAGCACATAAACATGAAGGATAAAGCTCCTGAAACTTTCAAGTTCCATATCTGTATTTTTTTTTATAACAGAGACCTGGAATTATTCTTTTTTTATTAAGATTTCAGCAGTTAAAATTTTTCATCTCCTTCTTCTAAACTGAGCTCAGATATTACTTTATTAATAAATTCAGGTCCATGAATCAAATTCGCCCATAATGACACATAATTCAAAACTTTTAGAGTAAAACAAAAGGCAGAATGTTAGAAAATAGTGGAAACTGATTGAACTTTCGGAAAATTGAGTCTTAGAAGATGAGCAAATTCACTCTTGATCGAAAGAAACCAAGTAACGATCATAAATATTGTATCAGTAGATTTTAAGCATTTTGTAGTTGGTTGAGATTTTACTGATCATCTCCCCCTGATTGTTTGGATCAGTTTTTCTGAGCTTAGCACAATTTTTTTGGCAGGGCGTGAATGTGTAAGCAGCAGCGAGCATGTTAGTGGTGTGGAAATACTATTATTTAGACAAAGAAAACAGTCCAACGGCAACACTTTGTCTGGAAACTACCATTTTACCCTTAGAAAATGATAGTTTAGGTAGCTCTAGAGCTGCTATGAACGTAACCAGTTCTGAAACATCTAAAAATGAAACTTAATACAGAGGAAGTAAAGATAGAGAAAAGTTTGCCATGTTGAAAAGACACAAACCTCAGACTTTAAAAAGAAGCATGTATATCCTCGAGGCAGGGCTATTGCCTAAATGACAGAATAGGTGGTTGAATTCAAGGCTTTGCCTACCAGACCCTCCTTCCATAGTGGAGAATGGAGTTTTTTTTTCATCTTCTGGAGCTTTTGGATCCACGGCTTGCTAGGTTTGCCCTCTCGACACTGCATTGCAGATGCTGCTTTACCAGAGCAATGTTCATGACAACATATGAAGGGATCTAAAGTGGTAAGTGCTGCGGTGAAATCTGTTTGTCCCAGATCATCACTGAGTGTCATTGCACACTGGATTGATTCCTCCCCTTTGGGTTAAAGCATGCTGTATTACATGCACGCCATTTTATGGCAGAGCACGTCAACACATCGAGGAGCTAGCAAGTCTATGTGAAATCAACAAGCAGCTGGAACATGTTACTCAATATGAAAAAGGCAATGGGTGACATAGGAGATCATTCAGAATCAGAAACATGTGTTTATCCCCAAGAAATTTGGTTGTTTTAGTTGCTCTTGCACACAGAATAGCAGTAGGGATATCAAACAATGGCATTAAGAGCATTAAAAAATAAGAAGTTGCAACATGCAGTGTCTTGAAGCTATATCAACTTCCTCATGAAGGAAAAATCAGACTATGAACAAGGCCAACGACTTGACACTTATACATTTACAGACTTAACACTATGAACATAAACATATAAACATAGAAAAGAGTGGGCTGCACTGCACACACATGATGGCTGCCATCACAACAGCATCACAGACTAAGTGTAAGAAAAGCTGAGGGCCATTTGAAGCCATAACAGACGTATACTCACAACTAAGGACATCAGACAGTATGAATATATACCAGTCACTAAGCAGTAAAAGTAGAATTTTTACTTTTTGAGTTTTACAGCAATGCTGGTTGGACTTGGTTCAGCTGAATTAAAAAACAGCATCTTGTTTCTTTGTTTACTGAATTTGGAGAGCAAACAAAAAAAGCCAAAGACAAAAACAATATGCAGTTGTGTTGTAGAGATCAATTTAAATATCAGAACAGGTCTTGGTATCAGCAGATGCTCCGATCTTAACCATTTAAAGGGGACATGTCATGCTTGTTTCTCCTTTTCACTATGCCAGACTAGGACGCCTGTGAAGCATTTCTGCCATCAGTACAAGTCATTTAGTTCCTTCATTGCCCCACAATAGCGTTCTCAATATCCTCATTTTAAGCCACTATGAAGCTCTCGTTGAAACACGAGGATCTCAGGATGACCTACAGTTACCTTGCAACGTCACAGCCCTTTGTGCTCTGATTGGTCAGTTCTATCGGGGGCTGAGCCAGCCTGTCCTTCTTCTTCTACTGTATTTTACGGCAGGCTCAAAGCAGCGACCGCGTATTGAGTCCCCCTACAGGCCAGAGGTGGTAATGAGTAAATGTGAGCTAGAGATCTATATACTGCTGCTGGTGGATGTGTTCCTCTGTGACGGTTTTGTGGCTAACGGACATCACAGAGGAGGAAGTGTTTTATCAGATTACTCCAATAAAAAGAAATGTACCTCGTGTCGTCACAACGATTTAAATCTCGCGGACATCTCGCAATGACCTATTTTCAGAGGCATCAAATCTCGTTCTAGGATATCAGAAAAAATACAATATCTCACTTTTTGAAAATTATGGGGGTGGAAGGTCTTGTTTTCAAATTTCTTATATTATATGTAAGTATTAAATCATGCATCAGCATGATACGTCTCCTTTAACTCCCAGCTCAACTGCTTGGGAGAAGTCAGTACATTCAGGAATATTTTTAAGGACTTTAAAAAGACAACATACAGAACTGATATTTTCTTTGTGTAGGATTTTAAGGTTTAAAAAGGTGAAAGCAATTATTATTTTAGAATATACACCTGAATATAAGTATCTGGGTTTCTGTCTTGATGAGTTTATGACCTATGCAGCTGGAATAAAACTTCTGTCTGATTCAGCCGGAAGAGCACTGGGGTCTGTTGTTAACAAGCTTAAAATCTGTAAAGATCTTGGTTATGCCACCTACACACATCTGTTTGAAGCTTGTGTTTCTCCTGTTTTAAATTATGCAGCAGGTATATGGGGATACAAAGAAAGTAAAAGTCCAGATGCTGTTCAAAACAGAGCAATACAATATTTTTTAGGTGTCCATAAATTTGCCCCTATTCTAGCTGCTCAGGGTCACATGGGTTGGATTCCCGGATCAATAGTGAGAAAATGTGAAATGATCAGACTTTGGAATCGATTTATTAAAGAGACTGTGTGGAGCTTCAAAGTAATTACAAAAAAGTCTCACTTTTACATATATGCCTGATCGAAATAGACACTTTAAGATGAGTTTTATAGCATCTAAATAGGTTATCTATAAATGCTATTCCTTAGCCTTCCGGTCGGGTCGGACAGGGCTGGACTGGCCTGGATATTCAACTTCGGGAACAAACCAATTCAAACTAGAGCAAATTTATATTATTTTATTATTTATATTACACGCCTTAGAGCACCGGGCTGTAAGTAACGATATATAGCCGACTGCAACTACAATAATAAGTTTTCCAAAACTGCTTGTTGTCACACATCAAAAACTACCGCTACGTAACTAGAAAAAGATACATTACCTCGTCGCTTTGCATCCTGTAAGTTGTTGAAAATAGAAGATGTAAAGCAACGCAGAGCTCTGATGAAGGTCCGAGCTGCATACCAACAAACAAACACACGCTTTGGATTGCAGACGTCTTTTGGTGCATTCCAGTTGTAGTCAGAAGTAGGAATTTTGAGTTCCAAGTAGGAAACTGCAACTGTAACGTCCCCCAAAGTCGGAATTTCCTACTGGGAACTCGGTGAAACCTCGCCACCCCCTAGTTGAGAATGGATGATGGATGCCCCCTGTGTGAACAGTTATTTAGCTCCTGTAATAATCAATTTATTTGCACTTCTGACTGGGGTGTGTCGCTCTAGATCAGCTGTATGCATAGTATTGTTAGACTCATATTTACAAAAATGCTGCCATAGTGATAATCACATTCTTCATGCAACAACGCAGGGCGTGGTAACAACAGCTAACAATAGCCTGGTAGATCGGCATGTTTTTTTCCGACTTCAACTGGAACGCAGATAAGTTGGACATGATGTCACTCCCATTTCTGAGGTTACTGGAACGCAGCATTGCGACAGTCGCCACACATGCTCATGGGTAGCAGAGTCTTTATTTCGCCGGTAATAAATTCTCCTCATAGCACCTTTAAAATGACAGAAAATAGGATTAATAAGAAGATTTTTATTTTTAGTAAAATGCAGAACTCTCCCTGGGCTACAGAACTCCTTTCTTTTTTTGAGGAAGCAGAATTACAGTATGTCTACCGAAACAATCTTGTTTACAGTGTGAACAAAATTAGGGAGAAGGTTGTTGCCAAGTTTGAGCAAAAATGGCTCAATGAAATTTTGTTAAAGGCAAAATTAAGAACATACATCCAAATTAAACACAATTATGGCCATGAATCTTATGTAACAGCTAATTTAACATGAAGTCAAAGATCTTTAGTTGCTCAGTTGAGAACAGGAATCCTTCCACTTGCTCTTGAAGTTGGCAGATTTAAAAACATCCAGGAGGAACACAGACTTTGTGAATTATGTGAATTAGATGAAGTCGAGAACAAAGTATGTTTTCTTCTGTACTGTCCTTTTCATGATGAGTTGAGAGCTCCTCTGATGAATGAAATGTACGTTAAAAGTCCTGATATGTTTTGGTGTACTGATGATGACAGACTGAAATGGTTGTTTAGTTATAATATTTATAAGTTGCCCTCCTTTGTATCCAGAGCCTGGAAAAAACATCAGGATAGTTTATTTTTATGAGATTATTATTTCCTCTTTGTAAACGTCTGAACTTGATGACTAAATAACGGTGTCTTGTAAGCCTGCTGGGCTGGGAATTTTGTATATGCATGACGCAATAATAAAAACAAAATCAATCAAATCAATCAATCAACCATCATTATTATTTTTAAGTACTGTACTTAACCATTTACTGATAACATGATTTATATACAGTCAAAAACATTTTCGTGCCTTTGTCAAACTCAGTATAGTATCATCTATTTTAAGTTATTGTTGATTGCTACTTTAGAAACATTTCTTCATTTTCTAACTGATTTTTTATCCCACATATTTGTGCATCTTTATGTCATCATGATCAGCTGTTAGCTTTTTAAACCTTTAAGTCCCACAACAAGAAAATATCTGTTTTTTGGTTTGTTTGTTTTTTTAGTTTTCTCTGTTCCCAAAGGTGTTAATGAAATCAAACAATGATTTGATTGCTTTAAAACATTAAATATCCTTTAATTTATTAATGACTTCTACTAAACCATTGAGCTGATAGTTAAAGGGTTAATATTTAGATTGATATAAGGGAAAATAAACCCTAATCAAAGGATTCTTTTTGCTAGAATGAAGAACAAAAATGATTTTGTCCTTGAACTAATAAAAGGTAAGTTCAGTGGATGCTTTCTTATTAACTTGATGTGAGGGTTGAGTAGCGGAGCTGAACACCTACAAGACCATAGATTGTATTTTTGAGGACTCCTATTGATTTGATGTTTCTCCATCTTGGGCAGTTTCTCACCCAGAACTTGAACGTTTCACCTCAAAAAGGCATCAATACCATTAAAAATACAGAGTGGAATATTCATGAAGAGTCTGAAGATGCCAAACTTGAGTTTTGTGAGTCATTTCACGTATTTCGAAGGCTGCTATCCTGTTAAAATCTCTGTGATCGACCATCCATCAAACTCAATAAGCTCCCTCACTCCCTCCCAATGTCTTCCTCCTGCGTGAATTACATTTCCTGACAAACAAAGCGCCGCAGCGTGGATGGTGGAAGCGGCCTGTGAGTGTGGAACAGAGGTGAGGGAGCAGACAGACTGATGAATAGCTGTTGCACATACATGCAGTCATCTGTGACCCCTGAGGTCAGGGGTGGGAGACCCCGGTTAACTCTGAATGTATTCGGAAATGTAGCACTGTGGTCTGGTTTCCCCTTTTTAGATTGAAGGAAATGGAAACTGAGGGGTCACCGGATCTGGAATACAGATTAGATACTTAATCAGAAACAGTCTAATTTATTCTGTGTGCAGGTGGAGTGAGCCCGGCAGTGTTAGGGTTTATACAAGTCATCACTTCAGATATTAAAGGATAAGTTCGGTTTCTACAGCTTTCACATTGTTTATAGAATGAAGTAGAACAATATACTCACCCAGAAGGCTTTCCTGATCCAAACAGTGCTTCAGGAGATATTTAGATCCAAAATCGAGTGGCGGACATCCGTATAATGGTAGCACATAGGGCATGTATAGCGCCGCTCCTACAACTGCATTAATCGTCCAAAAGCTAATTAGTTTCACCAATATTTTATCATGGTCTGCTCGGGCTACTCCTCCAAGACAGTCTGTGTCACTCCAGACATGTTTTTGTAACTGTGCTGACCTCTGAATTGAAGAAGAACGCTTGCCTCCGCGCATGCGCAGTACGGCTCATTGTTTCAGGGGAAGACCGCCGACTACACAATGACTTTCTTCTTCCATTTTTGTGCAAAATGGACGAATATCTATCGGATGAAGATGTTGTGGAGGAGAACTTTGAATATGATGGGTGTCCTTACAGTTTCGAGCCAGAGTTTACAGATGAGGAGCTCATCGAAAGGAGAAAGAAGAACAGCTCTCCAGAGAGTACTGCGCATGCACAGAGGCAAACCTTCTTTTTCTTCAGCTCAGAGGTCAGCACAGTCACAAAAACATGTCTGGAGCGACACAGACTGTAACGGAGGAGTAGCCCGAGTGGACCATGATGAAATATTGGTGAAACTGATGAGTTTTTGGACGATTAATGCAGTTTTAGGAGCGGCGCTTTACATGTCCCATCCGCTAACATTATACGGATGTCCGCCACTCGATTTTGGATCTAAATATCTCCCGAGCACTGTTTGGTTCAGGAAAGCCTTCTGGGTGAGTATATTGTTCTACTTCATTCTATAAACAATGTGAAAGCTGTAGAAACCGAACTAATCCTTTAATAAGACTGTTTTGCTGTTGGAGGCAGTAAAAATGAATTACACAGGCACAGGTGCTCCCTGGCCGCTTTTCCAGGCAAAGAGCAGTATCTCCGTGAGTTATTGACAAAATGTGGTGATCAAACACGGTTTAACGGTCATTTTTATAGGACACGATAATGATTACCATGGGAAATTTTATCGTGGTTTACCATTTTACCGGTAACCTTCACATCCCTACCTTCAATTAATCATGACACTGAGAATCAGTAACATCGCCCAGCCATACCTACTGGCCACTCAGCCGTCTGATATCAACTCTGATAGTGTTAATTTGCAGTGTGTGCTGGGTGCCATACTTGCTCCATTTTCAGCCAAACAGGAACTTCCTCTGCAGTGAGCTTTGTTATTGCCGTACACTGACTGTATGTTCATCTCGCCTCCACAAACTCCCCCCGAGCCCAAAGGTTCTCCACTTCATGTATTTATTCATGTCTCTGTCAAACAAAGAAGGTGACCCTGCCTGGATCCCCCGTATGAACCAAAACCTCCACATCCAAGACCACAGGCAGGTGGAGAGATAAAGAGAGACAAATGAAGCCCATCACACCCTGAAGGTCACGCAGGAGAAGCTCAGTCCTTCTCTGCTCTCTAAAGGTCTCCCTGTTACTCCGCCTCTTCACTGTCTGAGCCCTTTTATCCGCGGAGGTCTCACTTTCTCCATCCTCTCTCCTTCTCTGACTGACAATCTATTACAGGCTCTCTCCGCGGCGGTGGTACCTTAACCAGCTGCCCTCTGACCGTGGATTTTTACAAGCCTCTTCTGACACCGAGGCCGGCAGCGCTGGAGTGGAAATCACATCCATCTACCCATCCATCCATCCATCCATCCATATTTCATGAGAGTTTCAGAGAATTTGGAGTGTGAAATAAGCTCAGCGGATGATTCATTTACCGAGTCACCCGGAGAGCGCTGACAGATCTGGTGACTTCATGAGCTGACCCGTCATTTCCAACGCCTGGCTGTTTGAATCTCGCTCTTGAACTAGTGTGACAGTCTCTTTGGGGAGGGTTGACAGTGTGTACTTAATAATTCAGCTGCAAATAAAAGCCATATTGCAGCAAATTACCTCACCGCGCCGCACCATCCACGCTTATTGCTGGAATCGAGATAATGAAGTCATGCAGTCCCGGAGAGCTAAAAAAACACATTACACCATCCAATTAAACGGCTTGTGTTTCATATTAAAACACATTTTCCATATAAATGTGTTTAAATACTTTCTGGCATGTAAACACAAAACCAACAGTGAAACTTTCTTCATGTAATCGCTAAAAAAAAAGTCCCCAAGGCTGTAAAAGCAGCAGCTGGGTGGATTTATATATGTTATTGCAGTGCAGTCTAATTCAGAGTTTCATGGCACTCGGTTTGAAATCCACTCCTTGTGTAAAAAGCATACGACTTGTTTTATTAGCCGACCGCAGTGACAACCGTGATAAATAAAAGAAAGGCGTGTGACCCTCGTCGCGCGAGGAACAACCTTCACTGAGGATCGTTTCTTTGGCTTTCTGGGACCTCTGGCTACGCAGCAGAATGAAGTTGTCGGGCGCTGATACAAAGGTAGAATTAAAAAGATAAATCTCCCGTCTCAGTCATTACTGATAGTCTGTGATGCTGCGAGCGCTGTGGCGGAGGTCGATAATAGCTTGAACTGTAAAGCAGTGACACAATGTCTGAATTGAGTGTTGTGTCTCAGATTGAAAAATACAGAGGTGCTAAAATGCTTTGGGAGTCATATTTTTATTTACGACACCCGGAAAATTGAATTGAAAGGAAAAGGTAACACTGTAGACCATTCTAAGGTAGACATCACAGCAGCTGCACTTACATACTGTTGGCAAGAAGACAATGTTATGAAGTTAAAAATAAACATGCCGATTACTGATAGTCTGTGATTGTTAGCTGTTGAACTTAAAGCAGTGACACAATGTCTGAATTGAGTGTTGTGTCTCAGATTGAAAAAATACAGAGGTGCTAAAATGCTTTGGGAATCATATTTTTATTTACGACACCCGGAAAATTGAATTGAAAGGAAAAGGTAACACTGTAGACCATTCTAAGGTAGACATCACAGCAGCTGCACTTACATACTGTTGGCAAGAAGACAATGTTAATACAAAAAAAGGAGGTAAACAACCATGAATGGAGAGACTTCACATTGGGAAGAAATCAATTATCATGGAGTCTGGTGCACAGAAACGTACTGCTTAATGTCGTCCTGTCGTAATGCTGCGCTCCAGTAACCTCAGAACTGGGAGTGACATCATCTCCGACTTATCGGTGTTCCAGTTGAAGTTGGAAAAAACATGCCGATCTACCAGGCTATTGTTAGCTGTTGTTAGCACGCCCTGCGTTGTTGTTCACAAACATCACATGAAGAATGTGATTATCACTATGGCAGCATTTTTGCAAATATAAGTCGAACAATACTATGTATACAGCTGATCTAGAGCATCCATCTTCAATTGTCAACTCGGGGGTGGCGAGGTTTCACCGAGTTCTCAGTAGGAAATTCCGACTTTGGAGGGCGTTCCAGTTGCAGTTTCCTACTTGGAACTCGGAAATTCCTACTTCTGACTACAATTGGAACGCACCAAAAGACGTGACCCAAACCAAAGTGTGTGTTTGTTGTGATGCTAATGAATGCAGCTCGGACCTTCCTCAGAACTTTGCATTGCTTTACAATCTTTTTAACATTAGTAAAACCACAGAGCTGATATGCTGCAAAACTCATATTTTAGCAAGTTAAATCTTCTAATTTCAAGTCAAAAACAACAAGCAATTTTTGGAAAACTTAGTATCATAGTTTTGTAGCCGGCTATATATCGCTACTTACAGATGTGTCCGAATAATATAAATTTGCTCTAGTTTTAATTGTCTTGTTCCCGAAGTTGAGTATCCAGGCCAGTCCAACACTGTCCGACCCGACTGGAAGGCTAAAGAATAGCATTTATATATAACCTATTTTAATGCTATAAAACTCATCTTAAAGTGTGTATTTCGATCTGGCATATATCTAAAAGTGAGACTTTTTTGTAATAACTTAGAAACTCCTCACAATCTCTTTAACATTAGTAAAACCACAGAGCTGATATGCTGCAAAAACTCATATTTTAGCAAGTTAAATCTTCTAATTTCAAGTCAAAAACATCCACAGTACTTACTAAAATCTCATTTGAGGAGTCTAAAGGGATATCTTATTACCAGGAAATAAAAACAAAAATAAATCACTGACTAGCTTGTATATATGAGAAAATAGCTGTCAATGGAACAAGCTGATTTTTTCTTCCTGAGGGTCTTGATATGAGAAAGAGAAACTACTTAAGACAGCACATCTTCCTTCCAAGGCATCACAAAAGTAAAATTTGTAATGTCACATTGGCAGATAGCTTGACTTATTTCAAGTAATTTGTGTTTTTTTCTTGGTTATTAAGTACTGAAATAAGATGTGTAGCTGGGCATGTCAGGCATTTTTGGCTCACAGTAAGTCATGTGAGATTTTCAGAACTGAAATTGGATGAATAAACTGCCTGAGATTTTAGTTTTTGCAGTGTAGTTAATTTGGAAAATAAGAGGTAAAGACACAACCCCTGTCTACATCAGTGGAGCAGAGGTGAAGCAGGTGAGCAGTTTAAAGTTCCTGGGAATCAGCAAAACAGAGAAGCTTGTCTTGGACTTCATATGTATCTGCCCTGGTTAATAAAGCTCAGAAATAGCTGTAGCTCTTCAAGAAACTAAAGAAAGCAAAATTCCAATGCCAAGTTCTTATCAACTTTTACAAAGGAGCGATTAAAGCCTGACTGGAAACATCACACACTGGTTTGTGACGTGTATGGCCCAGGACAGGATTCTGCAAAGAGTGATAAAAACTTCCAAAATATCAGTGCTATTCATCGAACGAGCATCTGTGATATTGTGGAGGTGAGGTGTCAGCGCAGAATCAAGAGGATACTGGAGGTAAACACTAAGGCTGGGATGATTCGCTTTTCTCCGAATCGTTTTTTACTATTTATTTTAGGTGCCAATTCTATTTAAATTCTGCAATATTGTCAAATTTTGCAATCTTTAGTTAGCTTTTTTAACACCAGCGAAAAAGATGAACAATGGTGATACCTACAGGCTATAATAGGAAAAATACATATTACATGTGAGTCAGTTTATAGGATTTAATTAGCAATATATTTTAACCAGCTGTTTATACTCTCTCTTCAAAAGCCTGGACTGCATTTAAAAGTGCCTTATTAACACAGACTAAAATGAAGAATTTAAATTTGGAAAAAAAATCAATTCAGTATATCCGCTGAAAAGCTGCATACTAGCTGACCAATCAAACAAAAAATCCTGATACTTATGTGAATTGATTTTTTTCTCCCACCCCTAGTCAACACCCACCCCAGACAGCTTGTTCAACCTGCTGCCATCAGGCTGAAGGTCCAGGAGCATCTGCTGTACCACCAGACTATAAAGCAGCTTCTTCCTTAGGCTGTGAGATTACTCAATTTGCGCTCGGTCATGGTTTTGTTTTGTGTTGTATTGGAGCTACAGTTAAATTCCATTGTGCAACCTGTTGCAAAAACTTGTATCCTTGTAAATTAGTGTTTGGTTATTTCTTTGTTGCTTCTTGTCAGTAAATCTGTTACTGTCTGAGAGCCTGTTTTGGCAACCTGTATTTATGGGATGAGCAGTAGAGATGAGTAGATTGGTAGCATCTGGAGGAAATGATATATGATTTAGCCGATATCTGATACACTGATATTTCCCAACATATAATCCCCCTACTTAAAACTGACCTGTCCACTTATTGTGACAGCACATTTGTGGACCAATAAAAACAACATTTAATTTGTCTCTCTTTATCTCAAATAGAGATTCAAAAAAAGACAAATGAAGCCCATCACAGAGTAACAGGCTCTCTCCGCGGCGGTGGTACACACAGAGGAATCTGGTTGAAGCTGTAAATATTGCCAGACATTTTGAACTGTGGAGGCCACTGCGCTCCAGTGGCCTCCACAGTCACTAAGGCCCCATCCACACGAAGACAAAACGCTGAACAGTTTCCAAAACGATCGTCGTAAAGATGAAGGCGTCTCAGAAAAGGTGTGCGTCTATATGAATGCACTCGATATGCATCGAAACGCTGTAAAACACATGCCAGACCTCTAGGGCCGCTGTACCGATATGATAGAAACAAGCGAAAACAGTTGAAAAAACAGCGGGCATGCGCACTTGCGGCAGAAGTTGTAAACAGAGATTGTGATAAAGTGATCATAAAGTGCTGTAATGTGTCCTTGATAATTGTTTATTTCAACTCGGTGGTGATTGAGAAGAAGGAGATTTTGCTGCAACAGGGATAGTAGAGTCACTAGCTTCATCAGCACATATGCTTCACGTACGCCGCCATTGTCGTTGCAGCATGTGGCGCATGCATGTCAATGAAGATATGAAACTATGACGTAAGCGTATCTGAAAACTTGCAGAGAGCCAGTAATCACGGAGCTGCGTATACGGCATTTCAAAATATTTCCACTCTGGAACCTGGTACCAAAAATAATTGTTTACAGACCCCCAAAACGCCGTCTTCGTTTGGCAAAAAACAAATGCGTTTAGACCTCGGTTTGGCTTTGTGTGGATGGGGCCTAGGTCTCAATTCAATAGAGTACCTTTGGGATGTGATGGAACAGAAGATTTGCATCATGGATGTGCAGCCAACAAATCTGCATCAGCTATACGATGCAGATTGATGATGTGGAGATTAAAAACAGTTCTCAAGGAAAAAGGGTCCAACATCGTTCTTGCAAAGTGTCCCTAATAATGTGACCAGTGGGTTCATGGTTAAATCTAGAAAAAAAATAATGTGTAGCCAAAATCAAGGCTGCATGATGAATCACATTTTTCTCTCTCTGCCTGCAGAGGTGTGCGGGGGTGTTTTTATTGTCTGAGCTGATTTGAATATTCAGCTGCTGTTTGCGATTTTAGATTGAAGGGATTTTTCTGTACAATAACAGGACCATTTGTTTTTGTGTCACCTGCAGTGACTTTGAGCAATTACTGTGACAGGTGACAGGATTGTGTTTTATTTTACAGCATAATGAACATTCATATTCTGACAATAACACAGCCTGACTCTGCTCACTGATCTGTAATCATCTGCTCTGCTTTCCATTTGGCTCTATTGTGTTTCTTCTCCGAGCGATCAGAGCGACTGTATGAGGTAGATTACTGCTTTGTCCGGGTTTAAAATCATGACAGCTGTATCATAATAAAGAACAAAAATCCAAGACAGGCTTTAGCTCTTAATAGTACGCTACCCAACAAAGCAGAGACATCCGTTAGGAACTTTAACATGTCCAACAAAAGTCCCTCTGAGTGGACCAGCTGATTATTAAGAGGGTTGATGAGTGGATAAATAAGCCATCAATTTTTCCATGCTAACCAAATGAAGGTGGTTTTTCATGTCTGCTTCACCATCATGAGCTAGTAGGGCAGCACAGAACTACAGAAGAATGTTAGCATGTTAGAACATTAGGTTGTATCATTTGCTGCGCTCCATTAACCTCGGAACTGGGAATGACATCATCTCAAACTTATCAGCATTCCAGTTGAAGTCGGAAAAAAGTGCCGATCTACCAGGCTATTGTTAGCTGTAGTAAGCACGCCCTGTTGTTCACAAATATCACATGAAGAACGGGATTATCACTATGGCAGCATTTCTGTAAATATAAGTCTAACAATACTATGTATACAGCTGATTTTGAACAACACACACGAGTCAGAAGTGCAAAAAATTGCATTATTATAGGAGCTAAATAAATGTTTACACCAGGGCATCCATCTTCGACTGTCAACTCGGGGGTGGCGAGGTTCCCCCGAGTTCCCAGTAGGAAATTCCAACCTTGGACGTTCCAGTTGCAGTTACCTACTCGGAACTCAGAAATTCCGACTTCCAACTACAACTGGAACGCACCAATACTGTAAAACATTGTTAGCATTAAATCATAAAGTTCAAAGGAACAGTGAATATACACAGCTAATAGCTAGTGCAGAAGAATTTGAAGGCCAAATGATTGTGGTAACTATCTTGGAAATGCTAACTACATTATTACTTCCACCAGGGAGGTTATGTTTTTGCTGACAAATGTTAGCAAGAGGCCCAACTTAAAAGTGATTAGACTGTGTTGGAGATCCAGATGTCTGACATTAGCTAACAATCGTTTTTGCTCAATAATTGTCTAAATAATAATGATATCCACATAATTCCAAGAGCTAGGTGTGAGTTTGCAGGGTCAAGGACTCATACTATGATGCTAACTTTATAATGTAACTATTGCTTATAGATGTAACGGCAATATGTGAGTTACCTTGGTGGAGGTTTTTGCTCTCCAAGTGCTTTCCAGTTCTAAATCAATTTTAAACGTCCCATATCTCGTTTAAATAAATACTAGCTTTTAATGTTTTAACAGGGAGGTAAGGGAGCAGAAAAATACAATACCTTTTACCAAACTCTCAGTTCAAAGAGAAATGCACTACCCCTCTTTAAATAAAATGCCCCTTTAAATGCTCAGTATTTACTTCCTGGGGTTTATGATGTCATAGATATACAGTCCCCACCTTCATGTAGGTTTTCTGTTATGAAAGTCCACTCCTCCCCCTCCCCACCAGACATTGGGCCTCATGCAAGAACATTTTCGTATTCTCATCCTAAATTTTTCTTACCTTTTTTCTTATGTTGTGTTCGTACAAACATGCTCCGTCAGATTCAACAAACACTTCTATCTTTAGAAAGTGTCTAAATGACCCGCGAAAACATGATAAATGCCACCTGTGCGTACTTAAGCGCGCATGCACGAGGATAGCATATTTGTATAAGGAACACCCCAAGAATACCATATAAGGATAAGTTTCCCACACCATACAACAGTAGTGTTCATTTATAAAGATGGCACCAAACACGCTCTCTTCCAAATGCCTGGCGTGCCAGGGCATCCAAAAGAAGCTCAGCCATGAAAAAGCTGGTTACTCTCTCATTTAACGTTTTATATAGGCCAGTCTAATAAACCTTCAATTAATAGATTTTAATGTATTCTCTTGTTTGAGATCCTCTAATTCACATCGTCTTATGCTATATTTTATGAAAAATGCTTGAAATTGGTTAAATGTATGATCAGTATGTAAGGACAAGACAAGTCTGGACCACTCGTGATTTGTGTTCGTACTTGAAAGAAAATTCTAAATACGAAAAAAATGCTGAATGCGACAAATTCTCCAAAATCATTCATATGCAACACTTACGAACATATTTGTTCGTACGAACGGTTCTTGAATGAGGCCCATTGTTTGGGTGACCAATCAGCATAAAGCTTGTTATCAAAGCCCGCTGTAGCCTCTCCACCCCCTTGGATACGAGTTTTTCCAAAGGGGAGGGGAAAAGTGCTGTCATCTTATCCACAACAGAGACAACGTTTTAGTTTTTTTTGCTCAAGTTTAATGAAATCCTCGCCTAATAGACACACAAGACATGGTGTTAATGCATAAACACACTACCTTGAATAAGATAAAAACATAAAGTTTGGGCCTTAAGCCCCCACGGTTGACCCCTACTGCAGTAAGGGAATATTTGACCCACATCTGTACATGGTCTTGGCTTTTTATTCGTCACAGAGACCAAGAACTGTGGCGTGATGGTTCCAGTTCACCAAACATTTGGGCCTGTGCCTTTTGGGAGTTCAGGTATCTATTTTATCGTAGATGCTTGTGGATTGGAAAACCATTTTCTGAACATGATTTGTCAGATTATTCTCCTTTGTATGAATCACAACCAGTGCAGCAGGATAATACCATCCGAGTGTGTACTGTATGTTAAAGGAAAATGGCCGCCGTGGGAAATGATGACCCAAAAAAAGTTACTTTTTCAGCAAATTGGACAAAGATGTGTCTTTGAGGACATCTGTTGGGTATCAAAATGCTCTAGCAGCAGGCCATGACACTCCTGGTGCTCCCGGTTACAGTTGAGTTACATTCCTGTCCGGGGCAGAGAGCTCAGTCACCATCTGTGTTCCTGCCAAACAGGTCTGACTTCATTTTCTACATTTCAGGGCATTAAAGTAAAGAAAGCCAGCTCACGGTCCAGCCTCTGGTTCAACTTCTCCGGAGAGCCATCTGCCTGCAGGCTCAATAAGAAAAACCTTTCATGTTTAATTCAATAGTCGGGTGTATTGTTACCAACTTAAAGAGGACGAACCGGCATTACAGTAAACCTCTGAGGAGTTTATATAGAGTAAATCCCAAACATCCGCGCTCTCCTCTCCACCCCCAAGTCTTTTATGATCAGTTACAGATCAGCGGAGCTCCGGTGAGATTAGCGTGGAGGTGATTTACAGACCAATCCTGACTTCCTGTGTATTGATTTCAGACGTCAGACTTGTAATAGTGTGGATTTAAAGGCTGGATGTGTATTAAAGCGAGTGTTTGTGGAGATTAGAGGCTGTTTGGTCGCAGCTTTTGTTCATGTGCTGACAGGATTTGTGTTTCAAAGAGGAGGGGGCCTTAACGATAATCCAAACCTAGTTATAAGTCTGTTCCCCTTTAATATCACTGTGCTGTATGTACACACACTGGCCACTTAATTAGGAACACCATGCTGAAGTATAGCATAACGTGAACCAGGTGCTGGAAACATTTCTCTGATATTCAGCAATGACATGGTAGCATGCTGTACATTCATGATGCTAATTTCCCCTTCCTACACATCCCAATAGTGCTCTATTGGATTGATGTCAAGTGACTGTGGAGGCTTCTGAAGAACAGTGAACTCAATGCCATATCCAAAAAAAAAGTTTGGTTTGATCTGAGCTTTGTGACATGGCATTTCACACTCAAAACATTTTATTAGCATGCATTTGCCGCCGCAGCTTTTACACCAGGCACATGAATGTCCTGCAGCCTGAGTGCATCTCCCTGCTGTCACAGCTCCATCTCTTCATATATATCACCCCAATAAAGACATTCTACTGAAAGCTTGGGGACTGTTACGATAACTATTCATTAGGGGTGTAACGAAATTTTGTGCCACGAAATTTCGCGAACTAAAAAATGACAAAGTAAAATTAAAAGACGCTTGAAATATTAGCACAAAATAAACGTGAAGACACTGAGACTGGGGATTTTTTTACCCTCCTCGCCTACCTTAGCAAAACACTCGCTTCAAAATGGAGGAAGACAAGGTCGAGGAATTAGCTGATGCTTCTTCGTCATATAAATCGGTTGTGGGGACCTATTTTGGCTTCCCATGTAAAAGACGAGAGAACGGTGAGAAGATTGCAGACAAAACAACAACTGTGTGCAAAATATGCCGTTACAGTTCGCCGTATACTGCGGCGAGTACAACTACCATGATGTGCCACTTACAACGCCACCACAAAGAGAAGCTACTGGACGTATATGCACTGTTATAGGCTAAATATTATAATTCACAGTTCAGACATTTATAGGTCTAAACTGCAGCTCTGAGGACTGCTATTTGTTTTCCGTTTCATTCAAGAATGTACTTATCCTGATTGTTACAACAACAAAGCACTTTTTTATTGAGATTTTATGTTTGTATTTGCGCTGTAGTCTAAGTAAGGGGAAAAAACTACAATTTTGTTTCTTTTTCAAAGAGCATTTATTTTGTACTGATGCAGCAATATTTTTTGTATGTCTGCATTAGGAAGAAAATGAGATTTTTGTACAACTTCCTACTGTAGGGGATTTTCTATAATCTTTATTTTGTATCGTGAGTATTGCGAATCGTGAGCCCTGTTTGGGTTTCGTATGGTTTCGTGAGTTGACCATTTTGTTACACCCCTACTATTCACACAAGGAACACATTCATTGCAAAGCTAAGTTAGAGCTGCAGAAAGAAAGCAATCCAGCAAACAAGAGGAGTTTCTCCACAGAGGAGGAAAACCAAAGCTTCAACTCTGAAAGCAACGGACAGGAAGAGAATTTGTACCATTTTTGTCATGTCTGTGATATTCTACCACTGTGGACATACATGCCTGCTGGATTAAGGTAAATGTGGCCCTCTATTTGTCATTTACTGTTTGTTTTGGCAAATGAATGCTTGGATTTTTTGATATCCAATATCCAAACACTCAATCTAATCCACATTCAATTAACCAGCCAAGATAAATCCTATTTTAAGGGTTGAAAAGCATAAATAAGGCACTGAATAGCTTGTAATGAAGCAAAAATATCTGCCAATGAAACAAGGAAAGCTCAGCTTAGTGAGGGTATAAATGAAGGTTTAATGTGTGCTCAAGTTAAATAAGTCTTGTTTTAGAATATTTTACTTATAATTTCAAGCAACTCAGGCCGTATTTGAACTTTTTATATCTTCATAATATCTTAATCCAGACAAGTAACGAAATTGTGGAGTAGCAAAAGACAAGTGGGGTGTTTTGGTCTTGAAATTGGACAAATACTGTCGCTCAGATCTGAGTTTATTCTGTGATATTATTATCTTATTTATTTTATTAGTAAGCATCGCAACTAATTCGATTTGGCCAAGCTCAAGGTGAGTTTCAGGGGCCTGGCTGCTTCTGGGAAAACCTGGTTGTATAACCAATTCATTAATGTTATCCTAGGACACAAAAGAGCAGGTCTAGCCTACGCTCTTTGTCATCGGCTATTATTTACGAAGACTCAACATTAAGCCTCCAGAAGGACAGAACTAAAGACCTTCTAACAAAAGAAAAATCCTCCTTGAATGGGTTGAAACCTGCAGCAAAACCAGACTCATGTTGACTTGTTCTCTCGGATAAAAGATGTTGTATTTGCAGTTCAAATATAGATGATAGAAAAGTTAAAACATCAAGCACTTTCTTAGCTGTTTCAAACCACTATAAATGTTCTGTTGGTAGATTCTGCCTGATATTTCAATCAGTACAGTCTATGAATTTAGCACTTTTAACCGACACACACACAGAGTAAAAGGCTGGCCAAGGACCAGACACTATCTGATGCTGTGCAGTGATTTTTCAAACCTCCTCGTTGATTTACAACAGCCCAAGTGAAGCACAAACTCTCAGCGTACCTCGCCTCTGTGCCAGCTCTCTGCAAATGAAATGGATTTATCCCTTAATGGGTGACTTTTTTCTTGTGATACATCAGTGTAACCTGCTGGGGCAATGCATCTACACTCTCATCCTTCATGAGTTTATGAAACCTCTCCTGAGAGGTAATGCAGGGAGGAGAATTTACAGAGGACAGGAACTCTGATGAGGTGAACCTGTTTATCTCAAACTTTTTTTTTTTTAAAGAGAAGTCTCACCTAGAAGGAAAATGACTGAAACCACTGCATTAAAACTGCTTCAAGCTTTAGCACCAAAGCATTGCCAGCTAACAGACCTTTAGGTTATGGTTTTTATAGCACATCATTGGCTGTCTGTAAAGATGGAAAAGGTGTCTCAGAAATATTGCAAACATTCTGCACACATCTATTTATGTCAAATCCTGCCTCCTTTTGAAGCAGACCAACTTTATAAAAACCTAAAGGTGCATTCATACTGCAGGCTACTTGTACTACCTTGGCGATCACTCTCCATGCAAAGTCAATGTACAGCAGCGATGGGACGGGGCTAACCCTCCCGCAATGCGACAGCCGCTTTTCACACTACCACATAGCTTGTTGCGCGATGTGAAAGTAAAAAAAAGTTGATCAGTCAGCAGGTGTGTGCGCGTGTGACGGTACCCTAGACAGACGATTATTCATCCGGACTACAGAGTAACAATCTATGTCCATGTGGAAACATTAGTCAGTGAGGACATTAGTTCCGCTGAGACGGACCGCGGTAAACTCACAGGTAATGCTGCTGCAGGGCATCAGCTGCAGTGTTTTGTGGTTGATAAGTGAATGAAAAGGATACAGTGGGAATAATGTCCGCTTATACATCCTATGATATGATATAAGATATGATCGCGGTGAAACTCGAGCGGACGTGACATCACCGAACGACGGCCGACGGCAACGGTGACCAAAATGAGGTATTTATGGACGCGCGACAATACGTCAGTGGGCGACGCGATTTTGGTAGCTGGGTCACTTGCAGTGTGAATGCAGCATAAGACATGGGTCTGCTCATTCTCCAAGAGCCATTTTGGACCACTTCTCCCACCAAAAAATCAGTCTGGGGCCGTAAAACACACGTGAACCTTTAGATTAAAGTAGATTGACTATTGACTTTTAATGATTGCAATATCATTACATCTATGGGTCAGTTGTTTTACCACTTGAAGTAATTGCTCTCTAATGGGTTGTACTATTTTTGCTGCTTTAGTTTTGTATTAACCCTTTCGTGCATGGATTATTAAATCACAAAGGAATACTATTTTCAATTAGGGCTGAACAATTAATTGCAAATTAGATTAAATCGCAATATGGCTTGTTGCAATTTTCAAATCGCAGAAGGTTTAATATTTTTAGCCCAAAATGTGATGAACATTTTGGTACTGTGATGTAGTTTTTTGCAATTTCATGCCTATTTTTTATCTCTATTCCCACTATTGTACCATTTTTACCTTTTTTAACCCCTTTTTTCAACTTTATGCCTATTTTGCCCCCATTCATCTTTTTTTTGGCCACTGTCAGAACCATTTTTGGAATTTTTACATTGTTTTTGAAATTTAATTTCAAATTTAATTCCCAATTTTGCTGCCATAATCAATTTTCCGAAGCCACATTTGGATTTTTTTTGCCAATTTTTTTTGCAATTTCATACCTATTTTGCTTCTGTTCTTCACTTTTCCACTTCTCCCAAATAGTTTCTCCTTAGATTAATTTGAAGAATAAGTTCTGTTTCTACAGCTTTCACATAGTTTATAGAATGAAGTACAACTTAAGTAGATGCAGAAGTCTCACTGAGAATCAGAGAAATTGTCTGATTGCAGTGTTTGCCTCAAAAGGTTGTGCAACAAAATATTAAGTTAGGGGCACCATCATTTTTGTCAAGGCCAATTTCATGATTTTAATTTTTTTAAATTATTCTGTTGAACCAATATTAAAAAGCAATGTCTGGTTTTCATCAGTTAATTTCCAGTAATTTTTATTATTATTACCTTTGTCAGTTTCAAGTTATGTCAATGAGCATTGTGGGTTTTTCTTTCTTCAACAGAAGGGAACCAACAATTTTTGTCCTCGCCTGTACATGCCCAACACACCTATATATCTGCCAATATGATATACAGATTTTGGAGACATTATCTGCCTATTCCAATATTACACTGATATTATTATGCATCACAACAAATATGTTTATGTCCCGAAGATAGAAAAGTATATCCTGAAGGGAGATGATAGTTGCTGTTTTTTTAACATTCTTGTTAGCTCTGTCTTCTGTTCTATTACAGAGCTGTGTATTTTACAAAAAAGGAGGTATTGTCATGCAAGAAATAGAATTCAAATCACAGGAATATGCAGCCAATTTTCAGCATAGCGCCAGAGAGCCAAGCTATTTACACAGTGAGAGCCTGAAGACCTTTCCCACACTGTGCTGCCCTTCAGCAGCAGAATAAGAAAAGCACAAAAGCTCTACTAACCCCCTCAAAAAAACATGAAACTCCACAATATGAAACCATTCGTCTCTGTCCGTATAAATCCATTATAGAAACTTTTTTCATACAATAAAACGCTGCAGCTGGGAGACAAGTGCAATTTCTGCAGTCAAGACAAAGGCAGGTCTTCTGGCGTCACGACTGAGTATCCTCTAATCAACACGGCAGATAGAAGTGGACGAGCGGTGGGGGTAAAAAAAACTAAAAGTGGTCTTTTCTGTCTGACTGCATGTGTGACAGCTCTAACCCCCTATAGCTGGAGGGACAGGTCTGTTTCTGAACACTAAATTGGCTGTCAAAGCTGCCTCGGATGACCCCTCACACAGGCGGCTCGCTCATATTTCTGCTGTAATATGAACTGAGGGGCGAGCGGAGAAAAATGCAATTACCGCTCCCCTTTTCGTATGTCATCCCTGTCATGTATGAAGGCTAAAACACAGAGCAGCTCTTGTTTGAACGACTCCCTCAAAACTCATTTTCTGCTCGCACAACAGACACAGGTGTGCCGGATCCAGTTACATGAAGGACATAAGCAAAGGTGGGTGACTGTGGGGGTCTACGGGTCCTGGGGGCCTTAATAAAGTCATTATGAGCAAGTATGAGTATATGTCTTGATCATTATACGTGATTATCCATCCGTCGATCCACTAACTATGCTGTTTAGCCCTTTTTTGGGGGTTGTGGCTGGCTGAAGCCTATTCCAGCTGCTACTGGGAGGAGACGCACCCTACCAACCAATCGCAGGGCCACATAAAGAGACAGACAACTATTCACTCTCGCACCCATATCTAAGGACATTTAGGAACCACCAATTAGCTTAAAGGGAAATGGGAACATTTGATTTATTTTCATGTCTTTCCTCACAAGGAAGAGCCAGGTAAATCTCGCCCACCACTAATTAGCGTATATCAAACAGTAGGAGTCATTGGGAAGCATTAGCCTGCCTCTGCCTACAGTCATTAGCAACTTTAAACAGTCCTGTGTCCTTGTTGTGACTTATTTTTTGAGGGGGATTGTGACATTATTGTCTATTTTATTTATTTTATTTAGAAGGATAGCCCCTTGAGATGGGCCACCTCATTTTTAAAGGGTCCTTACAGGACATAAATACAGTACAAATAATACAATACACTACAGACAACATTAAGTACAGAATACACACACTATGCTCTCAGATGCTAAGCCAGTCCCCCATCAAGCAGTTTTGGTCCTACATAGCAAAGAATGAGATACAGCCTGTGGTCAAATACATATATGCTTGTGTGTCTTAGACTATATTGTAATGTGATGGTATTAAAAATTGCTTCAAATAAGGAGGAAAACTAAAATAATTGCATTTAAAGATAAACTGGATCCAGTGGAAAGTTCTTCTAGATTTGGGTGAGAGCCAGTTCAGGGACTCATACACGAAACAATAGTGGGTTTTAAAGGGGCATCCGAGAATGAATCTGCAAAGACTGTTTTAAACCACGTTAAAGCTAGGGTCTACGATCTGAAAACCAGTTTGGCTGTTGAGACAGATTTGAAAAACGCAGCCTGCCCCCCCTTCACTCACCCCTCCCCTCCGTGTTCCAAGATCCCGCCCCCCCAGCTCATGTCGCCTCTTAACAGCACGCCCCCTCTGATAGAGCAATAAGCCGGCTGGCATAAAATATTCATTGGCGTTGAAGATAAATGAGATTTCTCATAGCTGAAAGTAAAAAAAAAAAACACAACAGTCATCCCCCTTGTAACACACAGTGGTAGCCATTTCAATTGGACCAGTGGCGAAGAGGGTCTGGCGTCACCACTGTTAGCCAATCAGAGCAGAGCCGATTGTGGGCAAGGATTTACGTTTCTCAGCGTGTCTTCACCAGCTCAGTTTACAATGAATGATAAAGTAAATCTAAAAGACCATGTATTTTCTTTGTGATTAATTCAATGTGAAATTTAAAGGATAGATGGGAGTCAAGCCACACCCCTAAATATTTAAGTTCATCAACTTTTTCTAAAACTGTTCCATCAAGAAAAACAATAGAACATTGCAAAGATAGAGGTCGGGAGCAAAATAGCATACTGTAAGATTCTGACTTATTCAGAAGCAGCTTGTTGTATATGTGGATAAAGAGAACGATTGACGTTCTTAAAAATGCAGGCAATCTGCATTTAATAATGGCTAGCAAAAACTAAAGGCTCACTCTCAACTGCAAATTGGTTCTCATGGTTCACTTAAAAGAGCTGAAAAGACTCGACTCGTTCATGAACGTCACACCTCTACCTCTAGATGATAGCAGAAGGCAAGAAACATCGAGCAGTAAAAAAAAAGTCACAAGAAGCACACAGGACTGTTGAGAGTTTCAGAAGAATTTATCTGATGACTGTATGAAGAGGCAGGCTAACACTACCCATTGACTGCCAGTGTTTGTGCTAAGCTAATTACTGGTAGTGAGTTCAAGATACAAAAAGAAAAAATATCGGCATATCCCTTTAAAAAAAAAAATAGACACATAAAATGAGTTGAACCACCACAGACCACAGACGAGGTGAAATTAAAATAGCATGAAAAAACAAAGATAGAAGAAAGTTCATTACACCACCTTCAGGGACAGTGGGAATTCCCAGACATGTGCATTATTACTTAAAGTCTTGAAGCCGAAGACTCTAAATTGAGCACGCAAGGCTGTCAAAACAGCTCTATTTTCACCATATCATCCTTTATTCTTCCTCCTTTAAATAACATCCCCTACTCCCCTGAGGACAGAGTTTAATTTCATCACAGCCGGATGTTAAAGGTCTTTGTATTTTACATTTCTCCTCGACAGTAATCGTTATAATAATTCTGTGCCTGGCTTAAGCTTTAAAGAAGCCAAACAAAGCCAAACCACACTCCTCTGGCGTCCTCATTAAAATAATTTAGACCGTTTTACAGTGACAGGACAGACCATCAAAGGGTCCAAACTGACTTGTCCTCTCAATGAGAAGTAACAATGAGAGCCATCACAGTAAAACCCCATCGCGTGTTAACGTCTTATTGAAAAGGCAAAATGGTATCAGACTTTAATTAAAGGAAACGTCTGTATCATCAACAAAATCCTGAGACGACAGAATATCAAACAAGTTCTGTGTTTGTTCAAATCCTCATGTGCAGTGAATTTTAGTGTCCTACATCTTTAGCAGTGATTTAAGTGGAAAAAGTCACTGATGACAGACTTTGAGACGACTCCTTAAAACATGCCAGATATCTTAATTTCCTTGAGAGGTTTTAATAAAATGGACCATCTTGAGAGAGGTTTCCCGGTTGTGGTTTTTTACGTTGTTGTATCTTGCAGTTGGTTGATGTATTTTCAGATTGTGGCTGTAATATATGTTTGTTTTTGTTAATGTCTGTCCTAGTTTTTATAAGTTGCTCCATTTTTTTGTTAGTTTTTTTCTAAGTTTATCTTTTTGTTTCTTATTTTGCAGTTTCCCTTTGTTTATTTTCACACATTGTGTTTGTCTTTTTAAAATCTGTTGTTAATCTGTTGTAATGATTAGTTGTTATTGCATTTTTTGAAAAAATTCCCAATGTGACTTTTGTCTTTTTTGTTGTTTTTTTTCATTTTGTTGAATTTTTTTGGGGCGGCACGGTGGCGCAGCTGGTAGAGCGCGTGCCTCACAGCAAGAAGGTTCCTGGTTTGATTCCCGGGTCGGGAGGGCCTTTCTGTGTGAACTTTGCATGTTCATCCCGTGCATGCGTGGGTTCTCTCCGGGTACTCCGCCTTCCTCCCACAGACCAAGAACATGCTCATTAGGTTAATTGGTCACTCTAAATTGCCCTTAGGTATGAGTGTGAGTGTGAATGGTTGTCTGTCTCTCCATGTGGCCCTGCGATCGACTGGCGACCGATTCAGGATGTACCCCGCCACTCGCCTGATGATAGCTGGGATAAGCTCCAGCCCCCCTGCAACCCCAAAAGGGACAGCCAGGTATAGAAAATGAATGAATGAATGAAATTTTATTGAACCTTAACTTAACCAGGAAATTTCCCATGAAATCAGGTCAGCTGCCCTCATAATAAAAACAATTTCAAGAAAGAAATTTAGGGCAATAAATGCCTTTCTTGATTATTTTCAGTTGTTGTTTTTTGTTATTTGTATAAATGTTGGGTGATTTGTTGTCGGTGTGTTGTCTTAATAAACCTGGGGTTGGTAATCTGATTTAGATACACTTTTTGTAATACTGGTTAAAATGGTCTTTATGACCCGATGGCAATCAACTCATAATGTGTTCTTAAAACAGAGCGAAAAATATCCGCTATCTACAGCAGGAGTAAAACAGCGAAAACACCAACAAATAAACATGTTGTGACACCTGTTTTTAAACCAATCAAATCCCGTTGGCATTCTGCCTGCCTCCTGCGCCTACATTTTCCCGACGTGCACAGACTCGGTGCGTGTAGCCGAGCTGAGAGGGATCAGACTCCGCTGGAGAATGCTTAACATTCAAGTTTTGTCTTTGGAAGTAAGGGAAGCCCACTATGAGCCATCCCACAACCCCAACAAAGCTCCAGTAACCCTCGGATTTTAAGACCGATGTACAAGGAATCTAAAATAAACTCTTTGTTTTTCTTGGTTTGTTCTGTTGGCTCTAATCTCGCTATTGCTGCCACCCAGGCTACTGCAGGTGGACGTTCTCGTGAGGCTTTTTCTTCTTTAGTTTTACGGCAGTTGGCATCCATGATTTTGGAGCATTACTGCCCCCTTCAGGCTAGAGACAGAGTTCAGTTTGGAGAGGCAGAGGAATGTTTTCATTATTTTATCATCACAAGGGAGATTTACAGGAGAATACTGATACAGAAGAACGTCTGGAAAGAGGATAAAATATGGTAGTTTCATGGCCAAAACAGGAGACTTGACAGCTATGTGGACAATGGCAGAGGAACTACCTATACCACGATCCCATTAGTGCACCCTGTGAACACATTTATTTGGTCTTTAAGAGCTAGCTTTTAGTTGGAATAAAAACATTGACTCCTAAAAAATCCTGGAAACAAATTGATTTGTAATCTTTCTGGCTAAATATCCATCAATATGATGTAACAGTAACATAATTTGATCCCATTACATATCTCCTTTTGAAATAGGGTGTTTCTGATCACCAACATTTGTTTAATTGATAAAAGCATCTGTCTGACAACCATTTCACTTTTCTCTCCATCAGATCATGACGTTCTGGGTCTCCTCTGCTAAACGTTGGAGCGAGGGATTGATTGACAGTCGCCCCAGGTGACAGAGCGCTGTCCCCGCCCCTCCTCGGCTCAGATTTTCTCATTAAATGTTCTTCCATGACACAGCAGAGGTGATCGATGGCAGTGCTCTCTCATCCTGGAGAGCTTCAGGCATGATTTATCAGTTAACCCTCCCCCATCCACCTGCACCTCCAAACGACACCTCTCCATCTCAGCCGAGTACTCGACTGACGGAGACACGAGGGTCAGAGGAGGTGGAAATATGGAGAGGAAAGCCTCGGCTTTAAAAGTTTTCTGGTAAACATCACTCAGAGAGTGAAAGGCCAGAGCCGAGGACATTCCCAGACACGACGCCCTCGCTGTGGTGAGTCACTCTGCTGTTGTTCATCGTCTCCATCTGACATCCTGACTCGGCTTTCACAAAGACATTTCCAGCAGCTGATAGATGGTGGGCGAAGCTCCTCTCCCACGAATTAAAGAGGGGTGAACGCTTTCTCTTCCCTCTCCCTCGACACTCAGCAGAAGTGATTCAACCACTGAGGGGAAGTGCAGCAGGGCCGGATGACTTCTATGACATAAATGGGGGCTTAAGCGAGGTACAAACGTAAGGATTTTCTAAATCTGAAGAGCTTTTTATCTGTAAGAGACCCCACACTAGCCTTGCAGAGCAGACAGACCTGCCTGATTCTGAAATCCTGCAGGTCCGTTTTGCCAGCCTCCGTTGTCCAACAAATTCACTCGGCTGAATTCTTAATGGCCCAATCAGGGAAGAGAGGTGGGAGCAGCAGAATGTGGACGTGACAACAACCGGAAGTTGAGAACGGTCATGCCGATTAGCCTATTGTCCTCATGGTTACTCAGTGAAACTTGGTGAAATCTGCCCTCCTCAGAAGTTTCCTTGTAGGGATTGTCTTTGACGAGGTTCATGTCACATATAAGTGTTAAATGAATCATCTGTGTGGTACAATTTAGTGGAAGACCACAGTATAAGGCCGTTAGCTGTTAGCAGCTAAGTAAGCGGCTAACAGCTAACGGTCATTAACTTTTGTTAGCCACTATGGTTAATGTCCATGAACTGTTTTTAACTGTTGTTAGCCATTAGCCGCTACATTAGCCGCTATGTTTGCTACATTATAGGAGGCAACCCTGCTTGATGTGGATTGGTCTGTGATGAATGAAAGCTTGTGTGTTTTTTTTTTACGTTCTGCCCCTGAAAACAAATTTAAAGGGCTCCTACCAAGATGGACTAGTGAAATATTTCTGTGGCAGATATATGGAGCTGTCCATCTGGCTTGTCAGGTTAACCCCACACATGAAGATAAAAAATCCGGCATTGAACAGTTTGGATCGCACTGTGTGGTGTGCTCCGATAATCTCAACACAGCAAACCACACACATAATCATTCTGTCTCACCACCAATCTAGTATTTAGTCCTCCAAGACAGAAATGTCATGTGATAGAACAAAAATAAAGAAGGAGAAACATCGAAACAACCGGAAAACACAACAAGCAACAAGGGAGAGGATGCAAGAAGAGGAATGATGATGGTCTTGGGACTATTTGACGGAAAATCCCAAACAAAACAAAGAAATGACTGTGGAGAAAATCCTGGAGACAGCATGAACACGTGACCTGGTCTTCTATTTCTGAGGTCCATTAAACATGCTTCAAGTCAACCATGCTTAGTTTTATTAACACCTGCTTCCTTGTTCTTCAGTCAGCTTGCTTGTTGATTGGCTACATTCTGATTCACGTCATAATTCAACGACTTGTAAATATTGAACAGGTTTAATATTTGCGATTGTTTACCCTGACCTGTTTCAGAACAGATTATCAGGACAAATTCACTCTTAACTCACCTCAGACCACATCATAATCTTATTAAACAAAATAATCTGACATTTGCTGCCCTTGGTTGAGACAAAACCAGCCCATAAATCAAGGCAAATGCTTGGGGCCTTAACATGAATATCAAATTATTATTATTTATTCAAATCTGGTTAAAATGCAACACAAGCAGCATAAATTTCACAAATAGGTTGACAGTAGTTCAACGAAAGTGGTCTTCCCCATGCTATCCACTTATTTGTGCATTTTAAAAAGTTCCATGAGAAATCCTGGCATTATTGTTATTTAAATGCATTTAATTACATTTTCAATTTGATATTGCATTGATTGAATATTACCAACTCCTTCTGAGTAACTTCAACAGAGTCAGAACCAACAAGGACAGAATGGTGCAGTACTGGGTCCTTAAACAGGAACCTGGGTTAGCATTTCAGCATTTTCAGTTTCCTCATCTTAACCTTCTGGGATTTTAAAATAAAAAATGCAGTGAAAACAAGCAGAAGACAGTTTGGGGCTTTTTTCATCACCTATTCTAAACCATCACAATACTATAAACATCTACCAGCAATACATCCTACCATTGTTTTGTTGTGTTTACATTTCTAAGATTGTGGTAGCAGGTCCACTGCAAAGCATAAATGCTAGTATGAGTGTGGAGTTGTTGACAACATGGCCCCAAGCAGCACTGAGCTGATCAATCACCACAGAGTGGCCTGTAAACCAATCAGAGTAGTTTTTTCTCCATCGTTTCTTGTGGCAAAGGGAAACAGTCATGAGAGAGTCCAGCTGACTTTATAGCCACTAGTTAATGTTCAGGCCTTGCACAAGTATAGCAGGACCAGAAGGACCAGGGACCCAAAGATATCGTGAGCACTATTCCGCCTTAGTCAGAGAACTCTTCGCCCCATAAGAGAGGCCAAGTCTGCAATTGATCTCAGCCTCACAGTTAGCAGATCGATGAATTCCACTGCCAAGTGGGCTGCTCCACAACCTCCACATTCTCACCACCCACAGGCACAGATTCACTGGCAGCATCCCCAAATGCCTGGATTTTTGTTTTAACCCAGGAGATCTGAAGCCCCATGGTTCAGTCTCCTCAAGAGCCTCCTACAGGACATCAACAGTCAGTAGAAACCACAGCATGATCAAGTCTATATCGGTGAGCCTTACTTTGCTGAATCACAATCCATAGTTTGCTGTACCTGCTACTTTGCCCCACTGTTCAGTCAATACAAACAGAAAAGCTGACACAAAAAGACATAAAGCAGGTAATGAACACAAACTACTACTGCACAATATATCCCATGCAACGCAATCATTCTGTGGATAATAATCATCTTTGAGTATGAAACACCCTGTGAACTATAATTATTCTGGAAATAATCAACCATCCTGTGCATAAATTTCTCTCTCTGTTTTATTTTGTGTATCTATATTTTTTAATATTCTTAATCCTTGGGCGTCTATGTGGCTGTTTGCCACTCGGGACTGATATTTACGACTTATTTGACCATAACTTTCACTCAATTTAAGAGAATGATATAATTTTTGGTGAGGAACTATGATTTCAAACATTTTAAAAAGTAAAAAATACACTGTAGACAAATTTACCACCATTCTGTCCTGTTTGGCTGCTGTAAGTAAAATCAGATAATTTTTTTTTTTTTTCAAAATTTTTTGCTCAAATCTCCTCATCAAGGCCAGCCCTGACCAATATATTGTTTTTTTTTAATTCAATTGTAACCATTTATGTACCAATTTCATAAGTGGTGTTAGTGATTTGGTGGAAAAAGACATGATTATAATGGGAGTCAATGGAGAGTAAGGGTTCAAATCTGAATCTGCAGAAAAAAATATGCATCATCAATGCATTTTTGTAATGTACGCTGGTCTGTCATTGTGTTTTTTCACCAAATTAGTGACATCACCCATGGAACTGGCATTTAAAGGGTTAAACCAATACTACGTAGTTTTTCAAACATAATATAGTCCTTAGATATTCATCGTCATGGTCCACCACTTTACAATGTGTTGAATGAAACCTCTTTCGTGCTCTGAAGTGGTCTGTATCGCTTTCACTAGCGCTATGTAACTTCGAGGTGGATGGTGGGAACCTTGCCACACTAAAAACTACAAGTTTGGACTGCTTTACGGCATAGGCTACGTCACTTCCCCCGATTCCCGATTTGTTTAAAACACGGAAGTGTCGGCGAAAGCCAAACGCAGAGCTGTAGTCATGGCGGAAGCAGCAAAGAACACAAGGAAAAGAAAAGTTTATTTTGAGGATTCAAAACAAAGAAAGCAAGAGAAAAACAAGCTGAATACTCGGACCAGAATAAACATCGGTTCGGTGTTCACTCGCTGGCGTGAAATAAAAGATAAGGAGGGATGTCCGACCGATGCCGACTTGGCCCTGTTATTGCTGGACTTGTAAGTAATTGTTGATTGTTTACCATCCGTTTACAGTATTCGTGAGAACGTACCAGTATGTAGTTTTGTTTAGACCTATTTCAAGTGTGTGATATCACCAGCTCGTGGTTGTCTTTACTTTTATTCACTTTATCGCTTCAACAGGACGGGGGCGACTTCACGGTAATAAAACCAAGTTGAACTTAGCAATTTTTAACATCGTCATTTAGTCAAAAATAAATACATTACCTCGTCGCTATCCATCCTGCAAACAGCCGCCGAAGACAGAAGAAAACTTTTGAACGAAGTCCTGGCTTCTGTGATTCGCCTACAAAACAAATGCACGCGACCGGCAGATCTGTATCCTTACGGCAGTATGCACGCGCTAGGGCTCATGGGTAATTGAGTTCTCGTTCCGGTCAAGCGAGAATCTTCCGTAGTGCTGCTTTAAACTCCACAATTAAAAAAAAAATTAAACACTTTTGACCAGGGCTGAGTTTGATGAAGAGGTTCGAGCAAAACAAAAGGAGAAGAAAATGTTCTTATGATGTTTTACAGCAGGCAAAATCAGTGGCTGTCAACAGTCAAAACAGGACAAAAGGGTGTTTTTTTTTCTTGTATCTGTATAAAAAATCAAGTACACTTTCTTGTTGTTAATCTTGTATATACTGTATATTGTACCTTATCCTTTATTTGGAACCATCTAGCATATACACTGTAAAAGGAGAAGCTCTTCAATCTCATTGTACAAACAGTATAACAACAATTCAAATCATCCCATTCTCAGGGTTCAAGCGGGTCCTTAAAGTCTATTGTCTAAGTCTATATTTTTGGGTATTAAAGATGCTAGGAGGAGTTTCTAAGTAATTACAAAAAAGTCTCACTTTTAGATATATGCCTTATTGAAATAAACACTTTAAGATGAGTTTTATAGCATCAAAATAGGTTATCTATAAATGCTATTCCTTAGCTTCGTGGTCAGGTCGGACAGGGCTGGACTGGCCTGGATACTTAATTTCGGGAACAAGACAATTAAAACTAGAGCAAATTTATATTATTCGGACAAGTCTTAGAGCACCGGGCTGTAAGTAGCGATATATAGCCGGCTACAAAACTACGATAATAAGTTTTCCAAAAATTGCTTGTTGTCACACATCAAAAACTACCGCTACGTAACTAGAAAGAGATACATTACCTCATCGCTTTGCATCCTGTAAGTTGTTGAAAAAGGAAGTTGTAAGGCAGTGCAGAGTTCTGAGGAAGGTCCGAGCTACATCACAACAAACACGCGCTTTGGCTTGGGTCACGTCTTTACGACAGTTGCCGCGCGTGCTCACGGGTAGCAGAATCTTTATGCCGCCAGTAATAGATTCTCCTCATAGCACCTTTAAATAATATATTTGAGGTCATAAAAATGTCTTAAAAAGCATTAAATTTGACTTTTAGAATGGTACAGGAACCCTGTTTTCTATCCTACTTTATTTATCACATAACTAAAATGCTGTTGTGGTGTTCATTCATCATGACTCAAACTGAGTGTGTCATTTTCTAACATCAAAACTCTTCTAAAGGTCTTCACCTATCTCGTCACACACTGTAAATGCCAGTTGAGGAGGGGCTTTGTTGCTTTTTGCCTCGGGCCCCCAAATTACCCAAACCACCTCTGATCACACATCCCCTCTCACACTCTTATTACCCATAATCCATCATTAACACCCAGTCAGCCCGCTCTCTCATTGGAGCTCAGCTGATGATTGACCACCAGATGAATCACAATTAAAACTCCCCTTGTCTCCTCAGCAGGTATATCATAGAGGTTATCAGTGCGGGACGGGCCCGGCGTGTAAATGAGACGCAGACAGTGTCGGGAGCTGTCAGTCATCCTGTTCAAAGCCAGCGTGCCCATCTGAATCTCCACCTCTGAGCCGCGGAGGCACCAAGGACACGCAGCAGCCCATCACCATTCAGAGACACCCACCTCCTCTGCTTTCTACTGTCTGATTATTATGTTCTTCATGAATAAATTTGGCTCTCTGCGCTCCGCTGTGTGGCGTACTTCTGTCCCTGGGTGAGAAAGACTTTAATAAGGACGCAGGAATGTGGAAACGCTCCTCTGTTCTGGCAAACATCTGTCTGTTTGCTGTTTTCCTTAACAAGCGCAAACAGCAGAAATATGTAATGGTTTCCAGGTGTCTGCCAGTGTGTGAGCACATGCGCTTCCAACACGTGCACGCCCAAACAGGCACAATAGCTATTGGATTTCCATACCTTGCTTTGGTGTAATGAAATGCAGATGCCCTCTTGTGCTGCAGGCGAAACAGCTTTTCTCTGCTTCCTAACATCCAATCACAGGATCAGCATGCTCTGAATGGTGATGCTGCTGCAACTGGCATTTCCTTTGTAGACGGAGTTAAAAGTCAACATTTGACTTTTATCATGAATAATGTGTGACTCATTATCATGCACTTACTCAAGGGCTCCAAGCAAGACCTTTGCTCCTCCATTTAAATGCTACCATAGACAAATACATTGATTTATTACATTTACTCCCACTAATTTTCCATTAATTCCAATTGATAAAATGGGAAGATGCCAATAATGTGACCTTTCTGTGAGAAATATTGACAATTTCATGCATCCAAGAATAACCCTTATTAATCTGAAAGCTCACTTTACATTTTAATGCCATTATGATGTCATGTATCATGCTGATCAATTATATTATTAAGATTATTTGATTTGATTTTAAACATACGTGCATATACCTTTTATTTATTTCCCCTTTTTCTCTCTTTATTCTTTTAATACTCATTTATCTCCCTTTTAGAGGCCGAATTTACTTATGTCACTGTTTTTATTATTGTAAATATTTTGTTAGTTGTTACTCTGACATAGAAAAGAATCAGAAAATTGAAATAAAAATTGTATGAATGTGGTTTGATGTTGAGGAGATCAACAAGTTGTACACTTTGGTTGTTATTCATTTATGTATCTATTTATTTTTTAAATTTTTATTTTCCCTTTTCCTCTTTCTGCTTGTCATAAATTCATATTTATGTGTTCAAATGGTTTACGTTTGACCAAAAAATTAATTGTTATACTTTGTGGCAAATGAAAAGAAAAATTAAACATTATGTTCATAAAGAATAGATTTGATGACTTGTAGGGAATGTGATCCTAAACACAGACTTTTGTTATTCCTTTTTCCTGAATGCTGTTTTATCAAAGCTTTTTTAAAATTATTTCCATCACTTTTACAGCCTTGCTCAGCAGCTGGATCCTCCTGATTCAGTGTCTGTAATTAGACTCCATCTTGCCAAGCTCCAATTAAAACAGTTGTAAATCTGGGCAAACAGGGAAAGAAAAAAAATGTCCTATTGAACTGAAAAACAAAATTACATTCATTTTGAAACCTGAATGCTTCGCATTTTATATAATAACAAACATCTTCATGTTTTTACTGTTTACTATTTCAAAACCAGAACTACCTCAAAGTAAAATTGTATGAGCCTTTAGTTTTGTGAAAGTCAAATTATTGTTGGGTCTAAAGATTCTGACTCAGACAATTAATGTACGATGTTGGGCGATCGGTCAATCAAATCATGGATACATTTCATAAAAAATAACAAACATGTCTAAGTGAATACAATAAAAATACAGTTAATATATTGAAAAAGATGTTTGAACCAATTATGGGGCCCTTTACTGCCACAGCCTCCATCATAGTTTCCATTAAAGGCTCCATAAGTTAAACTATCTTTCTAAATAACCCTCCAAGCAGCATAGATGGACCATTTCTTTATTCAGACTCAAAAAAGAACAAACTGCAGAAAGCTAACAGGAGCTTATTCTTTGTAATAAGAAAAGAAAAGAAGAGTTGTTCATTTTGTGATAGGTTGGACTTTATTATCATCAGTCAAGCACAAGCATTATCTTCTAGTTTAGGCAAAATTTCCTTTATTTTTGCAACTTACTTTAGGCCAACTAAAGGTGGACCATGAGCCATATTTAGCCCCTGGGCCAGAGTTTGTACACCCCTACTTTATCAGAATAAAAGCATAATGTAGGCTAATACAGTTTTTAATAATAATAACCGTATTCCCAACTTCAATCCCACAAAAGCCCTCAATGCTTATCATGAAGAAGGTGAAGGACGCGATGTCCTCCGCTGAGCTAGCCATTAGGCCGGTGGAGGGGCCACCCCGGTTGGCCACCGTGTGCCTTCTATGATGTGACAGCTTTATCTTGGCCCTTCTCATTACGTTAACCCTCCAAGCAGCACAAATGGAACATTTCTTTATTCAGACTCAAAAAAGAGCAAACTGCAGAAAGCTGAAAAATGTAACAGGAGCTTATTCTTTGAAACAAGTAAAGAAAATGAGGGTTGTTCGTGTTGTGATTGGTTGGACTTTATTATCATCAGTCAAGCACAAGCATTATCTTCTAGCTTAGGCAAAATTTTCTTTGTTTTTTTAACTAACTAAAGGTGGACCATGGGCCGTATTTAGCCCCTGGGCCATAGTTTGTACACCCCTACTTTATCAGAATTAAAGCAATAATGTAGGCTAATACAATTTCAACTGAGACACAGCAAGAAAAAGAAGCTATTACTTCCAATCAAAGTAAATAAATTTGTGATCTAATTTGGAAAAAAACATTTCCGGTATGAATTTGTTGTGAAAAAAACAATAATTATGGGGTGAAAATCCTTTAATGTGACAACCTTACTTTGGATTATCCGGACCAGTGACTAAAAGAACTGGAGAAAACACCTGTTGCATCTTTTCTAATATTTACTTTGTCCATACAACAAATATTTTCCATTATTTCAAATCCAACTGACCACAGACCATGATGGCTTTTGTCTTCCTTAATGATAATTCTAATGCACGCCCTTGCTCTTTAAAAGTTTCACCTTTTTACAGTAACTACTGTTAAAAAAAATACTTTTTTCCATTATCCTGGAATTACTCTGGGGTGATTTATCTCCTCTTCTTTTGTAATTTAGGTATATTGGACTTTTAAAAGTAAGTCACCTGTGACCGAGTGGGTGTCCATTGGCTATTAAACAGGACTCGTGAACTTTAATGGGCTGAAACTTTGTTCATCAGAGTTTGTTTTATTGTGTTTTAAGGGCATTCAGTGAGTGTTAAGAGCTTTCCCCTCATTAAATATCACTAAGTTCAGAGTATACGTGAGTCATGCAGAGAGGTTTCCATCACGTGTTCTTCGCGGTAAACACGCGCATCTAAAGTCTTAGCTCACTGCAAATAAAACTCATTAAAGCTCCTGACTTATACTTTTATAAGATGAATGTAAACAACAGCAGCTAACCGAGATGGGAGAGAAACATTTAAGAGTATCACAGGTTTTTAACAGTGGCATTAATCATCCAAAGAGGGTCTATAGCAAACTCTTTGACCTTTGTCACGCTCCTGTTGTCAGCAAAAAGACGGCCTAACGGGAGAGTCTTCGCCGCGCTCTCTGCTCCTAATTGGGCCCCAGAATCTGCCAGCGGGCTGCTAATTGTGGCATTGTGTCTGTATTTGCACTCCACTGCTTTACGCTGCTCTAATTAAAATTCATGCGGGACTTAGGGGTGAGTGTCATGAATGTGTATGCAGAACGTGGGTGTATTAGAGAGAGCTGTGGGCGGAGGGGGGTGGCTCAGCAACACTCAGATTATTGAGAAAAATCAGATCACAATGTGACAATGGATTTCTATTTCAGCCTCCACTTAGAGCTATAATTGACTGTCTAAAGTAGAGGTTGTATGATTTCTATAAAAATGTTGACCAGGGCCTCATTTATAAAGCTTGCTTATGCACAGAAGAAATCGTGCGCAACTTGAAAGCTATATTTAGGGTTTATGAAAAACAAACTTGAAGGGAGAATGTGTGCACCTACACGGCAGCTCTGACCCTGCCATCCACACAAACTTTGGACAAACTCGAAACTATCGGCCCTTTACCATAAGCCCTACTCTACTCGCCTTGTGCTGCTTTTCCATCAGCCTCAGTCGCCTGCCCAACGGAGTGCAGTGTCGCTGTAAACAGCTGAGCGGCACTACAGTGACGTCATTTTGAGCGCAACACAACAATCTGTGCCTTTTGTCACAAACCGAGTAAAAAAGGAAAGCAGAAGAAGGCTGCAGGTGGCAAGAAGAAATACCACTTGAGAAGTACAGGAGAGTTTTGGAAGCTATACAACAGAATGAAGCCGAGGACGAGAGCAATCGAGCAGCAAAGAAAAGACGTATGAGGGTAAGCTAATGTTAGCTACCGCTAGCATGCTAGGTCGTCGCGCTCATGACTCATCGATGATGACATTGTCTGACCAATCAGTAGCCGGCAGTCGGTGACGTCATCTTTTAGTATCGACTCTGCTCGCTTGGAACCAGAGCGGAGTAGGTACTAAAACTAGCTTGTTTTAGGAGGTACCAGGCTAGTGGAAACACGCTGCAAATCGAGTAGAGCTGAGTAGAGTAGGGCCAAGGCGTGCTAGTGGAAAAGGGCCATATGACTGCAGCATACCCTCCAAAAGGCGGTAAGACTAGAATTACGGTTTCCAACTTCAATTGCTGTTCCACAAATCAGCTCCATAATCCATCGTGAGAGCTGACAAAATACGGAAAACATGGCAATCCAATATCCTTTTATATTAAGTGTTAATCATGGATACTATCTCAACTAACCCAGCATTACAAGCAATATACCACCATTTCATAAAACAGGCGCGCAAACCATTCGCTCATTTTTCAACACAAAATCGTTCAATAATAATGTAAAGACCATAAGCGCAATAACACTAAACCTTGTGCCTCCTCTGGGGTTGCCAAAATGCACTTAGCCTTGGAAGTTTAATCATTAAATTGCTATTTCTGCTTTGTTGTCTTTTACCGTTTCAACATTAGCTCATACCTTTAGTTGTTTCATCCGGCAATACACCACAAAGGTCGTGCTCTTCAAAATAGTCTCATATTTAAAACTGAACTGTTAGCTCTAAAACAGACAAATATACACATTTAAAAAGAGAAGAAATGTCATTTTCTAGGATGCCAACCAAGTCATGACACATATGAATAGGGAATGATTTCAAATTGCATTTAAAGCAGATTTTGTTTTTTCACCTTCATAAGATGGAAGCTGCCCTCTGGTGGACAAAACAAGAAACAGCAAATAAAAAAAACAAGAATGGGTTTGCTATAAAGACACCAACAGTCGAAGGAGACATATTCCCCCTGTCCCTAGTGCAACCTGCGCCCATGGTTGAGGAACAGCTTCTTATGGGAGCTTGTCTATTTGTAAAATGATGAGTAATTTTGTTTATCAAATCGGAATGATGCGTCCCTCTGACAATGATTATTATTATAGTTCAGCTCTCTTGGTAACCAAAGTGGCACATCCCTAAGCAAATAAAGTGATTAAATGTGGTTTTTACTTGCTTAACAACAACAGAATAGGCAATGAGAAAGAGCCAGAGCCTGATTTCAGACAGAGACGTGGACTGACTGTCTGCCGAGACCCTATGAGGACTTCTCAGTTTTATTGCCGGTCCAGTCTCACTCAGATCCTGTTAGCTGTTCACCTCCTCCTGCAGCCAAACACCCAGATTGACTGTTTGTTTTGGCATCCTCCAAGGACAGAGAAACAGTCGGCCATTGTACAGTTTACTTCCTCCTTCATTAACGGACTTTGTTTATTTGACCGTTGCTGAGCAGAATTTATCAGAGCTGATTCACAGCCTGATTATCAGAGACAAAGTTTTCCTGAAATGGCTGTGAGAGGACAGGAAAAAGTGTGAGTTTGGGATATTTTAACTGTGGTGTAAATGCCAATATCATGAAACTAAACTGAAAAATAAAGCGTGATACTATATGAATGTCTAAATCCAGTCTGTGACCTCCCTTACTCTCTTTCACAAGCCTATCCACTGTGTGTCTCTCTCTGTCAATAAAGGCCCAAAAATGCCCAAAAATAATCTTTAAAAAACTCTCTGTACTGTCCTGTCCTGTGAAAATGACATTTCTTTTATTTGACTAAATCTGAGTTTGTTCCAGGTGAATTACTGTAATCCTTGAAAAAAAAATTTGTCAGCAGTTGTTTCTGAGCACATCAGAACATCTGCTATCTACGGAAGAGGATTAGGGCCACTGAAAAAAAAATGGAATCCAAATTTTTTTAATTAATATATCTCTAAAGAAAAAAAGTCAGAATTCAAAGAAAAAAAATCAGAATTCTGACTTTAAACTTAGGATTCAGGACTCTGAGTTTAAACTCAGAATTCTGAGAAAAAAAAATGACTTTTTTTTCTAATCTCAGAAATCAGAATTCAGACTTTTTTCTCAGAATTCTGAGTTTCAACTTCGAATTCAGAATTTTAACTCTAAACTTAGAATTCAGAATTCATTCTGACTTTAAAGGTGTAGTCAGCGATCTTCTAATCTTCTAATCTAATGCAGTATTTGTCAAAATCACCGTATTTCTCCTCTCCATCCACAAGATGTCCCCACTGACAGCATGTTGAAAAAAAAGTGCGGTTTCAATACACAGCCTTGGCTCTGAATTTCAGCAGGTAACTACTGTGGTTTGGACCAAGCCACCAAAACAGGGTACACCCCCCCACATCCAGGGGGCGATCATACTTATGCGCAGATCAGACAGAGGGGGAAGGGGGAGTCGTAGGTTGCGTAGCGTGCACAGTTAGCGTAAGAGAGATACAATATGTGCAGTAGCAATGGCTGAAAAACAGCCCAAAAGAAAAAGGTCAGAGGAGTGAAAAGTGAAAAAGAAGGGCTATGACCATGAAAGAGGGAAGACCCGGGTCAACATTGGTGTTGCTTTCCGGCGGTGGAGGGAACTCCACTAACTGAAAGACCTGAAAACGGACGGGGATGTCGACATCTTTCTGCTGGATAGGTAAGCAACATTAGCTTTGTGGTGCTTCACATAACAGTAACAGCCGTCAGGCATTCATCTTATTGTCTAATCTGTACTGTTGTTGTGATGTTTTCAATAATGACAGTCGAGTTGTCTGACAAGTTGGGGTTACCTTAGCTACGTTGGTCAGCTACACAGTTTCTACGGCCGTTTCCATGATAATGCACGTCCATCAGCTTTCGGGGGCGGGTCTAAATTCGTTTATAAACAACCTCTCCACCCATTTTCTCCCACATTGCTGACTACACCTATAGACTTAGAATTTAGGATTCTGAGTTTAAAGTCTGAATTCTGAATTCTGAGATTAGAGAAAAAAGTCAGAATTCTGAAAAAAAAAAAAGAATTCTGACTAGAAACTCAGAATGCTGACTTTTTTGTCTTTAGAGAAATATTACTTTAAAAAAATTGGACTCCTTTTTTTCCCTCAGTGGTCCTAATCCTCTTCCGTATCTATCTGACTGATGAATCCAAAGAGTAATTTTCCCTGCAGTGAATCTCTGAAAAGTGTTTTTACTTAAAGAGAAGGAACATGTGATGACTGCCTCACAGCCAAACATCAATCATAGACATCGGCGTGAACAACAAACAAACAAACAAACAAACAAAAACATGGAGCCTCAGTCACGCTGAGAGAGAACACAGAGATTTCTTTAAAGCTTTTGTTCTGTGACTGAAGAGCCCCACGACCCCCACAGATATCAAATAAAGTCTGATCCCTCTTCCTTCATACCCCCTCCAAATCTTTTAATGAGTCTGAATCCTTTTAACTCACATCCTCACTGCCCGAGTTATGGATTTATAACTGTTTGTGTGCTCCGAGCGTCTGTTTCCTCTGAAGGAGAAATCACATCAAACAGAGCAAAAACACAGAGCATCAATATCAGAGCGAGAGCGAATCCTGAGCAGAGCCGCAGAGAGACTCGTGTGAATTTACTGCCCCGGACTTTATTAAAGCTGAAGTGACCCTGAACCATAAATGAAGAAGTCTTTGTGTCCACTAAATTACACCTGACAGACTCTGAAATTGAACTAAAGCCGATCCAGCTATAAAACTATGAGCTCAGTATCAGCGAGGTTTAACACCAGGAAAGAGACTTCAATTCATATTTAATATCTAATACAGTTTCCAGACCACTGATCTTCATTATTAATAGGAAATTTAATTTTACCGCAACGGTAAATTAAACACCAGCGACTAAGTTTGACTGAGAGGAAGTGTCCAAAATTATCTAATGTTACAGTTTACAGCTGCAGTGATACTTTATACTATCAAAAAGAGAGAAACAGGACAGTAAGAAAGGGAACTGCATTCACATATAGATTCATTTTTCCTATTTAAAGGAGACATATCATGCTGATGCATGATTTAATACTTACATATAATATAATAAATTTGAAAACAAAACCTTACACCCCCTTAATTTTCAAAAAATGAAATATTGTATTTTTTCTGATATCCTAGAACGAGATTTGATGCCTCTGAAAATAGGTCATTGCAAGATGTCCGCGAGATTTCAAACGTCGTGACGTCACAAGGTACCTTTCTTTTATTGGAGTAATCTGATAAAACACTTCCTCCTCTGTGATGTCCGTTAGCCACAAAACCGTCACCGAGGAACACATCCACCAGCAGGGGTATATAGCTCCCTAGCTCACATTCACTCATTACCAGCTCTGGCCTGTAGGGGGACTCAATACGCGGTCGCTGCTTTGAGCCTGCCGGAAAATACAGTAGAAGAAGGACAGGCTGGCTCTACCCCCGATAGAACTGACCAATCAGAGCACAAAGGGCTGTGACGTTGCGAGGTAACTTTAGGCCATCCTCAGATCCGAGTGTTTCAACAAGAGCTTGTTAATGGCCTAAAATGAGGATTTTGAGAACGCTATTGTGGGGCAATGAAGGAACTAAATGACTTGTACTGAGGGCAGAAATGCTTTACAGGCATCCTAGTCTGGCATAGTGAAAAGGAGAAACAAGCATGATATGTCCTATTTAAAGAAACACTGCCTCAAATCATGTCAGTACTCCTCAAGTATAAAACTACATTTCGAAGCAATATTGATTTCATTGTACATACAAATCCTCAAAGAATTCCTCTACGAAAAAATATCTAATTGGTGAGTCAAACTTATTTTCCTACTCATTTCTAAGGAAATATTTTTATATTATTTGTTGGAAAATTAGATATTATTTTAAATAAAATCTTGGGGGATGTTTTTGCAAACATGACAATATAGCAAATATTTAATATTTTTAACTTAACTATAAGAAATATTCATCTAAAGTCGTCAGAAATCTTGATAAGCTTCTGGTACAATATATTTTTATTAAAATCCTCTTCTTAAGTTTATTACTTTTTTGGTAAACTGTGTTTTTTATTAAATCTTAATAGCTTTTGTTTATGTTAAAGAAATATCATCTAGTTTCTTTGGAAATTAAATTTGCTAGCACTTATGTTAAAAGGCTTTATTTGCTTAAATTCTTCTATAAAAATCGTCAAAGTATTTGTTAGAAAAAACTTGAATTCTTTTCCAAAAAAAAATCTATTTGGTGAGTAAAACCTAATTTTCCTACTTCAAGCACTTGACATCATTTCTCAGGAAATATTAAAACATATTTGTTGTAAAAATAGGACATTGTTTTAAATAAAATCTTGGGAGCATTTTTTGTAAACATGACAATGTTGCATATCTTTAATATTTATTATTGAAGTATGAGAAATATTCATCAAAAGTGGTCAGAAAACTTTATACAATATCTTTTTTTATTAAAATCATCTTCTTAAGTGTATTACTTTCTTGGCAAACTGTGTTTCTTATTGAATCTTAATAGTTTTTGTTTATGTTAGAGAAATATTATCTAGTTTCTTTGGAAATTAAACTTGTTAGCATTTAATTTAAAAGCTTTATTTCCTTAAATTCTTCAAAGAAAAAAACAGCTTATAATGAAAACTAGTTAATAATCGTTCAGACAACCAGGTTAACATTTCTAATTTTTTTTTTTTTTTTTTTTTTTAGGGAAACAACAAAAATGAATGAAGTTAATATTCTTTATTGAAAAATGAGAAACCCTTTCTTTGAAAGATGGTACCATTTGTTTGGATCTGAGTGTGTTGTTTGCCATTTTTTATTATTATTATTATTATCTGGACATACTGATATCCCTCTGGCCTTTAATTATGGATAAAACTCAAAATAATTCATTAATCCATTCATCAATTCAGACGACCTGGCTCTCTTGACAGTGATGATCTTGACTTTATTTACTTGAATCTGTAGAATCAGATGTGAATAAACTAATTCACCCCTACAAAAGTCATATTTCCTTTATATATCATTAAAATGTAAGCCCATTTGTCTCCTCCAAACAAACTCAAACTGAGGCCGACTCTCCAAAGTAAAAACCTGTTTGATCACCTGAGCTCTAAATGGCGGTGTCCTGCAGCCTCCTCAGCTGATCACAGAGCACGAGCTGCTGTGTGAACAACACTAAATGACCCTGCATGCTTTAATTGTCTGTCTCTCTCTACACGCTGACCTTGTTTTGACCTTCCCTTAATGCCTCTGTGTTCACGTAGAGGAGCGTGCTCGCCGTCTGCAGCCTCTGATGTGGGGAGGACGTTATCAAAGAGAAACAAAGTGAACGCCCGAGTCTAAAGAGCTCAGAGAAGTCTGGAGAAGACCAAGAGGCTGTGAGGCCATCAGCATTCAGACGAGCAAACACGCAGGATTACTGCACTTTTAAGGTTTTGTCGGGTTTCATTGTGGCAATAATTAGCCTTCACACAACAGCTTAAACGTGAAGCAGTTTAAAGAGTAAAACAGGATCAGTTTTACCTGTTTGGGTGTAATCACAGCTGCTTCTCTGCAGTTCAGGTCAACACTGAAAAGACTTTTCTCAGCCTCAAACTCCAATCAGCACCATACCAATCGACCTGCTGCAACAAAAACACAAAGAGTGATGACAAAGGCGTTAAAACATGGGCACTCGCTAAATTTGACTGTTGTTGAGCTCGCCTATTGCTGGTGAACGCTAAATCAAGTAAACAAATGCGTTAGCGTAAAGCTCCATTTTATGAATCACTGGATGATAAACGATCTTCTTCTTTGTGTAACATCTTTTTCTTTGTTTGTTCGTAACTCCCACTTTGTTTTAAGGGCTAACCTGAGGCTCACAAGTTAATGTTTTTTTTCACAAGAGCTTCCTGCAGATGATCCTCAAAAAAATCACTTTTAAGAAATGAATGGTGTATGTACTGAAACAGTAAAATGCTCACATTTTGAAAAGGATGCAGATCATGTTTAGTTTGTATGATACAAACTTAAATAATTCAACAACACTCGAGCAAAAGGTCCTGTTACTAAGGATGGGAATCGAAAACCAAGTCCTACCTCTACAGCACAACCTTAAGTGAGTGGAAGCACAAGCAACTTGCAGAAGCAGTTATCTATGCTGTGACATGTGTTTGACATTGTTGACACTGAAAATTTACAGACCAACATTTGCCCACACGAAAAATCTGCAGGAATCAATAAGGGAGTCGCTAAAGAATTGGATCAATTAGCAGGATTGCTAAAAGCATTGGTATCAATAAAATCATATCAATTCCAATCCCTACCTGTTACCCTCTATAGTTTAAGTAGATTAAGGACTGAGTCACATTTGGGGAAAAAAATCCTATTTCTTTAAATACCATAGGATTTTGTTTTTTGATATATTTTATTTTTAAGAAATCCCTTGCAATTTTACCACTGACCACCAGGGGTCCTGGTAGAGAAACGCTACACTAGCTAATGACATGGAAACAGACATGAGCTGTGTTTGAAATTGTCCACTCATTCACTCACTCACTATCCCCTATGTAGTGTAAATGAAATAGTGGACTACATAGGGAATGACCAAACGACATTTCGGACACTACACTGAAATTTTCTAAACGTCGTAGCATCATTAGATAAACCGGATATTCCTGTGACGGAAGTGGACAGGCCAAAATTCACGTAAACAGGGCACTTGGGAAGGTAAGTAGCAAATTTCGAAGTGGGTTACAGCCGCTAAAAGACGTAAAAGATGAGATGAGATGAGATGAGATGAGATGAGATGAGATGAGATGAGATGAGATGAGATGAGATGAGATGAGATGAGATGAGATGAGATGAGATGAGATGAGATGAGATGAGATGAGATGAGATGAGATGAGATGAGATGAGATGAGATGAGATGAGATGAGATGAGATGAGATGAGATGAGATTTATTGTCCCCAAGGGGAAATTCATTTTCACAGCACTGCACAATTTAAACAACAACAGAGACAGCAACAAATTACACCACAAAGCACATATACGTTCGGCATGGCCTATCATTCAGAGTAGCAATGGCTGCAGGGATCAGGCTCTTCCCAAGGCGAGCCTTATTGCACCTTATCGTCCTGTACCTGCGCCCCGAAGGCAGTGGAGTTGGGTACTGGTTGAGTGGGTGTGTAATGTCCTGTTCTATTGTGGTTGCGATGCGGTGGATGGCCTTGCTGTTAAGTGCAGACAGACTGGGTGTGGGGAGACCGATAACTCTGGCAGTGGTGTTGGTGATGCGAGTGAGTTTGGCCCGGTTCGTGACAGTAAGAAGGTTGAAAAAACAGGAGGAGCAGTATATGAGGATGGGCTGGATGATGGTCTGGTAGAGTTGCAATAGGAGATGGGGGGAAACATAGAGTCCTTTGAGTTTGCGGATGACGGATAGTCTTTGTTGGCTCTTTTTGAAAATGTCGGTGGTGTGTTGATGGAAGCTAAGTTTGTTGTCCAGTGTCACGCCAAAGTATTTAAAACTGTTCACTACTTCAACAGTTTGGTTATTGATGGTGATGGGGTGCTGGGGTGTGGGGGAGAACAAGATGAGTTCTTTTGTTTTTGTGACGTTGAGGTGGAGGTGGTTGTCTTCACTCCACTTGGTGAAGTGCGAGATAGTGCTGTGGTAGTCCAGGATGGAGTTATTGTCTGTAAGCAGGGCTAGAATGGCTGTGTCATCTGAGTATTTGAGGTAAGTGGTGAAGGGTGAAGGACTGGTGCAGTCGTTAGCGTAGAGCGTGAATAGAAATGGGCTCAGCACGCAGCCCTGTGGTGCTCCAGTGTTTATTGTGAGTGTAGATGACATGGTGTTACTCACCCGCACCGCTTGCAGTCTGTCACTGAGTAAGTTGTGCAGAAGATGGATCAGACGTGAGGGGATGTTGAGGTGTTGCAGTTTCTGGATCAACAGGTGCCTCTGGATGGTATTAAAGGCACTGCTGAAGTCCACAAAGAGGATCCTGGCAAAGGTGCCTACGAATGTGTTCAAGATACTTTAACATTTTTTATACATTTATGAATGAAAGCAGCGCCTAACAGCCTTCCTTCTCTTCTTCTATGGAAAAACACGACCGCATTGCATTGTGGTATACGGGAGTACAATATAGGGTACATCGTATGTACACTCACTTTTGCTGTGCATTGTGGGTATTTTGTAGCGCACTATATAGTGAATGAAATTAACTGCTGAAAATTCCAACAACAGTACATAATGGCGAACACACTAATGTACTATATCCGTGATAGTGAGCGATTTCGAACACAGCTACGGACACTCACACAAAGCTGATTGGCTGTCATGGCACACCCACATGCCATTTCGCCTGAAAAGTTAAAATTTTTCAACTCTGACGACTGAGCGTCGGGACCTGTTCGTACGTCCAAAGCGACCTGGTAGCGCGACCTGGTAGCGCGACCTGGTAGCGCAACCAAGCCCTGTGCGTGTCCATTTAATCACATGAGCGTTGGACCTGCCCCTTTCTCCTAGCATAACTCAATCGTGTTCAGTGTGAATGCACTTTTAGGAGGTTGGTTACAATATAAAGGCTGACTGTTTTTACCTTTTTCGGATTGTAACACTGTTTGGTTGTGCAGGCACAATTACAGAGAATTTTCCAATCAAATCATTAATTGATTTATAAATACAGCATCAGGTAAGATCAGAGGGTCTGGTCTTGAGATTATATTTGTTATTATCTCTTTTGTCTGTCGGTAAAGTTTCATTTACAGAGCCTGAACCCTACCCCTCTATTATCCATTACCTAACACCCTCACACACGCCCAATGGATATCTGACAGAGCTCTGTAATTTACGGGGACAAAGAGGGAAAATGAGGGTCCCATTGAGGAGCGGGTGGGTGGGTTGAGCTAATGACTGAACCCATTGTGGAGGATTAGCCCTCTGTCACGGTGCAGGATCACAGTGAACAGCTCATCCACGCCATCGCACGAACCACGCCACAGGCCTGTCCCACACTCATCAAGTGCTGACAGGTAGCAGCCCTGTGGCGTGTATCGGTACGCCCGAAGACCGCTCACAGCCCCCCACGGAGAAAAGAGCAAAGCAGCAATTAAAGGAGAGCTCCCAAGAAAATATTCTGTCTTTGAAAGCAGGCAGCTGCCTCACTGATGGGCCCTTTTGTGACTGAAAGGCACAAACACAAGCTCCATTAATGCCTTTGTCTTCTTCATATAGGAGCTCGGACACAAACACACACTCAGCAACATCACAGAGCGAAAGATGATAAATGAGCAGCTCTGACAGGACAGCAGGCACTCGTCTGCAGAAAATGATCCAACCTTCATGGCTGCAAATCCTCCAACAGGTGGTGCAGACAGATGCTGCATACATTAGAAAATATTTCCAATTTGTTGTCCTCTTGTCCGAAAATATTGGGAAAAAATCACCAGATAAAGAGGAGAGTTCAGACTCTGCTGCATAAAAGTAGGAGTTGCTTCGCCGTAATGGCACCAATTTCCACTCGTATTACACATCTGCTTCACTTTAAGGAAATTTTGACCAACCATCCCACTCCACCTATGGCAAACTGACATTCTCCTGCAGCCATTGAATAAATTATAACCACAAAATGCCACAACTTCTTTTTCTCACTCTAAAACAAGAGGAATGGCAAGTTATTCAAAATTCTGACATTTTTGAAATGCTATTAAAACCCTGAATTAAACATTTCTAAACAGGAAAAGCACTCAGAGAGCACTTTTCCACAACCCCTATAAAAGATTTTAGATCACCAGGTCCAGAACAGAACCAGTACCAGACCAAACTCAGCACATACATGGAGGTTATTATCCTTGTACACAGGTTTTGGGAGAATCACTTAATATTTTGATTTTATATCTAAGGGGAAACCTAAACTTTGAAAAACAAAAGGTTCAAACAACAATGAAAAGTTTCTGTAGATTGAGCTATGGGGTGACTTTATGGAACAATTTGGATATGGAGATAAAACAAAGCGCAAACATAAATCTGTTTAAAAAGAGATACAAAAAACTGGTTCTAAACAGGTATGAGGAAGAGGAAAAAAACCTTAAAAGTTATGTTGATATTGATAAGTGTTTGGATACTGTACATATATATATATATATATATATATATATATATATATATATATATATATATATATATATGGACAGTTATGAATTATGTACATACATGTTAGTATGTATCTGTGTGCATAGGTGCAAATTATATTTCCATAGATGTTTATGTAGTAACGGTATATTATGTCTATATTGATGCTTATATGTTAGATACATATGTGTATGTGTATATACACTCAACAAAAATATAAACGCAACACTTTTGTTTTTGCTCCCATTTTTCATGAGATGGACTCCAAGATCTAAAATTCATTCCAGATAAACAATATTACCATTTCTTTCAAATGTTGTTCACAAATCTGTCTAAATGTGTTTTAGTGAGCACTTCTGCATTGCTGAGATAATCCATCCCACCTCACAGGTGTGCCACATCAAGATGCTCATCAGACACCATGATTAGTGCACAGGTGTACCTTAGACTGTCCACAATAAAAGGCCACCCTGAAATGTGCAGTTTTGTCTCACAGCAAAATGCCACAGATGTTGCAAGCATTGAGGAAGCATGCAATTGGCATGCTGACAGCAGGAATGTCATCCAGATCTGTTGCTCGTGCATTGAATGTTCATTTCTCCACCATAAGCCGTCTCCAAAGGCGTTTCAGAGAATATGGCAGTACATCCAACCGGCCTCACAACAACATTCCACAGGCCACAATTGACAATCTGACAAACTCTATGCGAAGATGTGTTGCACTGCATGAGGCAAATGGTGGTCACACCAGATTCTGACTGGTTCTGAGTCCCCAGACCCCCATTAAAGCAAAAAAAATGCACATTTCAGGGTGGCCTTTTATTGTGGACAGTCTAAGGTACACCTGTGCACTAATCATGGTGTCCGATGAGCATCTTGATGTGGCACACCTGTGAGGTGGGATGGATTATCTCAGCAAAGCAGAAGTGCTCACTATCAAACATTTAGACAGATTTGTGAACAATGTTTGAGAGAAATGGTAACATTGTGTATCTGGAATGAATTTTAGATCTTTAAGTCCATCTCATGAAAAATGGGAGCAAAAACAAAAGTGTTGCCTTTATATTTTTGTTGAGTATATGTAGATATGTGTATGTGTGTATATATGTGTAAGGATGTATGTGTATATGTATGTACATATGTATGCATGTGTATATGTGTGTATATGTATATACATATATATGACAGCGAATATATGTTTGTATCTATGTGTGTATATATATATATATATATATATATATATATTGTGATTTTATATTATTTTGGTTTTGTATAGATAGTTAAGCATATTTATATAGCTTATATGTTTTGTAATATACATGTCTATAATATATTTGCATCAATAGAAGAATTCATTTTTTATAAGACCCATGAGGAACAGTAATAAGGGGTAGGAACTAAAAAAGTTTTTTTACTTCCTCCTTCTCCTTTTCGAGGGTGAGAATTTTTTTTTTGTTCTTTGCATGGATGTTGGAAATGAAAATAAATTCAATTCAATTCAATATGAATTATTGAATTATATGAATAGAGATGTGTTTTTTTTTTTTTAAATCTGACCAATTTTAACCTAATGTGGTTTTTTGAAAATTTTGGATTTTTTTTCACATCCAGACAAATATACATATCTCCACCAAAATTAACTTATTTCTAAGTTGGGCCATAAAAAACAACTCCTACAAATTTGAGCAAAATCCATCCAGTACTATTTTTGTAATCTTGCAAACAAATAAACAAACAGACAAACAAACACATGCTGACAAAAACACAACCTCCTTGGCGATAGTAAAAATACAAGGTCTTATTAAAAGGCAACAGCTGTCATGTAGTCCAGCCTAAAGACCTACCTAATGGGCCCCCGTATGATTGGAAATCTTTCCCCTTTGTCCCTCCCTGACTGCACTCCAGCTCCCTCATAGTGCTTTACTCAAGCCATGAACAAACACCTTCACACTTACCACTGGATCATACACCTCAAGACTAAAATGTTATGAAGACATTTGAAGATGATCTGTGTAGTGATCAAATTCATTTTTGCGTTATGTACCACTTTGTTTTGTTATATTCTGTTTCTGTTGTGACTCTGGTTTTGGTCAAATGTATGTTACGCTTTTATTTTTGTTGGTTTGTTTGTTTTTCATTTCTAACAGGACTTAATGTTTTTTTCTGTTAACCCGAAGATTACTTTGTTCTGTTGACCCACTCACCCGACTAAACCCTACATGAAGTGCTAATTTAAGTTTAAAAATAGATAACTCAACATAATGTCACAACAAGCACACAGGACCATTTAAGGTTGCTGTAGGCAGAGGCAGGCTAACACTATCCATTGACTCCCAGTGTTTGAGCTAGGCAAATAGCAGTGGGCAAGTTCTGCCTGTTTCTTCCTTGTTACTGCACACAGTCTAAAAAATGGCATCTATCTGCTTGTCATGGACTCAGGACTGAGGCCAGACATGACAACAAAAAAATGTTGGCATGTGTTTAAGGTGAGATTTGCAAATCAAATCACACTAGGCTCTACCTCCCCTGCCCATGTGGCTTAATCTATGTTGTAATGCATGTAATCTTAACTATGTGCAGCTTTTTATAAAAACTTTGAGACAGAAGGAAAACCTGCCACTGCAGATCTGTGGTCAAAGCTTGAACTCCTGCATCAGTCTAATCACCTGGCTGAATCCAACTTAATTATTTCATGCACAATAAACTCAAAATTTAATCTCAAAAGCTGCTTCTGAGACAAAGCTCCAGTTATTTATGTCCTTATCTAAAAGGTGTTCCAACTGTATCACCCAGTGTTTGCCTTCAACCCACACAAAACACTGAAGCAGCTCACCTGTCTTCAGCGCCTCAGGATCTTCCATTCTTCCTGGAAAAGGGGGCGTGGCTCTGCTGCTGCGGCCATTTTGGATGATGTGGAGCTCTGTGATTGGGCAACATCAGTGTATAAGTGGGCCTGGCAAACAAAACGTCTTCAAATCAAGTTTGTGGCTTTTACTGCACAGAAGCTCTTGTTCAAATGAATCTTAACCCTTTCATGCACAGTGTCAGCTACAGTGGGTAGATGTTTAATTGCATTTTGTATTAATACGTTTTTAAAAAAATATGAACTTTGTACCTTTGTGTCAGATTGAAAAATTGCATCATCAATGCAAAATGGACAACAAAGGGGGAATTGCACCTCGCCCTTCATGAATAAATGTTAAATCCCTCTATTCTCAAATAATCAATCAGGTAGACAAGAGGGGTGGGGAAAAAATCAATTCACATAAATATCTGGTTTTTTTGTTTGACAATTTTTCAATTGATTTTTTGGTTCAAAAATGTTTTTTTTTTTCTAAATTTAAACCGACACTGTGTAGTTTTTCAAACATAATATAGTCCTTAGATATTCATCGTCATGGTCCACCACTTTACAATGTGTTGAATGAAACCTCTTTCGTGCTCTGAAGTGGTCTGTATCGCTTTCACTAGCACTATGTAACTTCGGGGTGGATGGTGGGAACCCTGCCACACTAAAAACCACAAGTTTGGACTGCTTTACGGAATACGTCACTTCCCCCGATTCCCGATTTGTTTAAAACACGGAAGTGTCGGCGAAAGCCAAACGCAGAGCTGTAGTCATGGCGGAGGCAGCAAAGAACGCAAGGAAAAGAAAAGTTTATTTTGAGGATACAAAACAAAGAAAGCGAGAGAAAAACAAGCTGAATGCTCGGACCAGAATAAACATCGGTTCGGTGTTCACTCGCTGGCGTGAATAAGACGAGGAGGGATGTCTGACCGATGCCGACTTGGCCCTGTTATTGCTGGACTTGTAAGTACTTGTTGATTGTTTACCATCCGTTGACAGTATTCGTGAGAACGTACCAGTTTGTAGTTTTGTTTAGACCTATTTCAAGTGTGTGATATCACCAGCTCGTGGTTGTCTTTACTATTATTCACTTTATCGCTTCAACAGGACGGGGGCGACTTCACGGTAATAATACCAAGTTGAACTTAGCGATTTTTAACATCGTCATTTAGTCAAAAATAAATACATTACCTCGTCGCTATCCATCCTGCAAACAGCCGCTGAAGACAGAAGAATACTTTTTAGCGAAGTCCTGGCCTCTGTGATTCGCCTACAAAACAAATGCACGCGACCGGCAGATCTGTTGCTGCGTTCCATTTACCTCGGAACTGGGAGCTGGGAAATGGGAGTGACGTCATCTCCGACTTGTCGGCGTTCCAGTTGAAGTCGGAAAAAAACCGTGCCGATCTACCAGGCTGTTGTTAGCTGTTGTTAGCACGCCCTGCGTTGTTGTTCACAAATATCACATGAAGAACGTGATTATCACTATGGCAGCATTTTTGTAAATATAAGTCTAACAATACTATGTATACAGCTGATTTAGAGCAACACACACTAGTCAGAAGTGCTAATAAATTGATTATTAGAGGAGCTAAATAACTGTTCACACTGGAGGCTGCCATCTTCGATTGTCAACTCGGGGGTGGCGAGGTTCCCCCGAGTTCCTAGTCGGTTATTCCGACCTCGGGGGGCGTTCCAGATGAAATTTCCTACTCGGAAGTGGGAAATTCCGACCTCCGACTACAACTGGAACGCACCATGTATCCTTACGGCAGTATGCGCGCGCTAGGGCTCATGGGTAGTTGAGTTCTCGTTCCGGTCAAGCGAGAATCTTCCGTAGTGCTGCTTTAAATGCTTAATTTTAGTCTGTGTTAATAAGCCGCTTTTAAATGCAGTCCATGCTTTTGAAGAGAGAGTATAATCAGCTGCTTAAAATATATTGCTGAATAAATCCTAAAAACGGACTCACATGTGATGTGTATTTTTCCTATCTGTAGGCATCATGATTGTTCATCTTTTTCACTGGTGTTAAAAAAGCTAACTAAAGACTGCAATAATCAGCAATATCGTAGAATAGCAATTTAAATTGAATTGGCACCTAAAACATTGTAAAAAATCGTAATGGTAAATTATGTGTATTATGTGTGTCTGTATTCACATTTTACCAGGTTTTGTTTTGTTTTGTTTTTTTTTTCAAATCACAAATTAATAGTTTAATTAAAAAGCAATATCAAATACGCTTCAGATTTTTTTTCGATCATACTCTTTCTAAATGTTTGTGACAAATATGTTTGTAAATTTAAATTAAGTTCCATTAAATTACTATTAATACTGTTCAAGCATTATGACCATAGAAGCATATCAACCTAAAAATTAACATATTGAAAAAAAAGTGCCAATGATTTTTAACTTGTTTAAAAGTAAAAACAAATATTCTAAAGAAATCATTCCTTTGGGATTTAAAAATCCATACATGAAAGGGTTAAAGATGTCATGACCTGTTATATGGGGGGAATTATTCCCAGTTTCCTGCTCATTAAACTACATTTTAAACCTTAACCCTGACGTGTTGCATTTTCCTGAAATCTCTGATGCATCTACTTAAAAGAAAGCAAACCAAGATGAATGTTAGCAGCAATCAAAGTCAATCCAAGGTGAATTTAGTCTAAATTTGAAGACATGTTTATCGAGATCATTTCTTTTTCTGGGCCTGTTTACACCTTTTTGCTTCTTAATGATGTGACGTTTAAGGAAGCCAGAAAGCTCTGTTTGCATTTTATTTAAGGACGCAGCTTGTTTAATAAGTGAACAGCCATCTGGAGATGTATTTCACAAACTAAATCAAAGACTGTTTCATAAAGGACATCTGAAAATAGTCTGACCTGTCCTGTTTGAGGCTGGAGCCAGATTTCTTTGACTCCTGCGTCCGTGACATTGGAGCTGTCTATCGCATAGAGGCTGTAATTAGCATTTATTTTGGGGTAAACAGAGCTGCACTTGGCTTTGACACAGCAGCGGGAGGTGACCGTGACTTTGAAGGGGGACCAATTAAAAACCAGGTCAGAAGTAAAGATCAGAGGGAGCGTCACATCAGGAGAAATGTCACTTTGGACAGGAACATGCTGAACATTCTCGGTCAAAGGAAACATATCAAAGTAAACCAAAATAGAGAAAGATACGGCATCCATTGTAGATTTCCTATCCCGGAAATGGGTTTTTTAAACAATGTGGGGCCCCAGGAAAAGGCCAGAACAAGTAGAAGTGATCAAAATGTGAAAAAGGCCTCAAAAGAACAGAAACATAAGGATCTTAAATCTTCTTAATTTCATCCCCAAATGAAAAAGCTCTGTCTAAATACATGATCTTGTGCTTGGACAAGATGGAGACTTTGTCTGTGATGGGGTGACAGTTTAAAACCCTTGTCCAAAACATACTTTTACAATCTAGAGCAGAAGTAAATGCACCTTTTGAGATATTATTCCCTCTGCCAAGCAGGGCCTATTTCTGCGGGAGATCGTCTCGTGTCTTGATCGGACTTTGATGACAGTTTTTAGGGAGTGTTGGTCCTGCCATGAGAAGGAGTGCTACAACTTTGTAGTGTTGTGCTCAAGACCACACTATCTGAGACCAGAATGCACCAAGACCAAGACAAGACCAGGACCTTTGGAAGTCGAGACCAAGACCAAGAACCGAGTAAAACTGCTCTTGAGTCCGAGACAAGACCAAGACCTTCAAAATGTGTTTGCAAGACCTATCTTGAGTAACACAACGCTACAACTTTGGTGTTGATCTGGATACAGATCCAGAATTTGTTAATGAATTTGTTAAGAATATGAGATAGGGAAGTTTCCTATACTTTTGACAATGGCTCAAAAAGTTAATAAAGGACTTGGATGACATTTTCAGAGAATGTTGGTCATGGCACAAAAGAGAACTGAATTGATTTTGATGGTGATCCAAATCCAGATGTGGAAATAGGAATGCATTCAACAGTGTGAAATCAGCCTGTTTGCTACGTTTGAGACAATAACTCATCAGACAGTGTTGGAACATTTCTACTTTTCAGTAATAGAACAATGAAAGACATGGAAGCAGATTCTACAAGATGCCGATGTTTTTAGCTCGGCTGTTGAACAAATGACTCAAGGCTTATAGATGTCTCTCTTTTCTAGTCCATATTGATGTGCTTGTAAATTGTTGTTGTCTCTTTTGTGTTCTGTCTGTAACTTTGTGTTTTTGGCTGCTGCCTGTCTTGACCAGGTCTCCATTGAAAAAGAGGTTTTTAGTCTCAGTGGGACCAACCTGGTTAAAGCTGCTATGAGGAGCATTTATCGCCGGCGTAATGCTGTGTTCCTGTAACCTCGGAAATGGGAGTGACATCATCTCCCACTTATCGGCGTTCCAGTTGAAGTCAGAAAAAAACATGCTGATCTACCAGGCTATTGTTAGCTGTTGTTAGCACGCCCTGTGTTGTTATTCACAAATATCACATGAAGAATGTGATTATCACTATGGCAGCATCTTTGTAAATATAAATCTAGCAATACTATGTATACAGCTGATTTAGAGCAACACACCCCAGTCAGAAGTGCAAATAAATTGATTATTACAGGAGCTAAATAACTGTTCACACTGGGGGCATCCATCTTCTATTGACACCTCGGGGTGGCGAGGTTTCGCTGAGTTCCCAGTAGGAAATTCAGACTTCGGGGGACGTTCCAGTTGTAGTTTTCCACTCGGAACCCAGAAATTCCTACTTCTGACTACAACTTGAACGCACCAGAGACGTGTGTGTTTGTTTGTTGTGGTAAATGCAGCATGGATCTTCGTCGGAACTCTGCTTTGCTTTACAAGTTCTTTTTCAACAGCTTACAGGATGCAAAGCGACGAGGTAATGTATCTCCTTCTAGTTACGTAGCGGTAGCTTTTGATGTGTGACGACAAGCAATGCAGGGAAAAGTTATTATCGTAGTTGTAGACGGCTATATATCGCTACTTACAGCCCGGCGCTCTCAGACGTGTAATATAAATAATAAAATAATATAAATTTGCTCTAGTTTTAATTGTCTGGTTCCCCGAAGTTGAGCATCCAGGCCAGTCCAGTCCTGTACGACCCGACCAGGAGGCTAAGGAATAGCATTTATAGATAACCTATTTTGATGCTATAAAACTCATCTTAAAGTGTGTATTCCGATCAGGCATATATCTAAAAGTGAGACTTTTTTGTAATTACTTAAAAACTCCTCACAGTCTCTTTAAATAAAGGTTAAATTAAAAAATAAAAGAAATATTTTTCCCAATCAGTTTGCATTATAAGAAAGACTGCTTTCCAAAAATGGTCATCATTCAGATGATCTTTAGGCTACCTGGCAGAGCATCTCAGTTACAATACCAGAACTGACAACAAACAGTGAACCTGCTCTACATGAATATATAAGTTCATAAAGAGAGCAGCTCTGATTGGATCGCTCCACAACTCTGCTGCGATTGGATAGATTCCAAACTTGTCTCTACTTTCTACATGACCATATTAGGCCTGACTGGATTAAGTCAACATTTTAGTCTAGTTTGTAATTGTTGATGAAAATGTCAGTTTAATGATTAGTCCTCAAAATAAACAGTGGTTCGATAACTTATTTTTGAATTTCATTTCATTTAGTAAGATATTAAACTGGACCTATTCAGTGAATGTGGATTAAACTAAGTGTGTTGGATATTTCTGACTTGAAAGTAGACAAAAATCTGAGTTTTTATCTTAGAGTGTGGTCTAAATTTCATAAATAAGGTGGCAACCTTTAAAAAAATGTGGAATTAGAAGAACAATCTCAACCAATTTACCCAATTTTAATGACGTGGCTTCATTCTTGGAGGTCATTTAAGCTTTGGACCTCATATTTGACGCTAACAATCCCCATATTGGTCCCCCTGGGTCGTCAGACCCCAGGCAGTTACCCCTTAGACCTGCTTTTGTCTCCTGTAGCAGCACCTCTGAGCTCGAAGCGCTCTGTATATATTTACTGAGTCAAAGCTGTCACTGTATTTCACCTCAGAGAAATCTAATAACCTGTATATATGCTGTATATTGTTCCGGTCCCTCATAAAGGCGTTCCTCACCGGGATCAGCTTTAATGGCTGTTATTTATATTTGAGCCGGGCAGGTTTACTCTGCGCAGCTACAGAAATCATTACACCCCCCCTCGGGAAAGACCTGAGCCATGAAGGTTTCACCTGGCCGATGACTCAGCGATAATGCATTTCTGAGTCCTTTTTCTAGTCGCTGTTATTGGCCACCTTCCACAGGGGTCGTTAAAAAACAACTAAAGGGGCCGACATTCGAGGGGTGTTTCTTTCTGTGTAATGAGAAATAGACGACTCCGGCCTATTGGATCTGCGGGGAGCGGGAACACCGAGGGCCGATTAAGTATTTAACACGGTTTGGATGTGGAGCCGCTGAGAGCTACACTCCCTGAAGGATGTTTACACTTTCAGCCGCCCTGGAAAGGAAACCTGATCAATAAGTTGTTTGGTGAAGTTATCAGGAAATGAAAAGCCTTTGAAATGGTATCAGGGAATTCAATCAGAGACTGCCAGCTGGACCGCACATGCACAGATGGCTGATGGGTGTTTACATCACCGCGGCGTGCAAATACACCTGTCAGACACAAAGAAGAGGAACATCCAAGCAAACTTATCTCTGTGACGAGAGTACAACAAGAAAAGATGATGCACTCCTGTAAATCGCTCTCTGACAAACATGTGTTGAGCCCGAGCAGTTTGGCATGGAGCTCATAGCTTAGCGTTGGCGGCAGGGGTTTGATTCCCGCCTATTCCAGGTCAATATCAGGACATCATCATCATACAACAGAATATCTAACTGATCTCCCAAAAAAGAGGCAAAATAAGCTTTTAAACACACCTTACCAGCCACTTCATTTGGTTCAGCCGCTCTATTGGCTACCAGCAAATCACATAACAGCAACTCAATGCAATCAAACATGTAGATATGGTATTGACAAGATGGTAAAGCTCAAACTGAGCATCAGGATAAGGAGGAAAGGTGATTTAAAGGTGTAGTCAGCGATCTTCTAATCTTCTAATCTAATGCACTATTTGTCAAAATCACCGTATTTCTCCTCTCCATCCACAAGATGTCACCACTGACAGCATGTTGAAAAAAAAGTCTGGTTTTAATACACAGCCTTGGCTCTGAATTTCAGCAGGTACATACTGTGGCTCGGGCCGAGTTAACAAAACAGGGTACATCCCCCCACATCCAGGGGGCGATCATACTCATGCGCAGATCAGACAGAGGGGGGAGGGGGAGTAGTAGGTTGCGTAGCATGCGCAAATAGCATAAGAGAGAGAGTTAATCGCTGGAGAGTTATCTGCAAGTTTAGCTTATATTACACACTATTATTAGGGTGACTGTATTCTGAAAACCCAAGAAAGGAACCCTCAGCAGCATTTGTTGCGTCATGATGCGGCATGAATACTCAACGTCTTTATAGGTAGGTACATTGGAATAATGCCAGAGGTCTTTGTTATAAATATTACAATACTTTTTGTCAAAAACTGTGCCAGAAAATCCCCTTTGTGTAAATGTTTCGCACTTTTTCAGGTAAAAAATCAAAATTTCAGCAAGTTTTTGTTATTATTAAGTTTTAAATGCTTTAAACAGTGTGTAACTCCCAGAAAAGAAAAAAGGGATTAACTAAATGTTCTAAACAAATATGTACAACACTTTTGAGAAGGTAAAACAGAAACTCAACCTATTTAATATTATTTATTATTATTTAATTATTTAATATTAATTGGACTATAATGCTATTTAACTATTAAAGAAACCCATAAAACACAAACTTTGATGAAAAAGGGTATCAATGACAAAAAAGATGAACGAGGCAAAAATACGGCAAAAGAAGGGTCAGAAAACACAATGATGCTAATGCTATTGTTCAGACAGAAAATATCAGTAAACCACCGATAAATGACTAACATGCTTGTCTCTGAATCCTCTCTCTTCTCGCTTTAGTCAGACCACTTCCCATCCCTCCCCGTCAGGCAGCCTTTACCGTAATGTGCCGCTTCTCAGTTTTCAGAATCCATTGGATTTATCTGGATAGCGTTGATACTTTAGGAATTATGGTTTGATTCAGTCTTTTCTGTCACCGGCGACAGCTTCGTCTGTAGAAGATGAGCAAAACCCAGACTTTTTAGGGAATTTTATAAACTCCCCCCTGACATAATTTTACAACCAAAAAGGAGGACATGTCCAGGCAAAAATAATCCTAACTTTAATGGGCTGTATTGTGAACTAAGCTAGCTAGCATAACGACAGTTAGCAACACTGCTAGCTGGCTATTTGTTTGTTTACTGTATTGCCAGTGGGAATATTTAACACTGTGAAAATACACACAAACTCACGGGAGAACTACTGAAGCACCACAAGAGAACTGTGGTTGTGGTGTGATGGTGTTGGGATATTTTCTGAACCCACTTTGGACCCCTTAGTACCAACTGAGCCTCATTTTGAAGCCACAGCTGGCCACCATGTCTGTCCCTTAATGACTACGTGTATCTATCATATGGTGGCTTCTTCCAGCAGGACATTACTCACTGCCACAGAGCTCAGATCATCACAAACTAGTTTCTTGAACATGACAGTGTACTCCATTGGCATCCACAGTCACATGATCTCAATCCATGATCTCAATCTGAAATATAATCAACTCTGATGTGTTCATGTCAATATGGAGAAAATCTCTGAGGAATGTCTCCAGCATTTTGTTGGATCATTGCAAAGAGGAATTAAGGCAGTCCTGGGGGCAAAGGGGTTCAACCAGGAACTAGCAAGCTGTACCTAATAAAGTGGCCATGCTCATCATTTTCTTTCTTTAATTCTGTTGTCTTAATTTGGAGCAATTGGAGTAATTGTCAGAACATCGTGTTGTTGTTTGGATGCTCTCAAACCCAAATCTTTAGATAGACATAGAAAGAGAGGCAAGAGTAAAATAAATCTTAACATTTATAAGTTTTAAATAATAATTAAACACACCGTTTTTGCTGCCCACAAGAAACTAAGAAGTTAAAGTTTATTAGAAAACTCTATTAAGATTTCAGTGAGACTGCAGAGCAAAAATGTCCTCCAACTTTCTGCAGTTGTGGTAAACAGGGATAAAAATTGATTTAGCAAGGGTCAGATTTTAGGTCAGACTTTAGATCGCTCCATGTTCTTTGCAAACTTGTTTTTCAGAGAGACTTTAAGACCGCTGCTTCACTGTGTTTTGCTCTAACCTTTGGAGGCCAATCAGTCCCGGGAGGATTCACTACATCGGAGTACACAAGATATTTGTTGCCTTGAGAAATCCCGAATAAGTCTATCTGATACTGAGTGAGGAGAAGAAATCACAAGTAAACAACCTGAAAGTCTTAAACGGCCATTCAAATTATTCTGAAATGATGTGTCCTCGAAACACTGCAAGAGCTTTTTGTTAACTCTGGAAAATGACCTGTTAACCCGAAGGAGGATTTATTATCGAGAAATAATAACTCCAAGATCATCAAACTGTCAAAACCTGTGACAGTTTGATTTGAGTAGTTTGGGTAAAATGTGCGATAAATCAAAAATAATGCTAAATTAAAGCTGTAAGCAGCACTGGACGGGTCCTCGCTCTGTTGCAGGTCCCTCATGCTCGTTTGACCTCCTTTTTGTTGGTTTCATTCCTTTTTGACCTTTTTGTATGCTCAAAATAAGACTTGTGTTTCTGCTGCTCTGTCTCTATAAAGGTGCGTTCACACCGGACGCTACTTGTACTACCTCGGCGATCACTCTCCATTCAAAGTCAATGTACAGCCGCGATGGGGCGGGGCTAACCCTCTGGCAATGCGACAGCTGCTTTTCACACTACCACATAGCTTGTTGCGCAATGTGAAAGTAAAAAAAGTTGATCAATCAGCAGGTGTGTGCACGTGTGACGGTACCCTAGACAGACAGTTTTTCGACCGGACTTCAGAGTAACAATCTTTGTCCGTGTGGGAAATATTAGTCAGTGAGGACATTAGTTCAGCCCGGACGTGCGACGATACGTCAGTGGGCGACGCGATTTTGGTAGCTGGGTCGCTTGCGGTGTGAACGCAGCATAATGGGTGTCTATCACACATTCCATTTGTTACTGCATGACCACCTGCACCCACCTGTCAATCAAGGAGTCACATCACCCCAACTTTATGTAAAATTTCGTCAAGAATCCAACCGTGTCATTTTTAAAGCTGTACGAGTTATATATACTAACTGACAGAGGATGTCTGATTCTGAGTTTTCCTTTTCCATTCATTTGAATGGGAGGAGCAGCGAGGGCTTCTTTGGGATTCACAAAGTTTGAGGGCTCATCATTCGAAAACCATTTGAGAAATAACAAATCCCTTCATAACTTTTCTTCATCAATGCCTCCTCATCTGTCCACTTTTCACGCTGATAACATTTATGGTCTAGGAGGAGATAATATTTCCGTCTGGCATATTTTACCCCTGAAATTTTATTTTGAAGGGCAAATTTCTGGTTTCCTGTTTGAGATAGGTCAGGGGTGTCAGCACGTAATTTGTGGGCATCGATGAGACCTGCATTTTGGCGTTGATCTCTCTATGACATTCCTAGTGGCCGTGAGGTCCAATTTGGTGTTTCCAGGTGGCGCTAGAGAGCACATTTTGGCATGTTTGTGGCTTATTTTTTCCTTTTATCAAATTTTTGTGGCATCCCAGAGGTGTGTGCCAGTTTTAGTGAGTTTTTGAGCGTATTTATGGCCCTTTTCCACAAGCACGCCTTGGCCATACTCTACTCGGTCCTACTCGATTTGCAGCGTGTTTCTACTAGCCTGGTACCTCCTAAAACAAGCTAGTTTTAGTACCGACTTCACTCTGGTTTCAAGCGAGCAGAGTCGATACTAAAAGATGACGACACTGACTGCCGGCTACTGATTGGTCAGACAATGTCGTCATCGATGAGTCATGAGCATGACGAACTAGCATGCTAGCGGTAGCTACCATTAGCTTACCCTCATACGTCTTTCTTTGCAGCTCGATTGCTCTCGTCCTCGGCTTCATTCTGTTGTATAGCTTCCAAAACTCTCCTGTGCTTCTCAAGGGGTATTTCTTCTTACCACCTGCAGCCTTCTTCTGCTTTCCTTTTTTACTCGGTTTGTTACAAAAAGCCACAGATTGTTGTGTTGCGTTCAAAATGACATCACCGTTGTTTACAGGTTGGGCAGACAACTGGGGCTAATGGAAAAGCAGCACAAGGTGAGTAGAGTAGAGCTGAGTAGAGTCGAGTAGAGTAGAGTAGGGCTAATGGAAAAGGGTCAATAATGGGTTAAATTAAGGTTTAAAGACCGGACTGAGGGCTTTCCCCTTTTGGGTGAGGACCCTAAAAACATTCATATTAATGTGTAACATAAAATAAACTAAGGAAAACCTGCTGCACAAAGCCCAAAACAAGAAGCTGCAAGTACAAACAAATTTGGAATCTAGATTAAATCATGACATTTGGACTCAAGGCCAGTTCTTTACATCAACTCACAAAGATTGTGGAGTTAAAATCTCAGAGTAAAAACTGTGTTGTTGACTCAGTCTGAATGAAATGTAACTATATCAAAGCATTTCTGACCTGGAAAAAAAGGCATTTAAACTAAAACATCAGCTAATCTAAGCATATGATGAAGATATTTCTAACTTTGGAGGGGATTTTATCAGCCCGAGGAAAAGGCATTGTTAAAGATTCTCATCAGCTGATCTGACATCATGATTAGTGCAGAGGTGTGCCTTAGACTGCCCACAATAAAAGGCCACCCTGAAATGTGCAGTTTTGTCTCACAGCAAAATGCCACAGATGTTGCAAGCATTGAGGGCTGACAGCAGGAATGTCAACCAGATCTGTTGCTCGTGCATTGAATGTTCATTTCTCCACCATAAGCCGTCTCCAAAGGCGTTTCAGAGAATAGGGCAGTACATCAAACCGGCCTCACAACAACATTCCACAGGCCACAATTGACAATCTGATAAACTCTATGCGAAGATGTGTTGCACTGCATGAGGCAAATGGTGGTCACACCAGATACTGTTCTGAGTCCCCAGACCCCCAATAAAGCAAAAAAAAAAAAAAAATGCACATTTCAGGGTGGCCTTTTATTGTGGACAGTCTAAGGCACACCTGTGCACTAATCATGGTGTCAGATCAGCATCTTGATGTGGCACACCTGTGAGGTGGGATGGATTATCTCAGCAAAGCAGAAGTGCTCACTATCACACATTTAGACAGATTTGTGAACAATGTTTGAGAGAAATGGTAATATTGTTTATCTGGAATGAATTTTAGATCTTTAAGTCCATCTCATGAAAAATGGGAGCAAAAACAAAAGTGTTGCGTTTATATTTTTGTTGAGTATATATCAAAGCATTTCTGACCTGGAAAAAAAGGCATTTAAACTAAAAAATCAGCTAATCTAAGCATATGATGAAGATATTTCTAACTTTGGAGGGGATTTTATCAGCCCGAGGAAAAGGCATTGTTAAAGATTCTCATCAGCTGAATCATAACAACATAATTTCAGGAGGAAAAGCCTGCAGAGAAGAAAATGAGACAAGGACTCAGCCTTGCAGAGCTCTGTTCCATTGTTCATTTATGTATTTTTAAGTAGAATCCATTAATGGGAAATAATTTTGATTCAGTCATGCCATTCTGATTAAAAGAAGTCCTTCATTGATGTGTCAGACATGCTCATCAAATGAATCTTTCAGCAACTGCAGAATAATCCTTGAAAATTTGACCTCCAAAAGATCCCATTTAAAATGGTACCAAGAGCTGATCAAACATAATGGAGATGTTTTAGAAAAAAGAAGATGTCATTGGGATTTAATAAACTGATTTATTTCATGTTTTTGATTGGTGAGGAAAAAGAAAGCATGCAGCTGATGAAAAGAAGACGATTGAAGCGACAGCCTTTCAAAACTTTGTTCACCAGAGCTGTATTACACCGACTGAGTCCAAAGATGTCCTTCATTTAATTTTTTTGACATTTTCCTTGTGTAAATTCCTCATCATTTTTTGAACGGTCGCCTTGAATTTGACCTTGGAGACACGGCAAAAGAAATGAAAGAAAAATAACAGCTATTTGAAACACATGATGAAGAACTTCTTTTCTTCAGAATTCTTCCAGTTTCTCAGCAAAATAATATTTCATTTGAAACCTTCTTTTCTAAATTATGGATTATGTCTTTTAGAACTTTACGTAATGCAATTATGCTGAGAGTAAAAAGAAGGGGATCAAATATGACACCTTGAGGGACTCCATATTTGTGTATCGGGATTCAAAAGCTGAATTTCATACAAATTTTCAAAAGAAGAGACGCAATTTGGACACTCATTTTAGGAATACTTGCTTATATTATTGGAAATGTAAATCCAAGCATGGTATCTAAAATTATGACTTAAGGAACACCTTATATTGTTCTTCTTAGTGATTTACAAAGGAACTCCTTTCCTGTTAAAGGAGAATAAAATAATATATATTCAGTAAATTCTTGAGAGCTTATGCTACCCCTCTTTTATGTAAATCTTTAAGTTGAATAGTTACATTGTTGTCTGTCACATAATAATTAAAAATACCCCACAGACCATTTGTGTCAGGGCCCCTGTGGGAACCAAAGGATCGGGGAATCCGTCACTTTTTTTAGAAGAAATTTTTTTTTCTGATTATTTCCTGCAAATCCTACAAACCTTTTGTATTGCTAATGACGAACTAAAGGGGACCAAAGATGGAGCCTTGAGGGACTCCATATTTGTTTGTTGGAATTAACAAGCTGAATTTAAAATTAGGATTTGAATTTCTTAAAGGATCCCTACATTTTTTTAAAGGAAAGATGCAATTTGGACACTAATTTTTGGAATACATGCTTAGATTATTGGAAACATGTAAATACAAGCATGGCACGTAAAATTATGACATACAGTAAGATACATGATTTACAAAGGAACTCCCTTCCTGTTAAAGGACAATAAATTGACATTAAGTAAATTCTTGCTACTCCTTTTGGTAGAATCAAGATTTATGGTATACAGAAAGTGGTTCCCAAAGTCATTTAATTATAATTAAATATTTTTATATATACAACATAAAACATACAACATATATAACAATGTACAACATAAAAAATAGGCTTTTACACACATTCTTATTGGTGTTGTCATTGATTTAGATAATGATTGTCAGACAAATATTGACTGCAAACCCTACGTTGGGAATCAAGGGATCAGGGAATCTATCACTCTTTTTTTTTTTTTAGAAGAAAGTGTTTTTTTTTATGTTTATGGTTTTCTGCAAGTGTAAACTTTTTGTTTTGTTAATGATGAACTAAAGGGGACCAAAGATTGATCTTTGAGGAACTCCTTAATTATACTAAAAGACATAGGGTAGTATCTTTGTACAAATGCTTTAATTGAAGGATTTGGAGTTACTGTAATTGAAGGTTTAAACACTTTTGCAATTAAAACCACTTAGAAACACGACAGAAAGTGTTCATACTGATTCTGTTTTCCTTTAAATGGTTACTGAATGGTCTTAATTTAAAATAAAGACATGCAAATGAGGCACATCGAGATGATGTCTGCTTGTACCAGTTCATTAAAACGGCCTATCCACCTCTTCTCTCATTCGCTCCGGCCTTCTTTATTAGACTGAAGCTGAAGGGATTGATTAATCAAGATTAAGTCCTTATCAGGCTAAATTAGGAAATGGATCCATGCTAATCAAAACATGAATAACACTCAATTTCCCTGCACATTACATTTGATAGAGCCACACTTAATAAGCTATAAAGTGACAACAGGCCGCTGCTGCTGATGAGGAGTGGGCGTTGGTAAGCAGCACCTCGGTGAACTAATAAAGAGAATGTGAAGCTGCAAACACGCAAGCGACTCCGGAAAACAGCAAGAGTGACAGAGGAACGGCAGGAGCTGTGTTAATATTTTCACAGTGTCTGGGAAAGGCTGGGGGATCAAAACGAGGAATTTATTTTTAGCCTGTTTAGGAAAGGCCAGCTCGAAATCCTGGGAATATTTAGATCTTAATTAAAGGATTAATGACCCACAAACTTTATTAAAAGGCTGTTTTGTGTCTAACTTCATTGAGGTCATGAGTTAAGTGGTTGGAATTTGGAGAAGCAGCAGGTTTGTGAGATGGGTGGGAAACTATACCCTTTCATGCATGGTGTCCACTCCAGTAGACAGAAATTTGAAATACATTTCCTGCCCTTTAGGTTGCAGTACCATGTCCAACGACCAGGTGGTAAATCCCCCACCCTTTTCTACATTTCCTGAAATTATTATATTTTATCTTTTATGAATCAAACTGTACCTATTTAGCAGAACTAAGATTTAAGATTCACAGATAGTGGTTCCCAAAGTCATTTAATTCTGTTTATATATACAACATAGAAAAATAGGCTTATACATACATTCTTATGCATGCATGGCGTCCTACTATGTTGAGGTATATATGGGGAAATGTGTAAAAAAAAACTTTATAAAAGATTTACACTCTACTAAAAAGAGTCATAAGGATGCTTCATCATGCTGGGTATCTTACTCATACAAATCCTTTGTTCTTAAAATCAGGTATTTTAACATTCTGGGACTTTATTAAATATAAAACAGGTCACATTTTGTTTAAAGCCTGGAATAAGTTGTTATCCAAACGATGTTTATGGTGAGAGAGGGAGCAGACAACTTAAGAGGGAATTATAATTTTAAACACCCAACCATCCATTCAGCTCTGAAAAGGTAGTGCATCTCTTTTTGTGGTGTTAAATTGTGGAAAAAACTAGAAGAGGACTTAAAGATGTGCATTAATTTAAAACAATTTAAAGTAACTACAAAAAAATACTTGTTCAAAACTGGACAGCTAATGTTTTACTCTTTTTTTAAAGAATTAGTTGCCATGTTTTTGATCAGGGTTCTACATTTATGAAAGTAGAATGTTATAATCTTCTAAGATCACTTAGTCATAGTGTGCCATTTCCCCCATTACACATACTGTTTGTTTTTATGCATGTGCTTGTTTGAGAAAAATGAAAATCAAATCAAATCAAACCCATTTGCCATCTTTAAAGTTGCTTCAATCCTCTTTCTTCCTCACAATAATGCTCGATTTGAAGTTCAGAAGATCATCAACATGCCTACAAACACTAAGTTGTTGCTATGTGATTGGTTGAATAGCATTAATGAGTGGTTGAATAGAGAAGTCTGGGTTTAGTGTCCCTCCCAACCTTATGGCTGAACTTTATTTGTCTGGCACCTTCATTTTGGTGTTATGCGTCAAACAGGTTTTTTTGTTTTTATTAGAATCAAAGCAAATGTTTTCATTCTGCTATCACCAAAACCATCTGTGATTTGTTTTGAGAAAATATATTAATGCTGCGTTCTGAAATTGAAAATATCAAGTTAGAATTTCTGGCCCAAGTCCCACAGCCCTCATCCGCAGTCATGCAGTTGATCATTGACATTCACGCACCTGGTCGGACCACCTGTCACTGCTGGCAGGCGAGCGGGTGGCTCACTCAAACATCTGCTCACACCGTTAGAAACGCTCAACACCCAGACCAGAACCATAAAACTGAAGTGAAACTGCACCCAGGCCGGATATTGTGTTTGTTTTCCAACCTGTTTGTGGTTTTATTGTCCTGAAACCTCCACTGAGATTAACTCAAAAAAAGCAAAAAACTCTGTTTCAAGTCCAATAAATGAAGTTTTATCAATACAGGACACGACACAGAGGAACAAAAGCACCTGTTCATACAGGTTTTTACACTTTTATGTACAACACAGGCATTCATAGAAGCACAGAGAAACAGTGAAGCTCCTTTGTACTGGAATAAATAAATAAAGCTTAAAGATACAGTATTTACATGATACTATAATTACATCAAAACAGTCGCTGCTTAATCGTCCAATTAATCAACAGTTAGAGGACTTTAATCTCAAAACATTGGCACAGGGATTCCTTTTTACACCTAAACATGTCAGTGAGAGATAAAAGGTGAATATAAAGCATTTCCACATATGTTGTAAGACTTCAGATGTTAGCATGGCATGATCAGAAAAGTAGTTTTTTTATTTTGGGGTACAACAAAATACAAATTTAAAACGATAATATGCTACTTTACAGCTGCAGATAACTTGCATAAAAGAAACAAAGACAACGCAATGACAGCGGGCCGCAAAAGTGAGTTTTTGGAGTTCAATATTTCTATAATCTTGTTAGCATTTTATAATTAGCAATCCAAACAAATTAGCCTTCTGTGAAGCCATCATGGAAGTTCTGCTATATGAGTACTCTACTTCATGAGGTCATAAGATAAAAACAAGGCCAAGATAAAAGGTGTTTTGTGAGTTGAAGATACAGTAAAAATACATCCGATAGAAGAACAAAATAAATATAGTAGCTCTGATGTAGAGTACAACAAACTCTAATAACCCTTTTTCACTAGCTCGCCTTGGCCCTACTCTACTCTACTCTTCCACTAGCCTGGTACCTCCTAAAACAAGCTAGTTTTAGTCAGAGAATGTCGTCATAGGTGAGTCATGAGCACGACGACCTAGCATGCTAGCAGTAGCTACCATTAGCTTACCCTCATACGTCTTTTCTTTGCAGCTCGATTGCTCTCGTCCTCGGCTTCATTCTGTTGTATAGCTTCCAAAACTCTCCTGTGCCTCTTAAGGGGTATTTCTTCTTGCCACCTGCAGCCTTCTTCTGCTTTCCTTTTTCACTCGGTTTGTGACAAAAAGCCACAGATAGTTGTGTCGCGCTCAAAATGACGTCACCGCAGTGCTGTGACACTGCACCCCGTTGGGCAGGCAACTGGGGCTAATGGAAAAGCAGCACAAGGCCAGTAGAGTAGAGTAGAGTAGAGCTAATGGAAAAGGGCCATAACTTACAAAACTAGCTTAATACTTGTAGCCTATAATATGACGGAGGGGGTGGGAGAGGAATCCATACAGCATATTATTTCCATATTTGGTGTGGTGATAGTTCAATTGATTCAAAGCCATCAAGTATCAATATTTTTAGTGGACTCATTACCAACATTAAATAGTTTTTTTTTTGTTTTATGAAAACAAAATCAATAGGTCCATATGATGGTGCTGTTGAGCCATTTTGCAGGTGAGGTCAGCAGAGGTGACGTTCACTGTGCAGGGGAGAGTTGGTAAATTAACATGGCAGCACTGGAGAGAATCACGAGGACATTACTGTCAGAATTTTCATCTCTTGAGTGGACTTGATTTGGATTCTTAAACAAAGGAAGAGATGGATATGTCATATGAGTTTTGGAAAGGAGTGAAGCAGACAGAAAGGCAAAAGCAAAGCCATTGTTAGAAATCTTGCACACTCTCACACTGATTGAACTTCACTTTTAGCTTTATTGTATCTTTCTTGTCTTTGTCTTTGGTGTCATAGTCTGTGTCTTAATAAAACAAAAATTCCTTGATAACAAGTTTGCTAAATGGTCGAGTCATTTGGTTGGCAAGCTGCAACTTTACCCAGCTACTCTGATACAGTTATCTATTTTTTAAATGATGACTCCCACCCCATGGACATAAACTTTCAGCTGCTTCCCTCTGGTCTGAGGTTTATAGTCCGAAAGGTGTCAAAAAAAAAGATACAAAAACAGCTTAATTCCTGCTGGGATATTTGCACACATGTTTATCTATGCAGTAAAATATAAATATGTTCTTATCCTTGCTTTATTCCCAAAGTGGTCAACTTGAATTTTTAGAATGATGTTGCTACCTCTCTTTCACCCTGATTTTGAAGCCTTCAACAATTTATCATTTCAGTTGTTTTTTTTTTAACTGATTATGAGTTTTAAGTGGGGTAAATGGATTTAAATTTTGCTCTGTATGCTGCTCTGTGTTGCATCTGTTTAACTGCAAAACAAGTTTATTCCGAGTAAAAATAAAACAACCTAAACGTAGACTTGATGCTAAGCTAACCCTGTTGATAAACCATCCAACTCTCACAATGCTTATCTTGTCAGAGCTGCCTCACAATTCTGAGCAAGCTAAGAAAATTGCTCAATCTGTGGCTAACTTTATGTACAAAGACTGAAGGCCTCACCATGTGGAGAAAGGACTTCTACGACATGCTGGTTGGGGCGCAGGTATGTGCCTCTGTCTCTGCATTATTTCACTGTCACAGCAGCACTGAAGCTCTACGGAGCAGTGAAGCTTGAAGCTAAAGAGAAGCTGAGGACGAAGTTGTTGCACTACCCTCAGATGCATGGACATCAGTCTTTTTTACTCCTGTTCTTAAGAGAACTGCACAAAGTGACCTGAATATTCTGATATGTTTATTAAATTTAAAATAATTTGGTTAGTTTTTCTTTTGAATGTAAATGCAGTCAAGAAAATGTTTTTTATATTAAGTATCCCAATACATAGTATATCATAAAATATTAAGAATTGCAATAAAAACACACCTGGGACTCAAGTGTTGTGATAATATCGTATCCTTGGCAACTGGTGATTCTCACCCCTTGTATTTGAACATTAAAACATTAAGGAAACAAACTGTTTGACCTTTTCATGATCACAGAAAAGTAGAATCATTGCAGCTTCTCCTTTCTATCCATGATTGCCACAGCTTTCTCCTCTTCTAGCATGATTAAAATCCAATACAGAAGTGAGAAAACACATTTTTGGCTGTTGAAATGTGCAGAAATGTTCATTTTTTCCAATAATAACTTAAAATCTTTCAATGAATCACTTCTTATGCCATGCTTTCAGTGTCTTCTCAGTCTTTTACACTCGTGTTGACATCTCTCCTGAACCAGATATGATTCTATTTCTATAAAAACATGCCTCTGCTGAAATCAAATAACAGACAGCTATAAGGCAGATTGGACTGACGCTGCCACACCTCATCTTTCAATCCTCATATGCTGTGCTTTACGTCCTTCGGCGCGTGAATAAACAGAGCGTGACTGATAAATGAAAGTCCAGTCCACTCCGGAGAGAAGAGTCTGATGTACGTGCTGATATTGACGGTCTGCTTTTCTCTCCTTTTGTGAAAGATTTAATAAATATGGCGCTCGAGGGAGCTGAACAAGAGAAGAAAGCAGCAAGGGAAGGACGGTAAAAAAAGAAAGAGGTTAAAATGGGAAAGCTGTAGGGACTCAGACAGAAAAGACCACACACAGGCAGAAGAACAAAAACACTGAACAGCCAGAGGTGCCTGGAGCTAAGGTGCATGACACATGAGAGTGAAACAGCCCTGTTTCTTTATCTGTTTCTCCCTCTGTGTCTCCTGTAACTTTACACTTAGAGAAATATACAAACTAAAAGACCACCAACACATCTTTTAAAGACAAAAACAGCATAAAAAACACAGTGAAAGGGACAAAAAGCTTTCCGAGGCCCGCCTGAAAGTCTTTATCTGTGTCCAAGTGCTGGGTATGCTGTTCTATTTTAGAGTCTGAACTTCACCACCACTCAGAGGTACACGATGGTCTCCTCGCTGCCCTCCTCTCCTCCACTGTCCGTCTCCAAGGAAACCAGGGCGCTGAGGTCCAGCTGAGGGTCAGCAGGATGTGGCAGCACCGAATATGGGTCAGCTCCGCTCGCCGCTGAAGACCAGCTCTCCCCGACGTAGCTGTGACTGTCGGGATCTGAGAGGGGACAGAAAAAAAAGAATCACTCTTCTCTGTATGCTGTGGAAGAAATTAAGCTTCTGCTGCAGAGAAAATAACAAGCAGTGACTTTCAGGGCTGAAAACTAAGGGAAACATGCCAACACCTGCAGTTCCACAAGAGGCCACTAGAGAATGGCCAAAAAACAAGCCAGTTGCCATTACGGTTCTTATAAAAATGCCACATTGAACAGCGTGTTTACAGCCTTCAATATAAACTAACTAACTTCTACAAAAGAAGTCAAGTCCTGATAGAGAAGCAAAACCAAAACCGGGTAGTGAGTTAGCATTTTAGAACTTCCAACTCCCACATCCAAAGTCTGTGGGACTTCAGAAGAGCTTTTTGGGTCATTATATAAAATATATGGGCAAGAATTTAATGTTTTATTTTGTAACATAAAATGTATCAGATGTCATTTATATTTCATTGATCTATTCTTTCTTGCATCTACATGGTTTATCACCCATTCAATGATGATCCAACCATTCATCTATCCATTTCTATAATTCCCCATCCAGTCAATTATTGACTCATCCATCCATCCATCAACCTGTCCATCCATCCATCTTTACAGTTCATTATACATTCAAAAGATGATCCACACATCCATTCTTTCTTACATTGGCAGTGTAAGAGCCATGATCTTGTTTTGTTGAAGTTGTGAATCATTTTCAGTTTGTGCTGCTGGGTGTCGTGGTCATATTGCTTAGGGCGTAGGTCTATAAGTATGGGATTGGTCATTGTATGTGTGTGTTTGACTCTGGAAAGGTACATGAAATCCTTTCGTGTGGAGAAATCAGCGATTTATGATTTTTTTTTGGTACCTTTTCTCAAATGAATGGACCTTTGAAGCTGTATTAACGACACTGATGCGATAAATGGATCATGTTATGCCGTAAACAAAGTTAAGCTTGAGGAACTTTAGTAAAAACAACAATTGTTACAGTATTATGTTAAACCACAGTATGCACGTCAGCCAAGTCTAACCTGGGAGTCGAAACACATTGACAGCTTTATTGTTGGACTAAAGGTTCTATAGTATCTGTCCATTAATATAACTCATCATTCAGTTAATGATCAACCCCTCAAACCATCCATCGATATAATCAATCATCCATTCAACTGCTGACCCAACCATCAACCATCTATTCATTCATCCACTAGCCTTTATAAGTTTATTTTTCATTACATTGACCCATCCATCCATTTATTTCAGCATTCAGTCAAATAATATATTAAAACTTGTTATCCATTCATCCATTCATCCTATCTATCTATCTATCTATCTATCTATCTATCTATCTATCTATCTATCTATCTATCTATCTATCTATCTATCTATCGGTCTGTCTGTCTGTCTGTCTGTCTGTCTGTCTGTCTATCTATCTATACATCCATCCAACCATCCACCCATCTATCTATCATCTTTCTATCATATATCTATCCATCTATCTATCCATCCATCTGTCTGTCTATCTATACATCTATACATCTATCTATCCATCGAACCGTCCATCTTTCTATCATATATCTATCCATTTATCCATCCATCTATCTGTCTGTCTGTCTGTCTGTCTGTCTGTCTGTCTGTCTGTCTGTCTGTCTATCTATCTATCTATCTATCTATCTATCTATACATCCATACATCCACCCATCTATCTATCTATCATCTTTCTATCATGTATCTATCCATCTATCTATCCATCTATCCATCTATCCATCTATCCATCTATCTATCCATCCATCCATCCATCCATCCATCCATCCATCCATCCATCCATCCATCCATCTATCTATCTATCTATCTATCTATCTATCTATCTATCTATCTGTCTATCTGTCTATCTGTCTGTCTATCTATCTATCTGTCTATCCATCTATCTATCTGTCTATCCATCTATCTATCTATCTATCTATCTATCTATCTATCTATCTATCTATCTATCTATCTATCTATCTATCTATCTATACATCCATCCATCCATCTATTAATCTATCTATCATCTTTCTATCATATATCTATCCATCTATCTATCCATCGAACCGTCTATCTATCCATCCATCCACCCACTCTCTCTTCTTTTGCTCCACCTAACTATTCATCTATATATTTCATTTATCCATCCATCCATAGAACTGATCCATTCATCTTTATTTGACTATACCCATCCGGTACTGTTGTGTTGTTTGTTCACCATCAGACCGCCGTGTTTGAGTTCAGACTGTTAGCTTAACAGCTTTAGACCTACAGTCAAACTTTGAGCTTTAAAGAGGTACAAGACAAACTAACAGATTAATCTATGAAGGTTATGTCCATTATCTGTCCAGTCTATGTGATACATCGACCAAATTCTGACCAAAGCAGCTTCATCTTTAACTAATCACAGATAAATAATCACTGCATCCACTTCTTTGATGAGCTCGGCCTAATTGCTCTGCCCTCTCATCTAATCACAATCGCTGCACTCAGAGTGGCCACAGCTGCTTCAGCTCAGCCCGCTGCTCCCTCCTACACTCCAGAATGAAAACTAAAAAACATTTTTAGGCTATCCATCATTCCACCTCCCACTTCCAAACGTCACTTTTATTATTATCTTTGTCAGCAGCATCGGACGACACCTGCCTCCTCGCACTTGACGAGAAGAAATGAGGAAACAACGGAGCGGAAAGACGGAGGGATGAGCAAATATGTCAGTGACAACAGTGTTTGAGCAGATAAAAAATCACACCAACCTGTGAGACAGCTAACAGACGGCTGCTGGAGTGTCTCTGAGCAACATATTACTTCCCCAGACTCTTAATTTCTCCTTCAAGGATCAATAGCTTCATGAGTCATTACAGAAAAATCTGTCGTTTTGGGCTTTCTGTGCTCGACTCTGTGCCCGTGTGCTCTCGGATCTTTACATTCATGAGCACGCTGGGTGCTGTCTGGCATTAGGGCAGGTGTGCTGTCAAGGTAACAGATGGCATGAACTATAAATTGCCTCATTGTGTCCCTGTAGGAAAGTGTCTTGGTTTGATTAATTATATAAGAGTCTGTTAGCGTAGCTCTGTTAGCCGCCGTGCAGGTCCGTCCTCTGATAGATGAGACATCAGTGAGCAGCCTGATGATAAAAACGCTCCATCTCTGCCTGAGAGCTTTAAAGTCACCCGAGTTTAGCTTTATTAAGATGTTATAACACAGACAGGTAATGCTGCACAACTTACCTAACATATTCTGAATATAACAGCCTTTTTATACGGCAGGGAGTCTGATGATTTTAGGTTGTTTGTTAGCCATCTATAGGCCAGGGGTGGGCAACTGGCAGAGCAGGGGCCACATGTGGCGGCCCAATCTCTAAATGCAGCCCACCAGTCGATTCAATTCATCAAAAAGACACATCTATTCACATCGCTAATATGCTAGCTCCACCTTAATGCAGCTTTCTATTGATTTCATGGCTCAGTACACTTCCTCAAGCTAATAAACGTTATTACTCAAAGCATGGTTGTACTTTTCTAGAGATTAGATTAGATTAGATTACAGGCTATAGTGTACAGTATTTAACAAGGTTTTGCCTGCTTTTGAAATCAACTGTGAAGAAAATCAAACCAAACTAGTTAGCACGAGAGCGCGCCAACGTTCGTCAAGTTAGCTCACATATTGCTGTTCCATCTACAAGCAATAGTTCATGATAAAGTTAGCATCACGACATGATTCACGAGCCTGAAAACCCACACCTAGCACTCACAAAGATGTTGATATCATTATTAGTTATCACCAAAATGTAAGCAAAATCTGTCCAGTAGCTTTTGCTAAATCTTGCTAACAAACAGACAGATAAACAAACACATGCCAGCGAAAAACATAACCTCCTTGGTGGAGGTAATGAAAATTGCAACAATGCTGCAACATTCACCGTCAAGTCTTCAGCCCTGTGCAACTGTACTGTAGACAAGACTGCAAGCTGTGGACCTGCTCGAGCTCATGTGCTTTATGCTGCATCAGCATCATACAAATTCATATTTTAGACCAGTTAAAACAATTTAATGGTAGTTCAGCGAGATGCTGCTATATTGATCAACACCATTCCTCCCCAGTCTATAATCAATAGGGGTGTCCCGATATAACTTTTTCACCTTCGATACGATACAGATATTGCAGCCTTGAGTATTAGCCGATACCGATATCGATCTGATATGATATCAGCAGGAATCATACAGACTTTTATTACTTATTTGTAGTATGAACTGTAAGAAAAGGCTTGATCAAGTAAGATTACTCAAACAGAGAACAGTAGTCAGCAATAGTAGGTATGAGAAAAACTGACCCATTTGTTATTAACCAATGGGTTCAATAAATTTTAACCTTAAACATAAGAATATAGTACATAAAACAAATAAATTAGTCCCTGAATAGCAACCTCAATCAAGCCAATAAAAACAAAACATATATTTTTAAACTGCAAAATAACCACAGTGTTTAACTTCAACACAAGCATATTCTAAAACTTAATTAAATAAATAAAAAAATAAATTAGAATAGACTGCTTGTATCGAAGTGCTTATAACGGAGATTTTGATTACAGGCTGATATAATAAGATATTTAGTTTTTTGCTGATATCGGACCAATATCCTATATCAATATTGGATCGGGACACCCCTAATAACCATGAAAAATATTAATGTAGGGGTGTGCGATATGATGATATTAAATCGTTAAGGATTATAACGTGGGGACGACCTCATAAAGCAGAAAGATCATCAGATCGTCTGTGTGGGCAAAGAGACTTTGACTCACACCTGACTAACCAATCAGCACATTACGCCCAGTGCATGGTGGGATCTCCTGTTTGGTTATGTAGCGTGAAGCCATGGCGGAAAGAAAAAAGGAGATAAAAGCTTGAAGATGTCTGAACAAAAATCTGTTCTAAAGCAGATATATTATTCAGTCAGATTATAGACATTGCAGTTGGATAACATTTGTTCTAAATTGTTGCACTTTAAGAGATAATGTTGATATTGTTGTTCATTACCTTTTATGTTTACATTTATTGCACATTTTTACAGAAACTGTAACTATTTAAATTAAAACCCGTTCAGAAAGTTTCTTTGGCTTTACTTGTCTTTTTTTTTTCTTTTAGGGTTTTACATGTTTTATATGTTAAACAGGGAAAAAATGGTCAAACATGCAAATTAGTCTAGAAAAATCAAAGTAAAAAAGAATCGTGATAAAATCGTGATCGTGATTTTATTTTTAAAAAATCGTGATATGATATTTTTGCCATATCGCCCACCCCTAATTAGTAGGATTGTTAATAGCATTGGCATCAAGAAAATCTTATCAATTCCCATCCTGATGCACTTCCTGCTGCGCCACAATGCTGCCCAGGCATAAACATGACAGCAGTTAGACTTTGGGATCTTCTTGTGCTAAAGGGTCCCCTGCCCTTGGTACTTCAGATTTTTGGATTGCAGTCTGATCATTTTGGAGTTGTGCACGACCGGTTTTGGAAGTGGTTGTGGAGCCCAGTGAAATGATTTTGCATGAGGCCCATAATTCTTGGCAGCACCTCTGGCCATGTGTGATGCATGAAGTCAACAAACTGTGCTAAAATGCTGTGAAAATTCATTTGGTGTCGACTTTGCAAAAACTGCTGCATCATGTTCAATCTCTGGAGCAGCATTTATGATCACAACAGATGACAAAATGCAGCTCTGCAGGGAGAACTTCTAGTTCTCTTCTGTTCTATTGTTTGATGCCAGTCTTAAGCTTAATAAGCCTAATAACAATTAGTTTCATTCGGCCATGACTGTGCAGCGTGATGCTTTGTTAGAAAGTCACAGATCAGGTTTGTGCATCACACAGCACGCCGAGGTGTGAATCAATGTGCACACCTCAAAGGGCACCAGTTTCATCTCTCTTCTTTTAGCCTTTTCTCACGATGCTGTCATCCACTGCAGGAACAAAAACCTGATACGACTCATCACATGAAACGCCATCTCGCAGATCTCCATCCAACTGGTTCCCCCAGATTACATTGTGCTGCCACAGATCATACGGAAATCCAGTGAATGAAAGAAAGGGTGTGTGTTTAAATGGACGTGTGTGAGAATACAGGAGAGGAAATGTTCTCATGCTCAGGAGGACGAGAGGCAAGATCTTATTTTTGATTTGTGTGACTGATGGGAAAGGAGAGCATTTGAAAGAGATTCTTTTTTTTTGTTTATGTGAAAAAAGGGAGACCAAGTTTTTCCACATAGCAGCAGAGTTAAACAGAGGAGTGCAGAAGAGGTCAACAAATCTAAGATATTAATGATGTGACATTCAGGTTTAACAAAATGTATGTGTAGTACATGCAGTATGAACTAGAAGAATAAAGATGTGGATTAACATCTATACTGACATTATCATTATGGAGTTATCAGTGGGTAAAATGCATGGTGCTAGTACAGATAATATCCTGTCAAGGCAAAAGTTGGCAGATATGATCGGGGGATGTTGCAACCACCATTTCCTGTCTCTATCTGTATGTATCACATCTCAAGTGCCTTACCTTTAATTAATTTATATTCAACATGGACAAATGTAGTGAGGAAGAGGTGGGAGCTACTAGCAATACAACAGCAGGAAGTGACTGTGCATAGAGAGATTAGCTTAGATGCTAACAGCTTCAGTGGCAGTTTTGTCAGATGGTGACCACATTTCTTTCTTTAATTAAAACAAACACCAACACTACAAAATACTCCTTGGTTGGGGGTGCTGGTTTTAACAGAGTGGAAAGCAACCGGGCACGACCCTTATATATGCTTTGGCCAACCCGGGCCCTGTGGCCAGCTTGCAGAGTTTGCTTCACAAGTTCCTCCCTAACAAGTCTATCCACTCTCTTGGTTCATAAAAGCACAAAAATAACCTCCATATTAAGAACAATTTCACTCCCCTTCTTACATATTTTGACAAGAGTTTGTTTTACAAAGTGGCTCATGTTCTGTAGTGCAGTAGCGCCCCTCTCCCACATTATCTGATTGGCCCGTTTTAAATGTGAATGTGATTGACAAAACAATCAGCCAATCACCTGCCAGATATGCTTCTGAAATGTTCTGCCCTCCCCAAACACTTTCTGTGGTCTCTTTCTCAGGTGGATAAATGAAATATTGTACACACATGGACAAAATTGTTGGTACCCTTCCTTTAAAGAAAGAAAACCTACACAGACACTGAAATAACTTAAAAGTGACAAAAGTAATAATACAAAAAAATGTCCTGAAAATCAACTAATGAAATCAGACATTGCTTTTGAACTGCGGTTAAACATAATTTTTTTTTAAATACAAAGTAATAAAACTGGTCAGTACTTTGTTGCACAACCTTTTGAGGCAATCACTGCAATCAAACAATTTCTGTAACTCTCAATGAGACTTCTGCACCTGTCCACAGGTACTTTGGCCCACTCCTCCTCAGCAAACTGCTCCACCTGTCTCAGGTTTGAAGGGTGTCTTCTCCAGACTGCATATATCAGCCGCTTCCACAAATGTTCAATCTGATTTATATCAGGACTCACTGAAGGCCACTTCTGTATAGTCCAATGTTTCGTTCTAAGTCATTCTTGGGTGATTTTAGCTGTGTGTTTTGGGTCATTATCCTGTTGGAGGATACATGACCTGCAGCTGAGACCAAACTTTCTGACACTGGGCAGCCCATTTCGCTCCAGAATGCCTTGAGGGTTTTGAGATTTCATTGTACCGCAGTTTCACAGTAGGTCCAGTGTTCTTTTCTTTGTATGCTTCATTTTTGTGTCTGTGAACTTAAAGCTGATGTGACTTGCCAGAAAGGCCATTTTTGATTTCTGTGGTCCATGTTCAGTTTGGCACACACCAAGATACCAAACAGCACAGTGACTACTTTTCAGCCTTTAAATAGGCAGACTGACTGATTACAAGCTTGAAGACAGGACACACCTTAATGTAACATGTTCCTATGGTGAAATGATTTTCAATCTTTTCTTGGGGTACCATCACTTTTGTCACGGCCAGCATCATAATTTTGCTTTTAAAAATAATTCTGATGAACCACAATTCAAAGCAATGTCTGACCTTTATTAGTTGATTTTCAGGACATTTTTATTTAATATTACTTTTGTCAGTTTCAAGTTATTTCAGTGACCATTGTGGGTTTTTCTTTCTTTAATGGAAGGGAACCAACAACTTTGTCATTGTGTGTATATTAACAAGTTCATCTGCTGTGTAGAATTAAATATTTTAGGGGCTGAATGGAAAGCTGCTTGGGGTTGAATGTGCCAGCACAGCCACTAATAAAGAAAATAAACATTAATGAAATTAAAATTCTCCTCACAAGTTTTACTTCTGACCAACTTATCCTAAAAAGATATCAGGCTAACTTACCTATTGATAAGTGCCTCAAAGAACCTCACAATTAAAAAAAACTGGACCATCTGTTTAAATCCACAGGCAAAAAAATAATTATTCAGTATCATCACAGGCAATTCACAGAGCAGTGCATTGTGGGTAGCTGTCAGCCTGAATGCGCCCTGCGATGTCGAGTATGCACCTCAGGCTTGTTAAACAAGTGACTGGGGCTCCGGCAGGGCTGGTGCAAGCTCAATAACAAGGAAAGGTTAATAAGCTGATCAATGAGGAAGAGATGGTGCCAGAAAACAAAACCAGAAACTCGTCTTCGGGAAACAACGACTCTGTTTGTTTGTTTGACTTACAGCGCGTCTACTGTTATCTCCCCTCGCTGGTGCATGAATGGATTAGCCAAACATGAGAATAAATCTGACAGCTCTGCGAGGGAAACACAGATTAATTCATGTCTGCGTCCCTCCCCGCCTCCACCTTTCTCCTGATGTGATGACAAGTCATGCTGTAATGAGTTTTATAAAGATTTTCCAGGATCGATGTCCCAATCAGTCAGCCATCGCCTCTGAACTGTGATTCACACGCTGTTGTCTGCGCTGCCAGTCGATGGATAGAGGAACCATTGATTTTTCTTTTTCCTTTGGCAGCAGAGGGCCCACGGCGAGGCGGCCGGTACTGCAGGTGGAGGTGGAGGCGGGGGTTAGGGAGGTGGAGGGGTGGGGGTTTCTTTGTCAGGGAGACACTGATTAACAGAGAGGAAGGACAGACGAGGACTCACCAGGGATACAGCCTTGAGAGCAGAGCGAGTGTGTGAGAGTGTGTGTGGGTGAGACTGGTGCAGGCAGGGGGTTTGTTTACACTCTCACAGGTAGCACATTTCTCATTTATGCTGGGCAGCAGAGACAGAACGATAACAGAGCTCTACTGCTTAATAAGAGAGGTACTTTAGCTCTGTTAGACCCATTAGCACTCACATTAATATTAACACTTAAAAATGAAAACTGATGATCAAGCTAATAGACCACATTCCCAAAAGGGCTGTGTTCTTGTGACTGCTGTGGGAATCAGGTCTATCGATGTGGTTTCTGTGTGGTTCCCGCTCTACAGAGATGATATCTAATAGCTACAAGTGGCTGCTGGCAGCACTGGCTATGAAAAAAATGGATCACATGAACACACCCCAAATGTGAGGCCAAAATATGCAGCACTCTGTGTTCTGACAAGCTGTGGTATTGGCCATTACCCTACTTTCTTCTTGTTAACAATTGGGACATCTGACAAACTTTGAATCAAAATGTAAACTCATGGCTTTTTAAAGCAAATAATGAATCAAACAGTCATATGGCTGTAGCACAATGCATCTAAACATGTAGACATGGTCAAGACGACCTGTTAAAGATCAAATTGAGCATTAAAATGCTGAAGAAAGGTGATTCAAGAGACTTTGAATATGGCTTGGTTGTTGGTGCCACATAATCATACACAAGCATCTCTAGGGTTAACAGAGAATGGTCTAAAAATGGACGATATCCAGTCAGTGCATTGTTGGCTCCAGAGGTCAGAGGAGAATGGCCAGAGTAGTTTGAGATGCTAAAAAGGCAACAGTAACTCAAATAACAATTTGTAACAACTGATATATGCAGATGACCATTTCTGAATAAACATGTCAAATTTTGAAGCAGATTGACTCCAAACTGGACAATAGAAGATCAGAATTTAAAAATATTGTCTGTTCTGATAAGCCTCGAGTCCTGCCGGGACATTAAGTACAATTGTAGTTATGGGTGGTGTAATGGTGTAGGGGATATTTTCTTGGCACTTTGGGCTCCATAGAATGATTCGTAAAGTCACAGCCTGTCCTTATTGTTGCTGACCATGTCCATAACTTTATGGCCACTTTATAGCCTTTGTACGCATCTGCTGATGGCTAATTCCAACAACAAAACACTCTAACTGGTCTCTTACCCTAACCCTAACCCCCTAACCCTAAGCACCACAATGAATTCACTGCACCCTTGTGACCCCCACAGTCACAGTATAGCAGGGTGGAAGCCTATTGCAGTACTAAGGTGAATGGCATTAGCGTAGCATGTAGGGCGCTCAATGGGGCTGATCGTGGCTGAATCCTGAACGCTTTCCCCAAACAACTGACAAGGACATACCCATGTGTGCCCTGACAGTGTTACGTTCAAGGTGAAGCAGGAAACAAAGCTCAATCGGGGCTTACATGACTCAAACTGGGCTCGAGTTGGCAGTGAGATGGCAATTTGTGAACCCTCGTCGTATCGTTGTATTAACGTAATTGAAGCGGGACAAATGCCCCCGAAGCGCTGTAGAAGCATTACTGACAGTGTATTTACGGGGTGTGTCTGGGGGAGAGACAGTCATTTCTTCCCGCATCATACCGATCAAACCAGCCTTGCCAATCTTGTACAGTTGTGTGCAATGGCCATGAGAAATGGGAATGTGTGACTGGGGTATTGGTTTCCAACCTGAGTCCGGGCCCTCCCAAGGGGGACTGCAAGAGGGCCTTAAGAGAGGCATGATAGTATCTTTTAGAGTCTATAAAACATAATGAGTGAGTGGGTCCACTTTATTTTGGATTTACCCATAAAAACGAATGAAATTGGCATTTATTTTGTATCGTATCAGTCCTCGGGGGCTACACTCTTCTTCAGGACAAAGGAGAAGAGCACACGATCCACTGCACTGGAGCACCTTTGGGATGTGGCTAACCAGAGATTTGCATCATAGATGTACAGCTCACAAATCTGCAGCACCTCTTTGATACTATCACGTCAATACTGACCAAGATCTGTAAGGAGTGTTTCCAGCACTTGGTTGAATCTATGCAATGAGCTGAGGCAGTCCTGAATGCAGATATATATAAAAAATGACTGATCCAAACGTATGTTGAAACCTGTTCTGAGGCCTCCAGGATATAAACTGTTTAGCTTACCAAAGGTAGCAACATTAAGTCACACATATTCATATGAAGCATTTCATGTTCCTTAGTCGAATGCCAAAGGGTCAATGGGTTAAAAGTCTCTTGAAACAAAGACTATGGAGTAATAGGTTCAAGAGCCCATCAGTTCAACAACGTTAAGGTAGGGCAATACAAATCAGCTTCAGTATCTGTGGTATAAAACATGATTATGGCATCCCTAATTATTAGAATAAAATGATTGAAATTATACAGACTTAACAGTTTTAGCTGCAAATGAAAATAATACATCGATTGTATGTACATGGCCACCATTTTCCTCTAAGAAAATGCTTTAATTTTGTACTTCTGAGTTTAAGGTTCTGAATTTGTTAACCCTGTTTCAGGCTATACAAATTGAAAAAAGTAGAATAGCAGGTAAAACAGAAAAAGATAAATACTGACGGATGATAATCAGGTAAGGCTCTTTTTAGATGTCTCTGTAGTCTTTCTAAAGGTGTCACAATTAGTTGTTCCTTTAATGATTTAATTCAAATATATGTTCAAAAAGCTATCTTATTATCAAACTAATCGATATCAAAAGCAGCAGTTGACACATCAGACAGAACAATCAATAAAAATCATCAATCATAGGTTGTGTTACAGTGGCAGGAAACAACAAGGGATTAAATTGTGATTCATCAAGCGCCCCGTCCCTTTAATTTTGTCCCTTCATTACAGCCTCCCCTGATATCAGATATCAATGACCTTGGAGATAATTCTCACCTGTGGAGGTGTGCTGCAGACCGAGCCGCCCCGCAGAGCTGTACAGATATCCCGTCCCCATCATCCAGCCCTGAGACTCTGGGTGCTGATTATTTGGAGTCTTTGTTGTCGGGGTTTGTCGGGACCGTGCCAGCAGAGAGTTGAGACAGTTGTGGGCGCTCGGGTCGTTCCTCTTGTGATTGATGTGGCGGTTGTTGAGGCTGCTGCTGGCGAAGGCGGCCTCGTTTACGAACACAGAGCCGTTCCCGGTGTGGTCCCTGGATGGATTTGATGTGGAGTCCTGAGGGAGACAGAAGACGCCACTTTTAGCAACAGAGCTGAGGGCAAGTTCACAGTGAACAAAAATACAAATGGAGTAAAAGCAAGAACTGATGGTGAAGTTAGAAGCCAGAGTAACTATGTACTAATTCCTACTGAGTTTATGGACTTTAAATTCTTTCATAGTTTTAATTAGAAGATCAATAACCACAAAAAGTCAACATCCTCAGTGTACCTATATGAATCATTTTGGTTTGGTTTTGTAGGGTACTGAGAAATTTCATGTTTTGAAAAGCGTATACTTGGTTGTTTTTAAAGCTTAAATGGACTGGCCCCATAGTACATCTCATCCAAATCTATACTCCAGTGCACGAATTGAGGTCCGAGGGCCAGCTCCAGCTCGTGGTGCCCAGGGCGACACAAAACCAAGGGGGGACAAGCTTTCTCTGTGGTCGGCCCCAGACTTTGGAACTCTCTCCCCCTCCACATCAGAACAGTTTTAGGTCTTGTCTTAAGACCCATTTTTATTCCCGGGCTTTTTAACTTTGCATAAATTTTGTGTGTTATTTTATTTATGGTAGTATTGTTTTTGATTTATGCACTTAGTTGTTCAGTTATTGTTTATTTTTATATGAAAATGTTGGTTCTGTTGTTTTTTATCATTCTATGTACAGCACTTTGGAGACATTTCTGTTGTTTAAATGTTCTGTACAAATAAAGTTGATAGTATTGGATTGGATTTGCCTCTGGGGCTCATACTTTCTGTGTTGATGACTGCTGGAGCGTAGAAAGGGCTTTTGGCACTTGCTGATGTCTCCAGTGGATTTTAGATGACATCAGATGGCATGGCAACTTATTACGACGTAACACCTCTTAAAAGTGTCTTCAGAGAAACTGTCAGTGATTATGAAAAGTAGAAAACAGCTTTGAAAAGGATAAATTATTCTGCTTGAACAAGCTGGACTAATTTCTGAACCAGTCGATGTTGTTGAGTGCAGCACCTGTGTGATGCTATCACGCTATTATTGACTTAGATCTCCAAGGAGTTTTTCCAGCACCCGGTTGAATCTATGCAACGAATTAAGGAAGTCCTGAAAGCCAATGTATAAAACTTGAGCTTGAGCTTATATAGTGCTTTTCTAGTCTATGACTACTCAAAGCTGCTTTTAAACTATGTTTTGTACGGCGTCCTTGGGTGTCTTGAAAGGTGTCTTGAAATAAAATGTATTATTATTATTATTATTATTATTATTTACACCACAGGTCACACCTACCCATTCACACCCATTTGCTCTCACATTCACTCACTGATTGTTCCGATTTTATATGTTAGTTATCCGTCAGTATCTCTAACACATTCACACCCTTTCATGACCATTAACACACCAATGATGCAGCAGTGGGAGCAACTTGCTCAAAGACACATCGCCATGTGCCGCCCAGGACTGGGCTTGAACCTGCAACCTCCCAATCACTGACCAAGTACATTATTCAACTGCGCCACCGACGCCCCCCCCAAAAAATTAGTAATCCAAATGCAGGTCGAAACCTGTTTTGACGCCTCCAGGATTTAAACTGGTTAGCTGACCAAAGGTAGCAACATTAAGTCACACACATTCATATCAAGCATTTCATCTTCCTTAGTCGAATGCCCAAGGGTCAATGGGTTTAATGTCACTTGAAACAATGACTATGAAGTAATGGGTTTAAGAGTCCATCAGTTCAACAACATTAAGGTAGGGCAATACAAATCAGCTTCAGTATCTAATGCATGCACATGGCAGACATTTATACTCCAATACCACTAAAATGCTTTAATTTTGTACTTGTACTTAACAATGGCACAGTTCAAAGAAGCACATGTTCCAAATCTGAACTTGAGTCTAACTTTTTTGAGGAGCTGAATTTAAGTTTCTGAAGTTGCTGAATCACTTATAACTCATCCTTGTTCCTTTTCCTCTTAGAAAAAAAACAAACTTGTGGTAAATTCTGTTAAAAGTTCAGTCAACGTAGTTCTTCATATTAAAATAAGTCATGAAAAAGAAAAGATATTCCAGTGGCAGTCTTTTTTGCAGAGTCATTCAGCACCATTAAGGAGGTAAAGTCTTCAGACCAGGATGCCTTCCACCCTCAGTAAATGAAACCAAAAATAAATGACCAGATGTACAGAGAGACAAGTGTAAAAAATGTTGGGTCATTTGTGTGAACTGACCCTTTAATTCAGTGTGAAAGGTGTTGCTGCCCCGGCCCCTCCTCCTGTCCTGTCCTCACACTCAAATGTCCCATCTTTACACCCGCGTGGCCTTTCCTCAGCTGACAGCAGCCTGCACGGCTAATTAGAAACAACCTGAGAGCCTGTGTGTGTGTGTGTGAGTGGCTGTGCGTCATCTGATCCGTGTCTGACCCCGTGAACTGCCGCCTCTGGCTAAAACATTAGCAGGGGAACATTAGGACCTCTGCGCGCCTTTGTTAGAGTGCTGTTATTAACGCGGCATCCACACCGACTCAAATAGACGACTGGAAATAAATAAAGGCTGTGAAAAAAAAAAAAAGGGAGAGCTTCATCAGGACGGGCCTGCAGGAGCTCAGAGCGGAGTGTAAATTAATGAGGGAGCATCGTAACACGAGTCTGTTCACTCGTCCGTCTCTCAGAGTGAACAGTCGCACCTGCTGATCTCAGCCAGGAGATCTATGAGCTGCTGCTTTAGCTTCCTGTACATGTGAAGTACAACCAGGGGGCATTTTGGTAATTTGGAGGTCATGGGTAAATATCAATTTGAGCCCCCTCCCCAGTAGAGCAGGTGATCAATACATCTTGGGGGGGTTTGGGAGGGAAGAGCCTTAATGACTCCAACTTTGTCCAGACAGCAATTTAGTATTCCCTCAAGCTTCATAATTACTCACAAGGTTTGGTATTTTTGGACATGAAATAAAATGTAATGGTTTGAACAGATCATATCGTTCTCATCCTTGCTTCTCTCCACTGGCCTTCTACTCATTTTAGGACTGATTAGCTTTGTCCCGGGGGGAGATATCAGGGTGGAAAATGTAGCATATATAGGGCCACAGAAAGCCTCATGATAACCCAAATTATATGTTAAAACTACACAAAAAAACAACATTGACTCCACTGGACACTACAGTAAGAAACAAACATTTGTATTATAAATTGTGCAGCCCACTATATTATCTGATAGGCCCATAATGAAAGTGACTGACAGAAAGATCATCCAATCATCTGTCAGATGTGCTTTTGAAAGGTTCTGCCTGTTCTCAAACATTTTCTATCGGCCCTTTCTTATGACCCTTTTCCACTTGCACGCCTTGGCCCTACTCTACTCGGCGCTACTCGATTTGCAGCGTGTTTCCACTAGTCTGGTACCTCCTAAAACAAGCTAGTTTTAGTACCTACTCCGCTCTGGTTCCAAGCGAGCTGAGTCGATACTAAAAGATGACATCACCAACTGCCGGCTACTGATTGGTCAGACAATGTCGTCATTGTCTGACCAATGAGCACGACAACCTAGCATGCTAGCAGTAGCTACCGTTAGCTTACCCTCATATGTCTTTTCATTGCAGGTCGATTGCTCTCGTCCTCGGCTTCATTCTGTTGTATAGCTTCCAAAACTCTCCTGTGCTTCTCAAGGGGTATTTCTTCTTACCACCTGCAGCCTTCTTCTGCTTTCCTTTTTCACTCGGTTTGTGACAAAAAGCCACAGATTGTTTTGTCGCACTCAAAATGACGTCATTCTAGTTCTGCTCAGCTGTTTACAGCGACACTGCACCCCGTTGGGCAGGCGACTGGGGCTAATGGAAAAGCAGCACAAGGCGAGTAGAGTAGAGCCGGGTGGAGTAGAGTTGAGTAGAGTAGGGCTAATGGAAAGGGGCCATTAGATGGACTGACATATACTGAATGGTCAATCTGTTGTGCCTCTCAACATTACTCATACCAGCGGGATAATCAGGTAAGATAATCCTTATGTCCACCAGATAATTGGACCTTTGTTGACTTTGGTCGAAAGTGGGGATCCGAGCCAAAACCTGAGCTGAAAATCATGCACCTGACTGCAGAGAGCATGCAGGACAAAGTTTCCCACAATGTGTCTGTAGAGAAACTAATTTTCAAACTGCAGAAGAAAAGTCTTCAACACTGAAGTAAGGAAAATTGATTAAAAACGGATTATAAATGGTAAAACAAAGTGTTATCCTGATAAAAACACAACTACATCTGTATCTTTGCAGTGCACAGTATGTTGACATTCTTTAAAAGTATTTTACTATTCCTTGCATGTTTATTTACAAAGCTGAGGAAATACCATAGAATATTGTGCTCAGCAGCTTTAAGTGCTGACTAAAGAAGGCGTAGTGGAGACGGAGGTTAATAGTCATGATTAATGTAAAGGAGGAGCAGAGAGAGGAAAAGACTTAGTGTTTTATTTAATTTATAAGAGTCATTTTTTATTGTACTCTTGTTTTTTTAGTACTTTATATAATTTAAAGCTGCATATGATGCTACTATTTAATGTCAAATGGATCTGAAAATAAAGATATTTAGGCTGAAAGGGAAAAAAAAGTATTTTAATTTGTGTACTGAACAGAACACCGACATTTGTAAAGATGCTAATGCATTTCCAAAAAAAATGAATTTCTGGCTATAATTTGTGTTACCAGGCTTAAAGGGTTATGCGTTACGAGTGTTTAGATTGGACTGATAGGATATTGAATTGGTTTGGAAGGCCATTACACTAAATAAATGTTTGGGGAATGCCAAATAAACAATACAACAACACAAACTAGTTCTCCTGAAACTGGCTAAATTGGCTAAATTAGTTGTCAATTTTTAAAAAGAAGAAGAAACTGGCATGTCTACCACTTGTCCAAATATAACCCAAAAGTTGTGCAGTGTGTATTGTTTTCTGATTTCATGAGTTTCAGATAGTTTTAGCTACAATTTTGATGCTGGTAATGACAATATTGAGTGGTACCATGGAGCACTAGGCCCCTGGTGTTTGCCTTCCTTAACCTAATGGTTAACCTGCCTCTGGCTACAGTGAGCCTGAAAGAGCCACAGTGAACCTTTTATCCTGCATGCCTCCCTGCTGCAGGCATTTCACCGTAGTGCTTTTCAAACAAAGTGTCGATAATTTAAGTCCGCTCGGACCCGATTGATTGGCTTCTCAGGCCACGAGCCTCTGGTTTTAATTATTTTGTCGGAGCTTTTATTTGCAACGGTTTAATTATCATCAATCATGACGATGTTTATTGGTGAGCGGGGCCGCTCCAGCACTAAGACAAATGATGCAGAAATTGCTCTCATTATCGCAGGTCGTATATCAAGAGGGGATTGAGCGGCCCCCGAGTAAATGAGTGGACCGACGTTACTCAGGCTGATGGCTGCCTGGGAAAAAGCCTCTCATTAATGTCTTCAGCTGAGAAATACTCCATAAACCGTGAATATCTGGTGTCAGGGTTAAGAGCTCTAAACAGGGGAAACATATATAACAATTCATGCTGCTGGAGCACATGCAGGGCAGGAGGGGGGGCAGCACCTCAGGTCACTCAGGTGTGGTTATATTCATTATACATCTGAAACAACTGGAGATGGGAATGGTTACAGCTGAATACCACCATATTGAATAAAAAAAGACTATAAAATGTGGTCAGATAATCCAAAATAAATAAATAAAAAAATAAAAATTAGAAATAATATCATACTACAATCCTGCATTAAGTGATATATTGCACTACGAAAGGAAAAAAATGAGATTGATCAATTTAAGTGTTGCAAACAGCTTTTCAAAGACACAAAAACCTTTTCTCTTGTTTTCTTTAAAGGTAGTAATCCAATATGTTACACATTTTAGCTGCTTTATGTCTATTGATTATTTAGTCCGAGTACAAAATAACCAATCATTTTAATGTCAGCTTCACATTGCATCAGGCTTTTTTAAACAAGTTCAAAAGTTTGGTTCAGGTTTTGTCACTAAATCTGACTTTTAATCCACCTGACAGCTTGCATTATGCATTCTTATCTGGCATTTGTCTTTGTTGTTTTGCCTCTTTATGTATAGAATGATGGATGGATGGATGGATGGATGAATAGACGGATGAATTAACAGGTATATAAACTGATGGTTGGATGGATCAAAGGGAAGATGGCAAACTGGTAGATTATTTAAATGGGATGGATTATAGACTAATAATCAAATAAACTGAATAGTTGACAGGTAGATTGATTGATGAATAAATGGATCAGATGAGGCATACATCTACGTGTGGATGGATGTAAAGCTTGATGGATGGATGGACGGAGTGAAGACCAAATTGCTAGACTATGGATGAATGGATGAACAAATTACTGGATGGATTGGCAGAGAAAATGATAAATTGATTGATTGGTCAATGGATGGATGAGTAAATATTTGAATTTGAATTTAGTTGAAAAATAATTTATGATTGATTAAAATGTATGATTAGATGTATGGATAAAGACAATGATTGGATGAACTGGATGGATAAATGAACTAACTGGAGAATTAAAGAACTGATTCATGGATTAATGAATAAATATAACAATAGACAGATGGATGAATGTATAGATGGATCAGTGAATAAATGGATGTTTCTACTGATGGATGATTTTAGATGCTGGATCTTTGGTTTGCAAATTGATGGATTAATGGACGGGTAGATTAATGAAGAGATGGATGGATGAATGGATATATATATATATATATGTTGACATATACTGAACTCCTATATAGTTTATTATATATACTGATATAAACTGAACTCCTAACTCCATACTGAACTCCTAACTAGGCCTGGGCAAAAAATCGATCAGTTTAAAAATCGAGTTGGCAAGTCAAATTGGTTTGTTGTTCCTGAAACTCGAGTTTAACGATTTTTGTTTTTTTCAACCCGTCCATTTTACATTCGCACTTTGAAGCACTTTTCTCATTACTTTGTGCACTTTTACATTTTTTACAACAAGAGTTGAGTTTTCTATTCAGACTTTTATTTTTTTACAACAAGAGTTACCTCAGGCATTTTGTTATCTACAAAATTTAATTCAAACAAGTGTATAAAACTACAGTGCACTACAGGCACTTTGTGTCGATTTCTGTGTTGATTTTTTTGACATGGAGGCACTTTAAATGTAGATTTTAAGTATAAGTAAATGTATATTTTGGAAATAAACCTAGAGTGAGTAGTCATTTCATTTTAAATGGGCGGGGGCATCGAATCATGAATCGAATTTTTTTTTTTTTTATATCAAAGATTATTTTGGGGGGGGGGGGGGAATCGCCCAGCTCTACTCCTCACTGCAGATGTCTGTCTACCCTACATATGCATATTCATTGTACATAACATCCTCCCATGTATATGCATCTGTGCACCTTGTTACTTGTTTCTTTTTATCTTGTACATAGGGGTGTGCGATATGACGATATAAATCGTTAAGGATTATAACATGGGGATGATCTCATAAAGCAGAAAGATCGTCAGATCGTCTGTGTGGGCGCAGAGACTTTGACGCGCACCCGACTAACCAATCGTAGCACATCACGCCCAGTGCATGGTAGGACATCCTGTTTGGTTATGTAGCGTGAAGTCATGGCGGAAAGAGAAAAGGAGATAAAAGCTTGAAGATGTCTGAACAAAAATCTGTTCTAAAGCAGCTGTATTATTCACTCAGATTATAGACACTGCAGTTAGATAACATTTGTTTTGAATTGTTGTACTTTAAGAGATCTTGTTGATATTGTTGTTCATTACCTTATATGTTTACATTTATTGCACATTTTTATAAAAACTGCACTATTTAAATTAAAACCTGTTCAGAAAGTTTCTTTGGCTTTAATGGTCATTTTTTTTCTTTTAGGGTTTTACATCTTTTATATGTTAAACATAGGGAAAAACATGATCAAACATGCAAATAGGTCTAGAAAACTCAACGTAAAAAATAATTGTGATAAAATCGTGATCGTGAATTTACTTTTATAAAATCACGATATGATATTTTTGCCATATTTCCCACCCCTACTTGTATATTGATATATTCTACTTGATTTCTATCCTTACCTTGACTTAATTCTTAAACATATAGAATATACACTGTATCTATTCTGCACTTGGAGAGTGAAGTGAACCGGACAATAAAGCTGATTCTGAATCTGATATATGGATAACTAAAATCTTAAAATTTGGTCAAGAGCAAAATAAAAGTTTTGCCAGTTTATCTGTATGAGGGCTTTATAAAAGAGAGTGAGCTTGTTTCTAAGCATTCTGGGATAGCTTGCAGCGTGGATCAGAAAGTCCAAATTTAAGCACTGTTGCATGCAACTGTAAAAAGGAACACCTGATGGAATTCTGTTTTAACTGGATAGAGTCCTTACTTTGTCCTTTTAACGGAAAAAAGTGAAGTAGGCGGAGGTGGTAGCAGGTCATTCTCAATCTTTCACTCTTTGGTTCCTGCTCCTACTTTTTGTAAATGTTTGGACTGAGAGCCCCCTAGTGGCAGACTTTGATAAAATACCTGGCCCTACTGGCTTATATGAAACTCTACCTGGTTCCCGTCCAGAGGGATGACCATGTGAGGGATCACAGCGGGCAGACTCCTCTGTCGGCTGTGTTTACACGTCTGCAGCAGCTTCATCTGACTCTCCAGCTGCTCCCGCTCCCTCTCCACGCTCCTCTGACCCTCCCTGAGCCGCTCCAAGCTCTGCTGGTACTCCTCCCGCTGCTCCTCAAACTCCTCCCTGTCCCGCTTCAGCCTCTCCGCCTCCAGGTGGCACTGTCGCTCCCGCTCCTCCAGCCGACTCTCCAGCTCCCCCTGCTGGCTCTCCCTGGCCTGGCACTCCCTCTCCCATCGCTCCTTCTCCTGACGCAGCTGCTCCTGAAGACGCCGGGCAGACGCCACCTCCTCCTTCCTCTTTTCCAGGTTACGCTGCTTTTCCTGCTCCTGAAGCGAGTTGACTCGGACGCTGGGGAGGTGTGATCGCGGGGCGCGGGGTGAGGGGCGGCTGCTGTCTTGGAGGAGGAGCCTGTTGACCTCGTAGAAGGTGTCCTGGACGGTCACTGCAGCCTGGCACAGGGAAGGAGAGGGTTTAGTGAATGCAAAATGATGCCCACCATTAAAACCACACCGGCCCCTGCAGCAGAGGGAAAGGGGAAGGAGATTTGACTGGCAAAATGAGACAGAACTTCTGATACGGCTGCACCTGGTGACCTGATTTTTTCTTTCCCTAATGGGTCAAGGCCTCTGCATCATTTTACAATGTGAAAATGTCCCATCTCCTGCTGGCACAGCTGAGGTTTTGTGCTCCACATGCACATTATGACTAAAAACTTTGAATATGAAAATACATTTCTGATCAAAAAAACACACAAACATAAGAATGAGACTGAGCGCATATGTCCTCATATGCAAATACTCAGTCATTCTCTGAGATCAAATTTACATTTTACACCAGAGGGATGTGCAGCTGTGTATCTGTGTGTGTTTTTGTGTGAACAGTGAAACAAAAGCAGAATAAAGATCAGTCAGATTCTCTCTACCTTTGGCTTCAAACAGCTCAGAGCTGCGTTTGCTCTCTGCCTCCTGAAGCTGGAGCGAGCAGCACATTAAAGGCTCCATCCTGACAGAGTTTGACTTTAACATTACAAATACATGTTCTCAGAGAGAACATACATTTTTAACAGGCCTCTTATCTCCAGGTGAGTACATGTTGCTGACAACTTTTACAGCTGCAGAAACATCCATAGTTTCCACTCCTTGTATGTGACTGTTTCTATTTTAACCAGCTGTTTCTTCGAATCATGGAGGGTGTAATCCTAAACAATGGAGTGTTGTAATCTTCAAAAAAAAGGTTCTTGCAACACAAGTTAAAAAACTAAATACTGAAGATCATGGTGCTCTCTCAAAGGTTGAACTCTTTTCTCAAATGGGAGCACCGGGAGCATGGCAACAAAAATGAACTGATGTAAGACAGCTGGACTGAACTGGTTTGAAGAGAAGGCAAGCCAATCTTACAGTGCAGATGGACCTGCCTGATTCATTGTCTGATATCATCAGGTCCATCTTGCCAAGCTCCAATCTCCAACAACTCCACGGCCAAAAGCCTCGTCAGGGAAGAGAGGCAGAAACAAGACGACAGCAGGAAGTGACTGCATGGTTGAAAACAATAGCGCTGTGTAGATAAAGCAAAATTTGCTGTTTGTCTTTTTGCAGAGATTCACTCAACTTCTTCTTTAACAGAGGAGCAAAGAACATCACTTAATGCTTTTCCAACAGGAAATCACGTTCTTGCTTTCCTCCTGATCGGGGATAAATGCTGGGAAATTGAGAGAGAATGTGGAAATCTGATGGACGATGTTGTGGTAGGTTTGGTTACTAAACGATACCTGCTGAAATCTGCTCTCCTCAGAAGTTTACTGGGAGAACTTGGTAAGGATTGTTGTTGACTAGGTTCATGGTATAATTTAATCTAAAACGACAGTCTAAAGGTGGTTACACACTGGACACTACTTGTACTACCTCGGCTATCACTCTCCATGCAAAGTCAATGTACAGGCACAATGGGGTGGGGCTAACCCTCCCGCGATGCGTTTACAAGCATACAAGACGATCACTTTGCTCGTCGCGTGATGTCAAAGTAAAAAAAAAGTTTATCTTTTCAGGCGATGTTGTGTGTGGCTGTGCGGCAACGGCCAATCAGCAGTGTGTGCGAGTTTGACGGTACCTGGGACTGACAGTTTATCATCCGGACTACAGAGGAACAATTTATGTCTGTGTGGGAAACATTAGTCAGTGAGGACATTAGTTCCACCTAGATGGACCACAGAAAACTCACAGATGATGCTGCTGCAGGGCATCAACTGCAGTGTTTTGTGGTTGATAAGTGAATGAAAAGGATACAGCTGGAATAATGTCCGCTTATACATCCTATTATATGATACATGATATGATAGCGGTGAAACTTGAGCGGACGTGACGTCACCAAGCGATGGCCGACGGCAACGGTGACCAAAATGAGGTATTTATGGACACGCGACGTGACTTCAGTGGGCGACGCGATTTTGATCACAGAGTCGCTTGTGGTGTGAACGCAGCAAACGGCTAACAGCAGGGTCTAGCTGCTGCATCATACTGTGGTTTGATGTGATTGGTCTGTGATGAGTGTGACTGGCAGAAAGATCGTCCAATCACCAGCTGCAGTTGCTTCTGAAGTTTGTGCTCCTGAAAATATTTTCTATGGGCTCTTCTCCAGATGAACTAGTGAAATATTTCTGTGTATGGAACTGTCTGTCTGCTATGTCAGGCTAAAAGGGAAGCACCACCAGTGTAAAATACGCTGCCTGCGGACACATGCTGTAAAGACACATAAAGAATTCAGCTCTATCAGAAATCTACAAGGTTATTTGAGGAGTAGTAATTGTGATCATACGCTGGCAGTCATCAAAAATGACCTAAAAACCTGATTTAAGTCAAAAGTCTGTCAAGTTTATTTCTTATACAACAGGTTATTCCATCCTTCGTGTGCCCTCTCCTGTTGTCCTGCAGTAACAAAATCACATCCAGGCATCCATCCATTATCTATACTGCTTTTATCTCTCATGGTCAGAGGAGCTGGAGCCGATCCTGGATGACATTGGTCAAGTGGTGGGGTACACCACTTGACCACGAAGACTCGAGGCATGTGCACTACCTTCATTACCATCCCACAGCCTGGGTCACAAACAACAGGCCTCGAATCTTCAGGATGTATTCAGGTAATCCTCGAGTCTTCGTGGTCTTATATGCAAAGCAGGGGTGTCAAACTCAATCCCAGAGAGAACCAAAATGTAAAAACGGATCAAAATGTGAATCCAAAAGGATCAACAAGTATTTAAAATGTGTATTTAATCAGAAATGTGAATATGAACTGCATTTTTATACTGACCTATGCATGATCTGAGAGATATAAAAGCAATGGGAGGAAGGGGTGAAACAAAGGTCCTGTTGCAATGCATTGTGGAACTTGTTGTATGAGTGCTAGGAGTGCTATTTCAAGGAGAGCCATTAGTGGTAGACACGTGAGATTATCTCACTGGCTGTGCTTTATTTTATCCTGGGCAATATTTGACTCATGGGCCTTGATTTTGACATATCAGGTGCAAAGTTCAACAACAAAACACTTAAACTTTCTTGATTTATTACATTAAATACCAATTTGCAGCCCAAACAGACTGACTGGAACACGTATAAACATAAAGTCATTTACACAATTTTGGCATTTATTTCCCTCTTTAAATGAATAAAAGATTGTTTTTCCTGTTTTTACTTCCCCTTTTTATGTGCAGGCCTTGGGTTTGACATGTCTGGGACAAAATTTGAGGACAAAACACTTCAAACCTTCTTAAATTTTTACAATAACTACTAATTTGCAGCCTGATCAGACAGACGTGTAGTAGACATGTAAACATAATGTTTCAGACCTGGGTTGTTACCAGTACAGGGGCATAAAAACTACTATTTTCTTAATTTTGGCCTTTAATTCCATTTTAAATGAAAAAAAAAGTCTGTGCTTGGTGCTTTTGCTTTTCCATTTTGATGTGCAAACTGAAAAACTTCAACACTAACAGTCATGGGAGCCTCTGGTTAAGATTTGCCTTTAATTCATAAAACCTGATTCTACTATTCTATATTTTTATTACTTTGTGCTTATTTTTTTATTTCTGCCCAACAGTAGATGGCCTTTTATCACAGTCTTATTGCTAGAAACTTCTTGATGGACTGAACTGAGAGTAACATGTACATGCACATATTTAAAATACATAACATTGTTATGGACATTTAAGATTATATCTTGGATAACAAATTGTTTCTGTGTTCTATGTTTGAGAGAGCTAGGTGAGGACGTATTTGTTGTGGCCAGAGTTTATTTGTATGCTGCAATGAATTGTTTGTTAAAATTGAAAAGTTGATTAAAAAATAGTGTACAAAACTTGCTTCTACACTAAGAGAGAGTGCTCTCTGCTTAGCTAAGCTTTAATAAGTCATTTTACTGTTTCTTTTACTTCCTTTTTGATTGACACTTATGATATTAAAATAAGGTAGGTAGATTATTTATAGTATATATAATTTGCTGCACTCACCTGTAGACTGTAGAGCAGCTGCATCAAGCTTTGGACACTTTGAGTGACCTGAAAAGGGAAAAAATGAACAAAAAAATAATTTTAGGGAGTCCAGTGTCTTTAATTTGTGCTAATGTCAAAGATATTCTGCTTAACATGCTCAAAAATCAATAAAACCACACAGAAGTCAAATGTGCTCCTCTTATTTCAGTCTTAACAGTCAAAGTTGCTTCCATGCTGCATGAGCGCCCCCTCGTGGCCACACACAGCCCTACAACACCGCACAAGGCCTGAATGGTCACACTGGAGTCCAGAGAGAATGAGTCGAGTCATTTACCTCACAGGTCACACAAACCTGCAGACGTCAGCACAAACTCTGTGATTGGAACGAGACTCTGTATCCATTTTTAATGCTGCAGCACCTGTGGGACCCAAATGGACCTCTTCCTTTATTATGAGCTTATCAATGATTCATGGCATTAAGCCCGAAATGTAATTCTAATAGATGGTGCTGAATTATTGAAACATCTGTTGGCAATATTGAGCCGCATGTTGGTGGAGAAATGGAAAAGCAGGGACGTTCAGATGCAGCCGGTAAGAGAACTGAACGACCAATGATGGAAAAATGATAACGCTGCATCAATAATTAACACCTGCTTCACTTATAATCATGATCTGTAGGAGAATCATCAAACTGTAAGCTAAATTTTATTGGATTTAGACTTTGATTCTGTACTGTGGCTGGCCCATTTGTGCCAATAATCACATTTGAATTTATTAGATTTTTTTTTCCTGAAAAGACATATTAAACACACTGTAAAATCCAATTAGTAAACCTAACTTAAAAAAATGACAGGCCTAGAAAACCGAGAAAACCAAACTTTGAGGCTTTAAAACAGATAGATATTGATTGTTGTTTTTACAAAAACTCTCTCAGCCAGCTACACTTCTAAAGGAGTGCAATCTACCCAAAGAACTTTGGACAGAATACTTGATAAGTTAAGTTTGTTGTACACGTAACTTCTTACTATGAAGTATTAGTTCAAGTAAATTATTATGTCTAAGTGCAGTTGTGAAAAAATCAAAATATCACTCCAGAAAAAAATCAGACTATACTGATTCCTGTCTGATGCCATGGCAACAAGTCCAGGACAGCTAACATTGGGCAACTTTATGTTTTTAATAGGGCTGTCACTTTAGTGCATTAATTAGATTAATTAATTACACCGCAAATTAATGCGTTATAAAAATTAATTGCAAGATTAATCATAGCACACAAACGTTTTAATATTGTCCAGTTGGAGGACCCGTACATGGCAGTGGCACGTCACTTCACACATGCATCTCTAGTCAAACCAAACAAAGCCCAGGTGACAACAGGAATGGCACATTGAAGACTTAGTCTTATTTTATTTTTGAATTTACTTATCTATATTTGTACTACATTCTTTAATAATGCATCAGGCCGAATTGGTTTGCTGGATGTCCTCGACCTTTTTCTTGTTTTGAATCTTATTTATGAAACGCACTTAAAGTGTAATTTGAGTTGCCTGATTGAGCTTAGAATTTTCTGGACAAGTTGCCCTGCCTTTGGTTTTATTTAGTCATCAATAAAATGTGGATTAACAAATCTTCACTTCTTCGTGTATTCATGTGATTAGTCATGCACTACAACTTTACAATATCCTAGAATTCAAATTCTTTATTTGGTACTTTAAGCAGATATGAGATTAAAATGCGATTAATTAGATTAATTAATTATAAATCTGGTAATTAATTAGATTTTATTTTTTTAATCGTCTGACAGCACTAGTTTTTAACAATCAAAAATGAAGTCAATCCCCCCCCGCACATGGACAAAACACTTTGGCATAATGGGGCAGAATTTACCAGGAGTAAAGGTTTCCTGCTTTGATCCAGAAAAAGTCCAAACACATTTTAATAAATATACCAGTACCTTGTTGTTGATGTGGTTTGTGTCTGATGCTCCTAATAGAGTTTGATCCTTTAGTGTGACTGGTTCAGTCCAGCCCCCTTCGGTGGGTTCTGCCTTTTCAGGTGAGGTTTCAGAGTCTGAACACGGCTGCACAGGTGAGAAAAAAGAGTCCGTGTCCGAGTCCGATGATAAGGAGGCTTTCGATGACAGGGCGGCTTTCAGGCTCTCAGCTGGAAAACGATGAAGAAGATGAGTGAGAGCAGCATGAGCAGCTCAGTCAATCTTATACTGAAAACATAATCTGTGACTCCAGACTAAAGCTGTCAAGAAATCAAACAAACACACCCCACAAAAAATGTACTTTAATCCTTTTCCACAACCATACTTTAACCCTATAAAGCCAATTGTATCATATTTGATACATACTTTTATAATACCTCTTTCTACTCAATATGATCAACAAGTTACAAAAAACATCTGAATACAATCAGATAAATGATGAAAATGTCCTCAAATGGATTATCAGTTGCCAAGAACACCTAATGTATCAAATGAGATACAAAAAATCGAAATGTTGAATTTAATGGACATTTTCATATTTTTAGGATTTTAGCAGAAAGTGAAACAAAGATTTCAGCTCCAAAAAAATGTGAATTTTCTGGCTATAATCTATGGTCTTGGGCCTTAAAGGGTTAAAAATGTCACTTAAGAATAACTTAAAATGATGCAGATGCCTTGAACTTATTAATTTTAGCTCATTATCATATGCTTGTCATTTTCATTTGATATAAAAAAACAAAAAGATTTTGACAGTTGTCCTGAGTTAACTGTTTGATCAACATTCACAGAAAAAAGGACAATAATTTAAGACAGAGACAGTTACCACTTACAAAAACAGGAAACATTAGGAGCTTAAAGCAAATGAATGGTCATACATTTAGTTAATCTTCATCAACCTGCACCTGCTGCACTGCAGGTTGCCAGGGAAAGCAAGAACAGATCTTTTTTCAAGGGATTTTTATTATTTATTTTTTTACCTTAATATTGAAACAGGTATCAAATATCAAGTGTCTTTTCTGATATCGTGTCGTACTCCAGACCATAAAAGAATGGTGGGAAGATTCTCAAGTAATTAAAAAAGTAACTTTATTTACTACTGTTAAAAGCTTGAATCTCGTATTCTTTATTCTTGCAAAAGGACATGAAATGGTTATTTTTCAGTCAATTTCCAGGAATAACAAGTAACTTTCTGTCATTTTCTTTAGAACTAATTCATTTTTTAAGTATTCCTCTAAGTTGCTGAAGCACTAAAAAACATGGATATAGTTCTTTGTTACTGTCGTCACTGGGATAAACAGCATTAGCACGACATGCTGCAGTTTGTTTAACCACAGTAACATTATTTCTCTTTGGCAGAAAACCACCTGTTACACCTACAAACCCAGCTTCATAAACCAAAGAAAACGAGAGAGCTTTAGAAATCATTGTGATAAAATTATTAAAAAAAGTTGATGAATGTTTGGACTAAGAAGTTGATGATCACGATTGGCAGATATTGAAATTTCTGCAGATACTTAAGCTGAAATAAAAGACATAGATCAGTTGAAATTTTGGCAAAAAACACAAAAAACTGTTAACCCTGACTATTTTTAAGCTGATTCTATTTATTATTATCTTACATTATATTTTACCTTATTTCAACCCTTTAATTCTGTTTTATTTATACATTTCTGTTCATATTTTTTATTTGTAATTTTATTCTTTGTTAAATGCTTTTCCTTTTATTATTATATTTTAGCTCATTTTGTTATGCACCTTATGTTACACTTTCTCATTTTACCATACTATTTATCTTTATAATTAATTTATAATTTTACTTTTATTCTATATTGTTATATTATATTATTTTATTTCTGTATTTACACATTTACTTATCTTACCCTCTAGTATTTTTCGAGTATTTTTAACTATTATTTTAGTTTTAGCTCCCTGTGTTTCCTCATTTTTAATTCAAGATAGCATTTCCTCAGTACTCTAATTTTGTTTTCTGTCATAATTTCCTTTTCATGTCTGTGTGTGTTTGAGTAAGTGAGTGTGTATATTGAATGTGGTTTGGGGGAGGAGGGGTTGCGGGGGTCTTATGTTTTCATTTTATGTAATTTTCGGCTTTTTATTTCACTTACTGTTATTTCATTTTATCTTTTTTTTCACATGTAAAGCACTTTGTATTACAAAGTGATGTATGAAAAGTGCTATACAGATAAAGTTTGATTGATTGATTGATATTTATTCAATCAACTTTACCTCGACTGTTCATAACTACGGTACTTTTTTTATCTACCACACAGCCTTTTATTGACTAAATGCACTTTCTGGAGCTTTTTCTGATTCTTTAGCCTTTGACATTTTGTGGTTTTAGCTGCCTTCCCTTTTCCCTGTGCTCAGGATTTTTTCTGATTTTCCTAATGTCTATGTTTTTATGTTTTATCATGTACTTGTGCACTGATGCCTGCTGCAATACAAATCTCCCACGGGATTATAATAATAATTATGTTGAAGTTTAAAGTTCCATGAAGCTTCACCTTATTATCACTGCATGGGCACATTTAAAAGTTATGAATAGTATCATTTGTGTGAGAGTTAAAAGTAGTTTTTCTTGTTTTATATTCTTGCACAAATAGACTGCCACATTAAAGAAGTGAGTCAGTAAAAACTTTGTACTCTTACCGGAAATATTGCCATCAATATCGGCAATGATGAGTAAAGTCAGGGTTTTTTCTTTACTATCACAGAAGAAATATACTAAAGATTGAAGTATAATACACAGAAAAACATGTTAGGATAGGCTGCTTGAATTTTTAATGTTTTCTTTTGACATTTTAGACTTAAAGTAAAGCACTGTCCTCATTTAGACAGATATATGAAATATTGCCAAACTAAAGATAGAATAAAGTTTTCTTGTTGGTTCTTTTTGATATAAACCCTCCACTGTTTGCTCTCTTAGTCTTTAGCATCGTTAAAAATGTCTCTGACCTTCTTGCAGAGCTGCAGCCAATAACGTGGCAGCCTGAGGCGTCTCCTCTGCCTGCGGCTGGACGAGTAGACGCGGCTCGACCGGCGAGGCGTCCGCTCTCCTGTTCAGGGCGGAGAGCTCAGCGAAGAGCTGCAGCTTCTCCTCCAGGCTGGAGCAGATCTTCTGGTCCAGGCTCAGCAGACTCTCTGGTCCATGAAGACAAAGATTCAACTTTCTGTCTTTTCAGAAGCAGAGAAACTTTGTTTAATAATAAATAAACCAAGTCTGAGGCTTGTTTCACCTTGAAATTTCTGGATTTTCTGATTTCGGGCCTCAGCTGCTCTCTTCTCCTCTTCAGATTCGCTCGTGTATTCTTCCTCTTCCTCTGGACAGCTGAGCACAGAAAACTGAAGGTTAATTGGTCTGCAAATGTTGAATCTGAACATTTTTATTACATGAAATATCACAAAAGAGCATATGGGAAGAAATGAAGGGAGGGCAGGAGCAGTAGCCAGCCAGTAGCCATATTTTTATTTTGTTACTTTCATTATTTATTTATATTCATTCAAATATCTTAGATCTTTTTATATATATTTCTTTCTACTTTTGTACCTTTTGTAAACTGCTATTAGGGGTGTAAATCACCAGTTTCACAGAAACTGTGAGAACCATGTCGGGTTGGGATTTCATAACAAAGGCTTTTATTAGATAACGATGCTGATCGATGTTCTGAGTTTCCATCGATGTGATTGGATCATTGCTTAACCAATCGATGAATTGATCCTGATCGATGGATCATTACACCCCTAACTGCTACTGGAATCCTAATTTACCTCAAGGGTTTCTCAAAGGGATTAATAAACTCTATTTTATCTAATCTACTCTAATGAAGTCACAGAGTAAGCTCACCTCTCTACAGCCTCTCTGATGAGCCTCATCCAGGTGTTCCTCTCCTCTTTGGACGACGTGTGGACTTCATACATCTCCGGCCCGGCGGCTGACGCGCTGATCAGAAACATCCCTCGCTCCTCGTTCGCTACTTCTCGCACGATTAGCTTCTGCAGCGCGATGACCGGAGGCTTCTGATCCTGAAGAAAAGAATAATGAGACATAAAAGTTTATTACCTGAAGTACAAGCAGCTGCAGTTATAATATAGTAAAATGTGGGGAAGCATAAAAACAAAGGCACAGCTGATTAATCTGCCTGTTGAGGATCAATAGAGGAAAAAGTGAGCATACCACTGCAGCAAACGCAAACTTCTGATCCTTTTCTTGCAGGAAGATGAGAGCATCTGTGAGCAGCAGAGCCAGGATGTCTGCAGCAGCCAGAGAAAGTGAAATACTCAGAGTTAGATCAATAATGCAGAAATGAAACAAACTTTTGAACCATATTTTTATCTCCTTACTGTCCTCGGCACTCAAGACTGGACAAACAACTAGAAATCAAACTACATAAACATCTGAGTCATTTTTAAAGAACCAAACAGAAGAAACAGGCAACTCAAATAAAGAACTGTCTTGTTTTTAATGACGAGAAACCTTTAAAGCAGTGATCATCAACTGCAGCTTCCCATTTGGCCCCCATAGTATTATCACATTTTGAAAACAAGAGAGGAAAAAATATTGCTGTTTTAAGGATCTGTTTGGTTGTTTGTCTCTAAAAACATTTACACTGCCTCAGAAACAATTGTAATTGAAACAGTTTTATTGGTAATGACTTCATATTTGGTCTTTTTTACAGACATCCACCTGTCAGCCAGTACCAGCCAATATTTAATCAGGAGTTTCAGTATTCTACAGTCAAACAACGATTGAAAATATGACGACCCTTAAATGTAGCAGCAAAAATGTTTACCTGGCCGCATGTGGCTGCCAAGGACTGCTGTCACTTTTAAAGGTTAATAAACAAATACAAGTTTGGAAAAGAAAAAGCAAATAAAATGCAAATTTTAAACAAATATATATATATATATATATATATATATATATATATATATATATATATATATATATATATATATATATATATATATATATATATATATATATATATATATATATATATATATATATATATATATATATATATATCTATGTATTCTATGTATGTCCACTGACATACTGTATGTCCAGTAACAAGAAAGACATGGGCAGAGCTCGTCCACCACTCACAGTTCAAACACTGGGAGTCAATGGGTAGTGTTAGCCTGCCTCTGCTTACAGTCATTGGAAAAACTCTTCAGCAACTCCTAACAGTCCTGTGTGCTTGTTGTGACTCTTATTTACTGTTATGTTACATTATCTAGAGTTTTCAGTGAGTTAAAGATTTAGTGGTACATAATTCAGAAATGCTCAGTGCCATATTGTCAACAACTCTGCACCCATTCCCACATCAGATGTTCACTGAGCTTGCAACCCCAGGCCAAAGAGCCTAAACCAGTGATCACCAACTAGGACTGTCACTTTATAATCAGTATTCGAATAACCGTTTGAATATGGGGATAATTATCCGTAACCGAATAGTAAATAAATATTTGAAGGTAAAATATTGAGTGTCGCGGCACATCAGGGCGCCTGGAGCAGTGGACCGTTCCGTCCAACAGAGGGCGCTGTGAGTGCAGCTTGACCCTCAGAAATGCAGTTTAGTCACTCGTCCTCCACTTCAAATTTGCGGGCTCAGTCGTCGGCTTTTCATCCAAGTTATACGGCCGAGTGCAGCGGCGCTTTGTCAATATAATCAAATATCTTTGAATATCTTCGATTATTTGGGTGCATGTTCGAAAACCGTTCGGGTGTGATTTTTAGGAAAAATGACAGCCTTATCACCTACTGGCGGCCCAGGGTCCACATCAAGCCCCTCAAAGCTTTCCGTCTGGCCCCCTGATAACTATCATACACAAGAAGATCAGGGCAAATAAATATATAAATTTATATTTAGGTGAAACTTTTATGACTAAAAAAAAAATTAAGAAAAATCATATCTTAAAATTAAAGTAAAAATTATCAAATAATGAAGGATTTAATTCTCTGACTTCTAGCCTTCCTTCACATGATTCTTTTATTTAGAGTTCTGAATTTTTTTCTCATAATTCTTAACTTTGTCTCAGAATTTTGTCTTTTTTCAGAGACTTTCTTTTCTTTTCTGTTGTTCTTTTTTTGGCCCTTGTGGTCTTCAGTGTTTGAAACCCCATGTAAAACCCCATGTGGTTGCTTCAGGACTGAGGAATGGTGACTGATAGTGAATTATATTTTAACTGGACCAAATATTTCATAATAATTGTTTGTGTATAATTGTGTTAATCATTACTGGTTTCTTGAGTCTGCCCCCAAAGCATATGCCAAGACAAAAACTGGCCCATGTATAAATGTAGTTGATAATCCCTGACCTAAACTGTTAATGTAACAATGGTAAGACATCACACTAGTGGATCTATTCAGGTGGGCCAAAAGCACAAACCCATTTGGCAGCTACTGGCCCACTTAAAAATGGGTGAGGGAAGAGTCCTGATGCTTTTGAAAACACAACAGGCCATTCAAAACTCAAAGTGGCAGAACGTGGGCTCTTTCAAGGTCTAAACTGCAACATATTTAATAAAATACATTTGCCCTGTTGAACTTTTTCAGACACTTTGGTGCAAATTCTTGATTCAGGTTGTGGTGAGCCCTGAGGATAGGCTCATGATGGACCATCATGCACAAATATTAAAGGTCTGACACCCTCAAAGTAAAAAGGATGTAATCATAATACTGTACTAATAAAAAAAGAAAGAGATCATTTCTGTTTTTCACCTTTGAGCCTCCCCGTGGCGGTCTTCCACAGCAGCAGCCCCTGATGTTTGAGCGTCTGCCCCGGCCTCATCATGTCCTGCTTTCGGAACGTGTGCCCGTTCTTCAGCTTGGTGGAGCTCCGGTTCTCCATTCGGTTCCACACCTCCTGCAGCCTCTGGTGTCTCTCGTACTCGCTGACGCTCACATCCACGGCTGTGATCACGCCTCTGATCTGAGCCAGCGCTTTGGAAATGTCCGCGTGCTCCTCTGTATCCTCTGGGGTGTCAGAGAGGAGAGATGTTCAGCTGAGTGGGAGAGCGTCGTGCACACTGATCATGCATCCAGCAGAGGGCGGTGGAGGACTGACCTTGAGTGTACTGCAGGATCCTCTCCAGCAGAACCGGGTACTTTGTGATCCTTTGGGTGACAAGCAGGATGCATTCTGGGATCCCCCTTCGTTTCACCAGAGAGTTATTACCTTGTTGCTTGAAAGAAAACATGAAGCGTTGGACTTTCATTTCTGTCCTTCTCTTTTTCAAATCTAGACTGAAGACATATTTATATAGGATGGCTTTTAATACCCAGTAATGTGGTGACACTTTTACTCTGTTTTACTTATTTTATTGTATTTTATTGCTCTTATTGATTTTATTGTTTTCACTGCTTTTATTGATTTCATTTGTTTTTAATTGTTTAATTTGATTGCTTTTTACTTACTACCTACTGTCAAGCACTTTGGTTCACCGAAAGGGTTATTGTAAAGGGCTGTATAAATAAAGAACATTTACATTTTAAGAATTAAACAAGACATGTACACTAACAAGCCAACCTCACTATGAAGCCAGAAGTGACCATAGGGCTGGAGGATATGGCCTAATAATAAAATCATGAACTCTTTTCGGCAAATCATTTTCCAGGATGGTTTCCAGTGTCGCAACTGATATTACAATATTGTTGTGGGCAATTTTCAAGTTAATCTAGCCTTCTAAAAAACAAGATTAAAGGTTAATGACCAATATCTCCAACTAGCTTCATTGTATCATAGTGAACTTAATTTTTTTTTCTCTAACTCTCTGGCATGAAAATTGCCCGCTTGCTATCTTTTTAGTCTGGCTTATATGTAGTGTCTTGCTATTCTAAATTTATGGTTTATACTTATATTTTATCCTTTTTTACTCGGCTTTTTAAAAAATATATATTTTGCTGATTTACTGTTTAAGTTTCCTACATTAATTTTGTCATTTTTTCTTATACATTTTGGTCACCATTGTTTTTAGTTTTTATAATTTATTCCTTATCTTGCATTTATTTTACCTGCTCATATTTCATGGCTAATTGTGCAGTTTTTACCAAGTACATTTTTATATCATTTTCTTGGTTTGATTTTTTTCACTAACAAGTTAGAAGGAAGATAAATACATTTCCCAACAAGCTTTTTTTTATGACTAGAAAAATGGACAATCATTCTCCAGGTTTTCCAGGACACATGGGAACCTTGCTTTTTTCCACAATACTCGCTTACGATTTTAACTGATTTTTTTCCCTCATAAATCAAGTTCTGCCTTTCTGTTATCAAAATATATTCCCAAACCAAACAGAACTTCCCTCTTAAAGTTAAAGTGCAATTTATAAGACATTGATTACGTAGTTATAACATAGATTTGTCGGCGTAAATACTGAAAGCTGAGCTATTTAACAATATATTAACACAAAACTCTGATCAACACTCAGCCTTATTAAAAAAAAGAATAAAAACAAGCCTACACATGTGCTTGTGCAAAAACCTGACAGGACCTACCATCATAAAAAACATAAATTTTGCAACAATTAATAATAAGTCAAGACAAAAATCCCAATTTTTAAATTTTAAATCTTCTGCAGAAAAATTATTAAAAATAATCAAAATTATTTCAAATAGGTCCCAGAATGTGTGAAAAACAGAAAGTAAAAGTATAAAACAGAGAAGTACCCCTTCAGTTACCTTAGTAAAGTTCTGAAATCTCTTGTTGTTCTGCTGAAGCTCTTTAAAAAAGCTCACAGCCTCGCTGTGGCGGCTGCAGAAATCGCCGTACACCTGCTTCATCTTCTCACTGTTCTCATCTGAAAACTGCAGAAACAAAAACACAGTCAGCGGTTTGAGCCCTCATAACTTTTCCCACATATCAGGTAGGAAACATGCACACCTGCTGAAGGAGGACGTCCCCTATTCTCTGGATGAGGTAGTTCCTGTGCCCCTGCGGCTCTGCTGAGCTCTGCCGCCGCTCCTTCATGGCGGTGAAGAAGGCGTGGTGAAAGAGCAGCAGCTGATCCAGACAGGGGAAGACCCGCTCCACCGCCTCCGTGTCCAGCTGCACCTCCTCCTTCATACCGCGGCGGAAAACCTCGGCCATGATGTGGAGTGTCTGCAGGTGGTGGAGCTCCGTCTGCATCAGCTCTGCCAATGATTTAACGTGAGTGACAGTGAGAAACATGGACGACAAACCACGGAGAGCTGCAGGCACGACTCAATCACAGAAACTTATGACGGCACAGGTTTTGACCACGTCTGCGGCTCACCGTAGATCACATCCTGCCTCTTGACGACTCGTTTGTCGAGCTTTTTGCAGAACTTGTGCTCGACTGTGAGACTCCAGGACTCGGCGTCGTAATCCACAGAATCACCCGACAGGTCGCCGTGGACAAAAGTGTCAACACAGTCTGCAGAGAGAAAAAAGGAAGATGATTTTTGATTGACAAAGTGTTTAAGTATAATGAATTTTTAGTATTTTGGGGTGGCCAATCAGATTTCATTAAGCCCTGGATGGCCGGCGCTTCCATTGGATCCCCCCCCTAAAGGATAGACATAGGGCCCTTTTCCATTAGCCCTACTCTACCTTACTCAACTCTACCCGGCTCTATTCTACTCGCGTTGTGCTGGTTTTCCATTAGCCCCAGTCGCCTGCCCAATGGGGTGAGCAGCACTGCGGTGATGTCACTTTTGAGTGCGACACAACAATCTGTGGCTTTTTGTCACAAACTGAGTAAAAAAGGAAAGCAGTAGAAGGCTGCAGGTGGCAAGAAGAAATACCCCTTGAGAAGCACAGGAGAGTTTTGGAAGCTATACAACAGAATGAAGCCGTGGACGAGAGCAATTGAGCTGCAAAGAAAGATGTATGAGGGTAAGCTAATGGGAGCTACCGCTAGCATGCTAGGTCGTCGCGCTCATGACTCATCGATGACGACATTGTCTGACCAATCAGTAGCCGGCAGTCAGTGACGTCATCTTGTATAGACTCAGCTCGCTTGGAATTAGAGCTGAGTAGGTACTAAAACTAGCTTGTTTTAGGAGGTACCAGGCCAAATCGAGTAGGGCCAAGGCGAGCTAGTGGAAAAGGGCCAATAGACTGGTGAGTTTAATCTCTGAAATCCAGAGTAAGTTTCACTTTAAGGGCCCATTTAACCAACAACAAAACAGCCAAAACTGAGAGTTTCGTTGGGTTTGCACCCTCTGTGTACACGAGAACGGTGCCAGAAGTGCTTGACTCCATGAACTTTTGATGTGAGGGTCCAGAAAGAAAAGTTTTGAGACATTGTCGTTGTTGTCTTCATGTAAACAGGATTTTTTTTGAAGGAAAACATTAGTGCTCTTTCAGATAAAGGTAGCACACGCACCTACAAACAACAACTGCTATGGCCGACCACAGTGCAACGTGTGATTCTAACTGTGCCCACTTTATCCCTCTTATAACAAAATGTGGATTTATATAAGATTTATTTCAGGGTTTATTAGATGTTTCATTTCATCCAAGTGTAAAACATGACTGCAGAGTTCAAGGAAGCATAAAAATGCCTTACACTTTACACTTCATATTTTAGTCAACTAAATTTACAGTAGGTTTTGTTAACTAAAATGTGAAATTTCAACAACTTAAACTGGACTAGAATAAAAACAATTTAGATGACTAAATTATGACTAAAACTGAAAGGTATTTTTTGGAAGAGACTACAGCTAAACTAAAATTTAAGAAGGGTGATGTCAAAATTAACACTGATTGGGTGACAACTCAAAGTGGTCAATCAGATCTTCAGGGGGTGGCCCTGCCAATAATCTTAACTTTATTTTGCACCAGTGATAAAATTACTGTATCATGTGGACCAAGGCTGATACATTCATATTTTTATGTACCTCTAAGACAGTGAAAGTGCCATGTTTGAGCTAAAGGACTCTACGTTCCACTGATTCCGAACAAATGGCCTCATATGTTTGCAAATCCTTAATTTGTCTTCAGCTTCTTCTAGAAGTTTCTGAGCCTGTTTATATTCAGCCCTGTAGTCTGTTTAGAATTATAATCTCCTCTAAATGCAGCCAGTTTGTTTTTCCTACTTCTTCCATTTCCTGTTTTAGATCTGACCAGGCTATGATGCATAGTCACCAGCTACCTGGCATTATTCCTGATTTTTTTTTTTTTTTTGCTATGATTTCAGACTCTAGTGCTTCTAAAATGACCATCTGAACTCGACAACCTTCACCTAAGGTCAGCTTAAAAACAGGAAACAATCCCTCCTCCTTAAACAGTAAATCAACGAAAGGACTGCCAATCCAGAGGCTTTGTCTGCATCATGTCTGTGTTCATGTTCTCCTCAGGATCTGCCAAATCTCTAAACATGGACCTGCAGAAGTCCTGATTCACATCTACCTTCTCCAATGGATGAGTCGGTGGAGGACGCCGGAGTCGGCAGCAGCTCCTCTGATCGGCTCATCACCTTCATGGCGTCAGACTGGATCTCTAAGGTCTCACTGAGCTGACTGTCGAAACAAACACGTGCATCAATTAAACATTATTCAACCCAAATTGCAGCCAACATCTCCAAATAATTAATGAGTAACCTATAGCGTGAGGTACCTGTCGCTGTTTGGGAAACTCCCAGAGAGCGGGAACGGCTGGGTCACCGCTTCCTTCCTCTCCTTTGGGGTCATGACGGGCAGGGAGGTGGAGGAGGGGATGGCGGGCTGAGGAGGACTGTCTCTGACCGTGAAATCTGCCAGAGAAGAAGAAAAAATATCACAATGAAGCACTGAAGACTTTTACATCCTTTACATACACAGTAAGGAAAGCTATGACAACCAGCTATGAAACCAACGACATGAAACTGATGTGATGAAGGTGGAAGGAGGAGGAGTACACCAAACAAAAACTATATTAAAGGCAAAGTACTTAGGTTTGTATCATCAAACTTCATGTTGAATGAGATGTTAGTTTGTTTACTTCTCCATTTACAGGTGGACTAATTAAGTCCTTCTTCTTCTTCTTCTTCTTCTTCTTCTATCCAAATTTAATATTTTACTTACACATCTACTCAAAGGGTCTGTGAGGAGAATCTATTACCGGCGACATAAAGACTCTGCTATCCATGAGCACGCACAGCGACTGTCGTAATGCTGCATTCCAGTAACCTCGGAACTGGGAGTGACATCATCTCCGACTTATCGGCGTTCCAAATGAAGTTGGGAAAAACATGCCGATGTACCAGGCTATTGTTAGCTGTTGTTAGCACGCCCTGCGTTGTTGTTCACAAAGCTCACATGAAGAATGTGATGATCACTATGGCAGCATTTTTGTAAATATAAGTCTAACAATACTATGTATACAGCTGATCTAGAGCGACACACCCCAGTCAGAAGTGCAAATAAATTGATTATTACAGGAGCTAAATAACTGTTCACACTGGGGGCATCAATCTTCCATTGTCAACTCGGGGGTGGCGAGGTTTCACCGAGTTCCCAATAGGATATTCGGACTTCGGGGGTCGTTACAGCTGCGGTTTCCTACTCGGAACTTGAAAATTCCTACTTTTAACTACAACTAGAACACACCACAACACAACCGAAGCCAAAGCGTGTGCTTGTTGTGTTGTAGCCCGGACCTTCCTCCGAACTCTGCATTGCTTTACAACTTCTTTTTTCAACAACTTACAGGATGCAAAGCGACGAGGTAATTTATCTCTTTCGGTTACATAGCGGTAGTTTTTGATGTGTGACAACAAGCAAGTTTTGAAAAACCTAGTATTGTAGTTTTGTAGCCGGCTATATATCACTACTAACAGCCCAGTGCTCTAAGGCGTGTCTGAATAATATAAATTTGCTCTAGTTTTAATTGTCGTGTTCCTGAAGTTGAGTATCCAGGCCAGTCCAGCCCTGTCCGACCCGACCGTGAAGCTAAGGAATAGCATTGATAGATAACCTATTTTGATGCTTTAAAACTCATCTTAAAGTGTGTATTTCCATCAGGCATATATCTAAAATTGAGACTATTTTGCAATTACTTAGAAACTCCTCAGTCCCTTTAAATAAAAGCGGTGTTATTGAAACTGCATCATGATATTGAATTGAATCATTAACTTAATCCTAATTGAACTGAATCATGAGACTAAAGATGATGCACAGCTCTCCTGTATGATACTTTTTCCTTTAGTCATGTTCTTTTTACAGTTTGGTTCTGACAGCCTTTGCCATTTGGGTGGTTTTATAAAAAAAACTATAAAACAGGGTGACAATTGCTGCTTAAAGACGAGAACATACTTCCATTTGTATGATTTTTCCAGTGAAGCTACAAGTGTGCATATTTCTTGAGCTTTTGAGAGCTGCGACCCCTCGACTATGTGTTTAACTTTAGAATCATGATGCATCCTCTCACAGCGTTCAGGCCCAAATCTGGAGACATCAGACACAGTCAACCACAAAGAAAACAATAGAATCAGGAGGAGGTCGCAGTGAAGAGTTGAACAGTTGGTGTTTAAACTCACTCTGTGGCAGAGACGCTGTCCTGTTCTTCACCAAAGGAACCGCATACTTATCCTGAAGTTTCTGAGAGATACAAACGAGAGAGGCCGGTTTCAGAGAATAAACAATAGATACGAAGACAGACTCCAGTTTAGATTAGTGGTTTGATTTCCTTTTCTGGTCCAGTACTTAAAGACAAAGCTCACCTTCAAACATGGAGGCAGAGAGTCTTTACAGCCCTTATGTACCAAAGCAGTGCAACCTGGGAAAAGGGACAAATATTTAGACTTGATCCTTTTCTGCTGACTGTAACAATATCCTCAACTCACAATGTACTGGCCACTCTGTTAGGTACACCCACTTAACTGCTTGTCAATGCCAAGTAGCTTTCTTGCCAATCACATGGCTGCAACTCATTGCGTTTATGCATGAAGACATGGTCAAGAAAACCAGCTGAAGTTCAAACTGAGCATCACAATAGAGAAGAAAGGTGATATGAGCTGGTGTGAGTATTTAAAAACTGCAGATCCTCTGGGGTAATCAAGCACAGCTACCTCTAAAGTGTACAGATGGTTCCCAAAAGAGAAAATATCCAGCAGGTGGCAAGTCTATGGGTGAAAATGCCTTGTTGGTGCCAGAGGTCAGAGGCAAAGCAATGGTTCAGGAAGACAGAAAAGTAAGAGGAACTCAAATATCTAGTTTTAAGCAGAGTATGCAGAAGATCATTTCTGGTTGCACAAATGGTGGAATCTTGAAACAGCAAGACATCACAACCAGCTCACCCAACCATGATCAAGAGTACAGCTGTGGAGATTGTTTATCACACAAGAACTTTGGAATAATGATTGATAAAAACTTGACTGATAACCTGAATACCTCAACAATTTGCAAAAAAAGGTTTTACTTTCTGAACAGACTAAAATCTTTTAGTTTTGATAAAGCCTTGATGGTTTCATTCTGTCGATCTTTTTTTCAGTCAGTTTTAACTTTATGCTTACTTTCATTTTATGGAAACCTGTCCATTAAAAACAAAAATCATCTGGTCAAGATTGTGCAAGAAGCCAATAAGATAGTTGGCATGCAGCAGCTCTCCCACTTAGAGATCTGAGACAGTCAAGTTTCGTTAGAGAGCACAATCAATCCTGTCCAGCCCTGATCACCCACTGCTGGAGGAATTCATTTCTCTCCTGTTTGAAGATATAAGGTATTCACTGCATGTACAAAGATTGCATAACTAATGCAATCAACTTGCATAATTCTTAAATTGCACAGCCCCGGTTTTACAGCCTATTTGAATCCTTAATATTAAATTCCTTATCTCTATTTTTGATACCTCTATTTCAACTTCATTGGGGTTGTTCATGACAGGTATAGCTGTGCTGTTCACCACAATGTTTTGTTTCAATGTTTACTTATTTGCTTACAGTTGCTGTTGTTGGATGTGCGGTCACTGCAGACCAAATAACCCTGGAGGGTTAAATAAAGCTCTGAACCGAAGTGAACTGCAGAGGACCACACCAGGTACCACTCCCATCAACTGAGAACAGGAAACCCAGCCTACAATTCACACCAACTCAGCTGAAATAGACATTAAAACATTGTAAAAATGTCTGATGAGTTTGGATTCTGCTGCTACATTCAGATGTAAGAGTCAGACTTCAGAGTCAACATCACAAAAGCATGGATCCATCTTGCCTTGTATCAACAGTTCAGGCTGTGCTGATGTAACAGGCACACTTTAGCCCCTCAGTACTAGGGATGAGACGATACACTTAAACTCATGATACACTGCACCTGGATATGCCCGGATCTCGATACGATACTTCACGATACAATATCAAGAAAGTAAAAAAAGGAAAAATATTACTGTGTAATTACATCTTATTTATTTTTGTTTGAGTTGCACACAGGAAAGCACAAGGCCTGACAGGCCCAACACAAACAATAACCCTCTCTCTAACCCTAGAGAGGTTAGAGAGAGTGTATGCTAACGAGCAGTAGGCTCGTTTTCGCCGTCTTCGTCTTTTTTAATGAGAAAGCCAAAATACTGCCAGACAGATGACTTGTATCCAGGTGGAGCGTCCTCAATTTCAACCTCATTCAACTCCATCATTCGGCTTTTTGGATGCAAGGTAGTTGGTGCTAATGTTGTTGTCGTCACTTCTGGTCACATGCGCTGTTACCTGATGTGACGTCTTTATTTCATGATCCATTTTTTTCAAACTCGATGCATTTCATCACGTACTGTATCGCGATATATTGCCAAATGATATATCATCCCATCCCTACTCAGTACCAAACTGAGCATCAGTTAAACCCCACAGCCTACCTGAATATAGTCTTTACCCATTTGCTGATGGATACTTCTAGCAGAATAACACTCCATGCCCCAAATCTGAAATCATCTCAAACTGGTTTCTTGAACATGACTGTAGGTTCACTTCTTTAGATTTCAATCCAATAGAGCTACTCTGGGATGTGCAGCGACAAATTTGTATAAACTGTGTGATGCTCTCATGACAACACAGACAAAATATCTAAGGAATGTCTCCAACACTTTGCTGAATCTGGCACTGATGAGGTGTACCTAATAATGTGGCCATGATTTGATGTGTCATTCATGCGTTTTAAAAGCTGGTAAAAACATTTGTTTTCCATAAATCGTACAAAATACAGCAAGAATGCAAATGGCATAGCAGCAGGAGCAAACTGTGTCATGCATTTGCAGAATGTGGACATGACAGCAACGTTTTAAGGACGAATAAAAGAACCAAAATTATATCATTTGATCTGCAAGCTAGTACTGCAAACAAGGGTTTTTAACTTTAATGAAAACAGAAAGTTCAGATTTAAAGATGTTGCTGAGCTTCTTTTCAAAACTATAAGGCAAAGGAGCTTTAAGTTTCCTTCAGCCAGACACTGACATGTGATCACGACATGTTGAATTAGACATTACTCACCGGAGCAGTGCAGCAAGTCTTTCCCAGATACCGGCTTGTCACACACCACGCACACTGTGGGGCCTAAACAGGCTCCTGTGTTGAAGCGATGTCCATTCAGCTGTCTGTCCTTGGCCTCTCTGTCCTTCCCTTTCCCCTTTGAGAACCATGCCAGAGACATAGAAGTGATTAAGGAGGCCATACAGGCAGAAAGTCAACAGCTGAGAGGTGTGAGTGGAGCAGGAGTTAATTCATATCTCTGAAAACCAGCATTCACATCTCCAGAGTAATCAGATCTGTGAGTCTGAAGGAATCCCCGCCTTCATCCTAACGGTCAGAAAGTCCACTGATGAGGAAGTGCAGCAGCGTAAACAGGCAATTCAAGTCGAGGAGGGCTTTCAGTCTGCACGCTGACTCAACAACAGGGGATTAATCATTAAGAGGAAAGACGCTGGACACCATGTTTGGTCTGACGCTTTGGCCTTCAGATTTTTCCAGAAATGTTTCCTGGTTTGGTCTCCCACAGAGAGACAAATTCCACACCTTAGTGTGAGAACATGCATGAAATGTTCTTCAAATGGGTAGTTTGAGGATTTTCTAATCTGACATGAACCAAAAAATAATTAAAATGAGTGCATGACGATGAATGTGCCGCATTTGAGCTACAGTATCAATCAATCAATGAAACTTTATTCGAAAAGCACTTTTCATACAACTTATGTAGCACAAACTGCTTAATAAAAACAGAGAACAAATAGAAGAAAGCATGTGCAAAACAAACTCAAGTAGCAATAAAAAGGACAAACAAGCCCAAATTAAGAAAAAATAAATAATAAATAAAATTAAAAAAATATCAAAGACATTGATTTAACAGAACTGTGTGCATGTGATAACCTGACAAGCCAGATGGACAGCTCCATGTATCTGCCACAGAAATATTTCACTAGTCCATCTGGGTAGGAGCCCTTTAAATTTGTTTTCAGGGGCAGAAAGTTAAAAAAAAAAAAAAAAAACAAGCTTGTGATTGGACAATCGTTTGGCTCGTCACATTCATCACAGACCAATCCACATCAAGCAGGGTAGCCTCCTGAAATGAAGCAATGTTTTCATTGAATTTGTCATTTTTTTCTTTCCCTTTATATATACAAATTATTTTATTATTTTGTTTATATTGGTTGCTGATGCTGCTCAGTGATTTTTTAAGACTGTATGAGGCAAAATGTACCTGTTTGTTACTTGAAATGGCTGAATAAAGAATTGAAAAAAAAGTAGCATACATAGCTGCTAACTTAGCCGCTAACAGCTAACAACAGTTAATGACTGTTAGCTGTTAGGCGCTAACTTAGCTGCTAAAAGCTAACAACAGTAAATGACCGTTAGCCGTTAGCCGCTAACTTAGCTGCTAACAGCTAATGGCCTTTTACTATTGTCTCACACTAAATTGTACCACACAGATGATTCATTTAACACTTATATGTGACATGAACCTCGTCAAAGACAATCCCTACAAGTAAACTTCTGAGGAGGGCAGATTTTGCCAAGTTTTGCTAAGTATCTATGAGGACAATAGGCTAATCGGCATGTCCGTTCTCAACTTCCGGTTGTCATCACGTCCGCATTCTGCAGCTCCCGCCTCTCTTCCCTGATTGGGCCGTTAAGAATTCAGCCGCGTGAATTTGTTGGACAACGGAGGCTTGCAAGATGGACCTGCAGGATTTCAGAATCAGGCAGGTCTGTCTGCTCTGCAAGGCTATGCATGTGAGTGAAATGGACAAAAATAAGCCAAAATCCTATTTTTAATAATGTTTGATAGCTGTGTCAAACATGCTCTCGAAAAACTAAAAAAAAGAGTCAAACTAGACTTCATTTACCAGCTTTTTCAAAGAATGGTTTACTTTATGATAAATATAAACACAACTGCTGTTGATTTGGTTGGATTTTTTTCTCGTAATCTCATTTATAGTTATTTATGTCCTAATAAAAGCTCAATCATTCATTGTATTTCTTATTTTAAATTACCATCCCATTACCTAAAATGTTCGAGAGGGGTCTGATCGTGTAAGGTGCAATGATTCCTTTATTTCATATTAGGACAATATTTATTTAAAAATATTACAAAGACAAAATTTCACATGTCCAACTAAGAATATAGTTGTTTAATAGCAGCCTTTTTCTGCTTTTGTTCTGTTGAGGCACTCTTAAAGGTCCCAAGTCCTGCCTCTAAAAACAACTGTTTTTTTTACTTCCTGTAGTTTTTGATGTCATATGTACACAGCCTCCACCTACACCAGTGTTTTGAGCTCATCACCAGCAGACCATGACTGTTTTGATCAAAAATGAGCAGCCATTCAGCACAGAGCTGACTATCATAGCCTCCCGGCCCCCTCAGATCTAAGTGTTTCAAAAGGAGAGCAAAAAACAGCTTCATCTGATCCTCTATAAAGATATTTTTATTGTTTTATTCAACTTAAATCAAAGCAATCCACCATGAATGCATAGTCAGATTTTTTTAAAGGATGAGTTAGCATTACTCATTTGGGCAGTTGCCATCATTTTTGAAAGTGTTTGTTCTCTCTTTCATATCTTATCTTTATTATTGTCGATATAAATGTCCATATTTTTTATTACTGAGTGACTCATTTGCTCTCTTGGCACAGTCTTTCAATTCTGACACGATAGCTACCATGGGTCGACAGGAAAACACGCTTACTCCACATGAATGTAACTTTTTCTAACTTTGCTCTGTTTATTTATCTTGTGAAGCTCTTTATTTAATTTCTGGTCTACTTGCTCTGTTGTCTTTCCGACTTGTTAACACCTTCGACGTCATGCCCTGATGACATCTTGAGAATCATTCATGGTTGAACGAACCTTATGCTGGTAGTAAAAACAGGGGTGTGTAACGTCTGTGTTTACCTTGGTCTTATTCCGTGTGCTGGACATCCTGCTCTTGAGGAAACTGAAGGTGCGAATCACTTTGTACTTCTCAGACTCCACCTTCGTCGGGATGTTGTACTTGTCCAGCTCCTCCTCTTCGATCCTGAGGAATAACCAACGTGACGTCAGAGCAGTTTTTTCCTTCTGTTGAAGTTTTATCACAGTGACAGTACAAGTGTTGACACAGCCATGCAGACTTTCTTTTGGCTTGGCCTACAGTGGGAAACATAAGCAGGTGTGACAGACTTGTAAAGCAGCAGGAAGTCTGTATTTACTTTATGATGACAGAACACAAGGCCATAGACTGATTCATAACATAGAGAGGTGTTAGTTCAAACTCAAACTTCCTGCTTTGAGAAGTAACACGTTAATGGTCCATTACACTCTGTGGAGTTTTAGTCAAAGGGGAAAACGTGTTAGAAAAATCAGAGTGTTCATTCTCTGCAGCTCTGTGCTCTGAAATACAAACTAAGTTAGTGCACCTTGGAGAAGCTGCATCCATGCAGGACAAAAACGGACTTGTGTAAAACAGGAATAATGGTTGTGCTGTTAAGAGAAGAGAGCAGCAGACACAAGGGAAGGACACAGGCAGGAGGAGTCAATGAATTAGATGAGACAAAAGACGAAGAGAAAGGAAGTGGAAAAATAAAAGGAAAATGTGTGAGAAGCATATTAAATAAAGGAAGGAAAAGAGAGAAAAAGGCAGACAGGACAAAAAAATGACCTAAAATAAAAAGCACTGAAAAGGGAAAAAGCAGTAAGAATGAAGAAAAGGAAAATGGTGTTTTATTTTTCTACAGCCATCGCGGCTTTACATTGACTTTGCATGGAGAGGGATCGCCGAGGTAGTACAAGTAGCGTCCGGTGTGTAGGCACCTTTAGTCAATAGCACAGTCACCTTAAAGTCGATATTTGAATATCTGTTTGAGCTTTAGGGAAAAAAAACCTGATCTGTAAATTTAAGTACATTTAAAATTTAAAATATGAAGTTCTGCAGCACATTAGGGCGCCAATGGATGGCACTCAAAGAACAATCAAACCCTCCAATGCTTTCTTGACCTTAAGAACAAAAAAAACACATCTCAAGGAAATGGAGGACAGGCAAAACCACAATGTGGAAGCACTTTGGGCTCCACAAGGGTTGGAAACATAAACTGAAATAACAGTAAAAAGAGAAATGAACAAAGACTGAAAAAAAGCAAGAAAGAAAAACATTGAAACAAAGATGGAGCAAAGAAAGAAAGAATGTGAAGCACAAAAGGACAGTGAGGCAAAGAAATAAAAACAATACACAGATGGAAAAGAGCAAAAAAGGAAGTGAATGAACACAATAATGAAAGTGAAAGAAAAAGTCAAAAAATAGGAAGGATGAATGAATGAAGAGGAATGGAGTGGTAAGGAAAAAAGGAAGGAAGCAAACGTAAGAAAACAAAATGTATGAAAAAGAATGAAATCAGAAAATAATTAAGATGAGAAAGGACAACACAAACAAGTAAAATAGGAAACAGGAAAAGAAGTTAAAGAAAGAATAATCAAACTTGGACATGAGGGGACATGGTTTGTGGTCTGTAGGGACAATGTCGTGCTGTAAGTTCTGGTTAGGGTTAGTTTTCATTAACATGGAGCTGGACTCTGACGGCCGCTCACATACTCTTTGAGAAACTCTGACAGGGTGAGATGTTGGAGCGACTCGGTCAGCTCCATGCCGCCCTCGTCATCATCGTCAGCTGACTGCGCTCGCTTATGGAACTTAACATCTCTGCAGAGAGTGACCCAAACACACACACAGACACACATGGACATGTCAGGCCTCAGAGGACGAGTCCACTGTCTGCTGTTTCAAAAAACGGATTCAGCAGTTGAATAGTGTTACACAAGCATCGTCGTGAAATTATCCATACAAGGATCTTTGAGGGGTCATATTTTACATTGATTCTTGTTCATAATCACTAATGTTCAAAAAACCCACAAGCTTTCATATGGAAGTTCAACTAGGTGCTGTTATATTAATCAACACCATTACTCTCAATTTTATATTCATTATAGATATCAATTTTAATATTAGATTGATCTCTCTATCCGTGGTGTTACTGATTAATGCTCCATCATAACTATTTTTACAACTAGGGGTGTGTGATATGACAATATTAAATCGTTAAGGATTATAACGCTTTAATATCGTCATAAAGCAGAAAGATTGTCAGATTGTCTGTGTGGGCACAGAGACTTTGGCGCGCACCTGACTAGCCAATTGTAGCACATTAAGCGCAGTGCATGGTGGGATCTCCTGTATGGTTATGTAGCATGAAGCCATGGCGGAAAGAAAAAAGGAGATAAAAGCTTGAAGATGTCTGAACAAAAATCTGTTCTAAAGCAGCTGTATTATTCACTCAGATTATAGACATTGCAGTTAGATAACATTTGTTTTGAATTGTTGCACTTTAAGAGATCATGTTGATATTGTTGTTCACCTTTTATGTTTACATTTATTCCACATTTTTATAGAAACTGCACTATTAAATTAAAACCTGTTCAGAAAGTTTCTTTGGCTTTAATTGTCCTTTTTTCTTTTAGGGTTTTACATGTTTTATATGTTAAACATAGGGAAATAATGGTCAAACATGCAAGTTAGTCTAGAAAAATCAAAGTAAAAAAGAATCGTGATAAAATCGTGATCGTGATTTTATTTTTAAAAAATCATGATATGATATTTTTGCCATATTTCCCACCCCTATTTACAACCATACAGAAAATGAGATGCCACATCTCAAGGGGCGTACCTTTGATACATTTATATTCAACAAGTATGGTACAAAACAAATAAAGATTGATTGACTGAGTCTATATTCAGCTGAGAGAGATATGATTTTAGTTCCTTTGTCTCTGCCTGATAGATGCAGCTCTAGATGTATGTGTCAATATAAATATACTTATTATATGTGTATATGTGTATCTATAAAATGCCTGCTCTATTATAAAGTGCCTTACAGCATTTGTTATTAACTGGTGCTATACAAATAAAGACTGAATGATTGAGGTGCTCTATCAGAGCTCTTGCTTGTTATCTCCTTGTTTATTGAAAACTGATCACACGTGAAGGCATTTCAAATAAAACTGTTTCAACTTTTTTATGAGACCCGTAAAACGTGGGCCAAGCCTGCTCTGATTGGTTGACTTGTCTTCTTTGTAGTTGTTGGTACGGATAAGAACTGATTTTATTGATACCAATAAAGCATTTTTCTTGATCTATTATATCTATTCTAATCTCAATTCTTTTTTTATTATTTACTTATCAGTCCCCGTTGATTTTCTGTGTTGTGCTTCGTGTCATTTACGGCACATCAATGTCACCCCTGAAATTTATTGCCCTGCTGTGATGATTAATGCCTCTACATGTTACACGTTTTTTCACTCTTGCTTGTAATCACACAAACACTGTCCGCATCATTTTGTGAGACTAAACCACACTTTTGACCACTTCTGGCTCCTGTCCTGCACGATCGCATCTTTGATTTCAATGTTGTTGTATCTGCTGACTGCCTCTGTGAGTAATTTGATCAGGGAATTGTGAAGCATAAAGGCAAATGATGCTGATTCCTTGACTGTTTATTATCAACTCTTGAATGGAATAGGTTTTCATTCCCATCTGCAGTTATGCGCTACACAACACTGCATTCATTTGATGGCAGTGATCTTCAACTAGTGGTCCTGGGGTCACATCAGGCCCTCAAAAGCTCCCTCTCTTGGCCTCAAAGAAATTGTTGTGGTTTAAGGGATTTGTTTGGTTGTTAAAAGTTTATACCAACCACAAAATAGTTGGGACTGAAAAAAATATTCAGAAATGCCTTCCTATCTAATCTGCCTGTGAGCCAATAAAGTGAACTCCTGGATGGAAAACATGACAGACCAAAAAAAGGCCACCAATTGCCCTGTGTAGCTGGTAGCAGGATGACTACAAGGGACTGATTTACTTTTAAAAGCGAAGAAATACATACAAATATACACAAACTTCCAACCCTGACCTCTTTTACCAAACAGCTTCAAGCTTGGCTACTGGAAAACCAACACTGCTCCCATAAACAGGCCTAAATTTGTATATTTGTCATCTGTATCTATTTTGCCAAGGGCTCCATCCCCAATTTCTACTGAGCAATGTGCAATGCAACTAGCACTTTATATTCCTACGAACTCCTGGTACCACAAATTACCATCGCTGGTATTTGACTATTGTAATATGCAATTGAGCACAAAGCAATCAAAAGAGCATTTCATATTTTTTGGGCGATTTGCAATATAATGATGCACTTTACACTTTAGCACTCTGCACCCTTGGCCTAAATGTTTTTTGGTGATCAACTATGTTTGCTTTGTTTCATATTGTATGTTTCGCTTGTCTTTGTTTTGTTTTATCTTGTTTTGTTTTTATTGTGTAGGACTAGAGATGGAAATTAGCCACATGGCTATAACCTCACGTGTTTACATTTATATGTTCATCAACATGTATTGTCCCATTTTTAAAAATAAACAAATCTACAAATAAAAAAATATTAATAATATATTTACTGGAGCAAAATATCTTCACTATTCTCTTTAAAATCCTTCCCTCTTAGAATACATAAAGAAGACAGACTCTGTCCAAAAGACCAATCCTGAGAAACACTGGAAGTTGTCGAACCGCCATAACTGTGGTGGAAAGCTGGGCAGCTAGCATACATCTTACTCACAGTGATCAGGAGAGTGGACTGAACAAAAATAGATTTCTTTTTTTTATCACCGTAAAAACATGGCAAGACGATCTGGGAGAACGTGTGCTGTTTTATGCTGCCACAGCAGTAGTGTCTAACATCATCAATCCAACTATTCATGTTGCTCTCACAGCCAGCCGAAAATAGTGGCGCCATCCACCACAAGATGGTCGCGCCCACAAACCAATCGCACATGTAAATTAATGATAATTCTCAATTACATACTATATTGTTCTTACATTATTTTATATTCCTTATTTGTATTTTACACGACCAGCTCTCTTTGTGTAACTATCATGTAGCGATACTCCCTCCTGTTCAGTGCCATCACGTAAGCAGCACATGGCTAATTGAATATGCATGAGTAGGAGCTGGTTAGCTTAATGCTATCCAGGCTCACAGCAGTGAGGACGTAAAGCCGATGGAGGAATAAACGGCAAAATTACAGTTCCAAACTAACAAACG